>CM035817.1:25244995-25617495 GCA_020458035.1 Magallana ariakensis
TGACGTCATAATAAAACTCGTCATATTTAACCTTTGACTACTTGTTGCATTTAGAGGCATTTGAAGATCACAGAATTTAATGGGAAAACACAGTAGAATGTAAATATTAATTTATATATAAAGGATCTCTCATGATTTGCGATGGTATATGATTTTTATCCAAAGAGTTGTGTGTTTTATATACCCTCGCCTTGGATAAAAATAAAAAACCATCGTAAATCATGAGAGATTCTTTTTATCACATGTTTTGTGTTTTACGCATTTTGTTAATCTAAAATTTTTCTGTAAAAATTGTAATTGTGAGCCGCACAACACACTAACTACAAGCGTCAACAACTTTACGCATGAAAAAGAAGTTCCTTGAAGTTTAACAAACAAACATTTAATTTTCGAACTAATTTTTGTGAATTCATAAAAAATAAATAAAACAACATCAAATGCTTCACATTTACATTTCAACACCCCTCAACTGAATTAATTATTTAGTTTTTAATTCTACATCAATCAACCGCCTAACAAACGTTATGTTTAATTATGACATCACGTGGCGTAACTACACACAGTGGGATATCAAAAATTTATCCCATGAGTGATATCCACCGTACATTGAGATAAATTATTATATCACATGAAATTGTATTATATGATATTGTCATATATAATATTGTATTATATACGATATTGTATGATATGATATTGTATTATATAATATATTACTATATCACATGAAATTGTAACATATGATATGATATAATATATCAAATTATATTGTATCATATGATACAATATCATATTATGTATCAAATATGATACAATATCATACAATACAATATCGTACTATATTATACAATATAATATCATATGTACATGTAACAACATTGTGTGTATTATGGGATATGATATTGTATCTTATAATACCGTATGAAATGAACATTTGATTATAATAGATTTTTTTTAACATATGATATTGTGTCAAAACAGTATCCATGAATATCCAAGATCATTCACTATGATTTTCATATAATATGGTAAAGGATGCCTCATAAAAGTGATGTCTCGTCTCGGTGAGCTTTGTAATCTGTGATTACCTACGTTTTTGTTATTATTAACAATTTACATACTTTTACCAAGAGTGTCTACGTCACAAAGAATTTAAAGACTGTAATGGGTTGTTAGCCTGTTCTCTTTAGAGAAATACATGGTTACTATTGGAGAATTGTACATTTTAAATTTGATAAGTTGGTGTAAATATTACAAAATTTGCATTATGTGTCTTATGTTTTGTATTTACACTCTACCATAAACTCAATATGTTTACAGCACGACACTATTTAGTTACTGATGAAAACAAACGTGTATATAAACTAAATAGTGTATCATATATCATGTATATCAATGTATACTTATATTTTTATTTGAGACATATTTTTTAAAATAAAAACTTAGGTGATCAAAGATTAGATCATGGAGACAAAGCATCATCTTAATCAGACCACCATTATCATATTAAACCAAACTTAGCTAAGAATATTATATATAGGATCTCTCATGATTTGCGATGGTATATGATTTTTATCCAACAAGTTGTGTGTTTTCTATCACAATCACAATAAGTTGGATAAAAATCATATACCATCGCAAATCATGAGAGATTCTTTTTTATCAAATGTTTTACCACAAGTTAAACCTCAGTTTTTTGTTAAACCTCAATCTTTCTGTAAACATTATAATTGTGAGCCGCACAACACATTCACTACAAGACGTCAACAACTTTACGCATGGAAAAAAGTTCCTTGAATAATAACAAACAAACATTTCATTTTCTGGTATATTTTTATCCATTTATAAAAATATTGAAACAGCATCAAATGCTGCACATTTATAACTCTACGCTTTTCAACTGATTTATTTTCTTACTTTTTCATTCTACGACTACGTCAATAATTTGCCTAAAGCTACGTAATGTTTAATTATGACGTCACGTGGCGTAAGAACACACAGTGGAATTAATATCAAAAATTATCCCATGAGTGATATCCACCGTATATTGAGATAAACATGTGATAAATCATATTATACAATGCAGTATTGTGTTAGATTTATGATATTATATTTTATAATTTTGTTCTAATGACAAAATGTCATAGGAATAGAAATAATATATCGTATATAATTTATCAAAACCACCAAGCAAGTTTGAGTGAGAAAGGAGCCCTCCGACGCCGGGGGTAATGCATAAGCTCCCCCCGACTTTGTCTCGGTGAGTTAAATATAAAACAAAATATTTGATTGTACATGAAAAATTCTTTTTTAAAATAAAATACATGAATATTTGAGTAACCCTAAGTACCAAAATTCCCAGACTTAACGAGATGCCTTTTAAAATTACCAAAAATGGCGCTATAATCTACTGAAGTGACCCATTTAAATATACTTTCATTTCACAGGTACCTGACGTTAAAATGTGTTTTTTTAGCTCCCCTGAGCCAAAAGCTCAAGTGAGCTTTTCTGATCAAGATTTTTCCGTTGCCTGTCGTCGTTGTCGTTGTAAACTTTTCACATTTTCATCTTCTTTAGAACCACTGGGCCGATTTTAACCAAACTTGGCACTAAGCATCATTGGGTGAAGGGAATTCAAATTTGTTGAAATGAAAGGCCACGCTCTCTTTAAAAGGGAAATAATTTAGAATTATTGGGGGGTAAATGGCATTTTTCAAAAAAACTTCTTCTCAAAAATCGATTGGTCAGAAAAGCTGTAAATTGTGTGGAAGCATCTTTAGGTAGAGAAAATTCAAGTTTTTCAAGTCCCTGTGGTTAGGGTGGGGTCACAATGGGGGATAAAATTTTACATGTGAATAGATAAAGATGATCTTTAAAAATCTTCTCAAAACCCATTTGGCCAGAAATGTCAAACTTGTGTGGAAGCATTTGGGTAGTGTAGATTGAAGTTTGTTAAAACCATGGTCCCGGAGTAGGGTGGGGCTACAATGGGGGTATGAAGTGTTACATAGGAATATATAAAGAAAATCTTTAAAAATCTTCATCTCAAAAACCATTTGGCAAGAAAAGCTCAACCTTGTGTGGAAGCATCCTTTTTTAATTTGCCTGAACATTATGACCTTTTACAAGTAAAGGTCATAATGTTCAGGCAAATTAAAAATAAACCTGTGTTCATTCTGTTCGCTATTTTTTTCTGAAGTTTGCTTTGTTTAAAATCGTTCCATAACATGCGGGTTGAATAAACCCAATCATTCGGGGGACGAAACCAAACGGTTCCCTTTTCTAAACATTCCTATGATGCATTTTGGTTTGTTTTTTCGTTTGCACAAAAAGAAATTATTTTTATTTACTTTGAATATTTCTAACTTTCAAAGGAGACCGATTCTGCTGGTGTAAATTGGAGAAAATCCGTAACTTTCTAAGATAATTGGTTTGTATGGAAAATTATTTGATACTGTAATAACCAAAAAATCGGACCAATCTAATTAAAATTTGACATGGAAAACCACATTTTTACGATACGCTAAACACATGATACAAGAAAGATCTTGTATAATTGTCTAATTCACAGGCGCCTGACATTTAAAATATTTCTTTTATTTATAAACTTATCCTCTGTACTATAATAATAACTACATTTTTTAATTGGAAGGAATCATTCTTTGAGTATTATGAGGTGAACAAATACAGTCGGGGGTTATCAAATCAGGGCTGGGTTTAACAAAACTATCATAAGATCTATCATAAGATCTATCTTAAGATTGTCATAAGATCTGACTTATGACAATCATAAGATTTATCACTTTCGTTTCACAAAACTATCTTAAAAGTTAGAAATCTTATGATTAATCTTAATACAAACTTTATGATTGCATATACAAAGTTTTTATTGAGAATTATAATATACTTGGACAGAGTTTGTTTTCTTTTTGTTTAAATATTTTGAGATTTCGAAAAGCTAGGGCACTTGTCTATTTACTTAATAAAGGCATGAGTGGATCCAGAAAAAATTTCCAGGAGGATCCGAGGGAAAATTTTGCTGGGGGGGGGGGGGGTTTCCATGGCCTATGTTTGTTAATGATACCATAAACATTTAACAAGTTTGAATTTTCCAGGGGGAATGGGTCCGGACACCACTTCCTTCCGGCACCAAACATGACAGTTCAACAAGTTTTATACTTTGAAACAATATTTAATTTTTTGCCAAATAAATATTTTTTATGAGGGCGGGTTTTATGATGACTAGAAAAAATGAGGTGTTATTTTTACAATTAAATCTAGTAATATAATTTCCTATATAATAATATGTATCAAGTTATTAATATATTATTTTAGAAATTAAAGCTTTTAAAGCAATTATCATGATCAGTGCACCTAAAACTCATCTTTAGGACACCGAAACTTCTTTCAATAGGATTTCTCGTCCTAGCATGAGCCTCGTTATACGCTAGTTCATGGGAGTTGCTTGGATTCAGTACAGGTGTTAATAAATGATTTTTTTCAGAGGGTATGCACTTTAACCAGCTTCTGTTTATATCACCATTCTCAAACAAGTGGCCCATGGGCCACATAGCTTACCTGAGGAACAATAAACATAACAAAATCAGTTTTATGGAGTCATATACAAAATATCTTAACAATGTTGTATGATAGATCCTGTACAAAAAAAATCCCCTGCATATTGTTATGTTTATCATTGAGCCCCTTTGTAACAGGATGATATTACTGTCTTATCACACATTGAGCATTGCAGTTCTTGAGAAGATGATCAGACTTAAACAACTGTTTATATATGGTTAATAAACCTACATCAAACTTTGAACCCCCTTGTGAGGCCTAAGAATTGTCCAGGAGCCAGAGTATAAACAATTTTTTAAAGAATCAACAATATGTCAAAATGCTTGCATATAAGTAAAACCAGATATAATAACATTAGAGTTTTTGTAAATAATAGATAATGATTTTGACAAATTTTAATCAACACTATCGGAACTAACTAAGCTAGAACTTTTCTTGACATATTGTGTGTTAGAAGATGATTTAAATATTTTACAGATTTTTTTCACCATTTTTTCCTATGTAAAAATTTGACACCCTTCCCCCGGGGATCATAATTTGAACAAACTTGAATCTTCCCTACGGAGGATGCTTACACACAAGTTGCAGCTTTTCTGCCCCATCGGTTTCTCATCAGAAGATTTTTAAAGATTTTTCTCTCTATATTCTATGTAAAATTCAACCCCTCATTGTGGCCCCACCCTATTCCTGGGGATCATGATTTGAACAAACTTGAATCTACACTACCTGAGGATGCTTCAGACAAGTTGCAGCATTTCTGTATGAACAGTTTTAGGGATGAAGATTTTTAAAGATTTACCCCCTCCATTGTGGCCCCACCCTACCCCCGGGGATCATGATTTGGACAAATTTGAATCTACACTAATTGAGGATGCTTCACACAAGTTACAGCTTTTCTAGCTGATCAGTTTCAGAGAAGAAGATTTTTAAAGATTTACTCTATATATTCCTATGTATAAATTCGACCCCCCATTGTGGACCCATGTACCTACCCCAGGGGATCATGATTTGTACAAACCTGAATCTATACTTCCTGAGGATGCTTCCACACAAGTTTCAGCTTTTCTGGCCAGATGGTTTTTGAGAAGAAGATTTTTGAAAAATACAAACAAATTTTCAATGATTTTTAATTATCTCCCCTTGAAAAAGGACATGGCCCTTTATTTTAACAAACTGGAATCCCCTTTACCTAAGGATGCTTTGTGCCAAGTTTGGTTGAAATCGGCCCAATGATTTGGTGGTAAAGTCGAAGATGTAAAAAGTTTACGGACAGATGGACAGACAGACGGACGTCGGACAAAAAGTGATCAGAAAAGCTCACTTGAGCTTTCAGCTCAGGTGAGTTAAAAATCAGGCAGTGTTGAATTCTTCCATACAAAAGTTTCATGAGATGAACCAGGCCACCTAGCAACTAAGTTGATAAATTTTGAACTTTAAACTGGCATCACAAACTGTCATAATGTTCATTGAATAAAAAAAATTCTGTTAACGAACAGATGTTCATCATTATTCGGAGCTTTTATAAGAATACGAGTCCCGTCTATTGCACTGTCCATTACAAGAATTTAGATTATTGGGAATGAAAATTTGTACATGACAATTAACAACTTTTGATTCCCAATAATCTAATTTTGTAAAGAACAGCACTGTTGCAACCACTATTGAAATAAAACCACTATTAAAATAAATTATTTCAATAGTGGTTGGGAATGTATTTCATTAGTAGAATCACTTTGCAACCACTATTGAAATAAATTATTTCAATAGTGGTTGGGGATGTTTTTCATTAGAAGAATCATTTTACAACCACTAATGAAATACTAGCACTATTAAACTTATTATCTCAATAGTCTTTGTGGATGTATTTCATTGTAAGATTCACTTTACAGCCACTATTGAAATACAACTACAACTACTATGATTTTTTTTTTTAAATAAATATTACTTTGTATTTGTAATGACTATTGAAACACATTTGGAAAGAAGGAAGTTGTGTATCATTTTTGCAAACTATTTTCAAATGCAAGAAACACTTTATCTAACGAACAATTCCAAATACACAATTTAGGTTTTATAGACTTGCATTTTTTACAAAAATAATAACTGAGACTATGCAATTAATGTACTAATGTTAGGATTTTAACTGTTGTACTGAAATAAATAACCAATTCATAACCAACCATACATAGAAAATTGTTTTCATATTTTTCTTTTACCTTTCTCTTTCTATAGATATATCATGTTTTAACAGTTTGTTATACTGTTAAAACATAATATATCTATAATATATATATAATAAAATGCATCACAAACCACTATTGAAATAATTTATTACAATAGTGGTCATAATGAAATACATCACAAACGGTGTCTTCCCACTTAGCCAACATTTTGTATAAATACAGGAAGATTTGTGTTTGCTAACTGGGAATGGGGTGCAGGTGGAGAACAAAAAAAATTTAATTACAGGTAAACTATAGTCTGTTTTCAGATGAAAGTAGGAGAAATAATAAATATTTGTTACCCTACAGAAGCAGACATATGAATTGAGCTTCTGTCCCAGTACTTTATTTTATTTAATTCAGATGAAAATATGACTTTTAAAAAATGAACTGTTACATATTCCCCTATAATTCATGCCCTTAATTAGGGTACAAATATCATGGTTTGTCTATTTTCACCATAAACTGAGATAATCATATAGGCTGACTTAACTTAAACTTGGCTTTGAAAAATATCGTAATTATAAGAAACACGTTTGAAATTTTAACTATACATCATATGGGTCATATTTCAATTATTTTTTTTTTTCAATTTTCTTTGGTTTCTTTGATTATATTGAGTAATTCTAATCTACAGAATATGAAATTAACAAAACACAAAAACGATGAAGTAAAATGCTTATATTTTTAATGGTGTATACTTCACATTTAATAAGATTCATTATATGATGATCAATACATCATTAGTTATGAAGATAAAATCCTCCGTTGGCGTTTTCTATAAAGTTGACCTTCACCTGAAGATTGGGCATTTTGAATTTTTATGTCTTTCAACTAACAGTCCATAAAACAATTAAGAACTCATAATTTTCAGGCTTTTGATTCTGTAAATTAATGGCCATATAATGCTTATATATATTGAACTTTATTTCAATAGTGTTTGTATTTCAATAGTGTTTGCAAAGTGATTCTCATAATAAAATACACCCCAACTACTATTGAAGTAATTTGTTTCTGTAGTGATTAACGAAAGTGTTTCACAGACGCAAAATAATAGACTGAAGACGGTCAGACAGATGGTCAAACTCAATTTAATATTTCCGACTCTGATTAAAAGTAAACGACAATATTTATTTCTATAGTAGTTGTGTTTAATTAGTTTGAACATATTTTATTGTATATTTAATATACAGGGCGTTTAAATAAAAGTTCCTGCAACCTACAACGTGTTTACCCTTAAGTTAAGGCAAAATAATTCTAATTATTTGCAGCAGCACACAAATTATCAAAATAATTTTTTTTCTTAAACATCAAAGATTTAAAATAAAAGAATATTTGTTAGTGCATTAAAAGGTTAAAGAACATACGTAGTTTTGTAAACAACATGTTGCAATGGGGTTTCATACATAAGTACACGGGCTGTGATGTCGGTAAAAACTAGAACAGAACTGACAATACAAGATGGATAACATAGTGTTTTATGTATTTCGAAAGTAGTACAAGTAGTATTGGGAAATATGAACAGAATTCCAGACTTTCAAATTTTAAGAATATAAAGTCGATCAACAGTAAAGCATTTCCTAAGGAAATAAACTGCAACTTAGTGTCGGAAGAAAAAAGATTTGTTTCAAGTGTATGGTATAGGCATAAAAACTTTTCATTTATTTGTTTATATTGCACATGGTAAAAAGACTATATTGTTATGATTTAACGCAAATTCTGAAGCTACTTATTGCATATGACAATGACAAATTCTGTTGCATGCAATTTTACACTAGTCAGTCTTTTATTTCATATAAAGTTGGATTGTTTTCTTCTGTTATTGCACTAGTAGTTACATGTAACTGTTTTCTGTTTTATAAAACTAGTATTATAACTTCTTTAGGTTATTACAGAAGTAGCAGTGCTTTTGTAAAAGTTTGAACTTTTGTAGGTTATTTCAATAGTAGTAGTGCTTTTGTAAAAGTGTTTTCTGTTTTATAAAACTAGCATACATACTTTTGTATGTTATTGCTATAGTAGTAGTGCTTTTGTAAAAGTGTTTTCTGTTTTATAAAAATACCATACATTCTATTGTATGTTTTTGCTGTAGTAGTAGTGCTTTTGTAAAATTGTTTTCTGTTTTTATAAAGCTAGCATTAGAACTTTTGTATGTAATAGATAATTGCAGTAGTAGTAATAGTACATGTAATGCTTTTTGTAAAAACATTCTTCACATTCCCTTCACTGGTCAATGTGTAAATATACTTTTAGCTCATAACAAACCCCTAATAGTCATTTATTTCTCAATTTAGAAGAGATGTTTTGTTTTCTCTCTTATAAAATTAGAAATTTTTTTTATGTTTTCCACTAAATATTACCGGTACATAGGATATCAACAGTTTCCCTCTACTGACTATTTAAAGATAAATAAATACTTTAATGATCATCTGTATTTTGACACTTTTATAAAAAATGGCATAATGATCCATAAAAATGTGTTATGAATGCATGGGAACTGACTTTTCATTTCAGTTGTAATTTTACTATATTTGCTTGTCCTTTTATTGTTATTTAAGGTTTCTCCACCCTCAAGGTTTTTATGGTTTAATCCGTGTAATTTTTGTTTAAAGGACTATATATGGTTTGAGCCTAAAATGGCCCCCTAAAATGAACATCATCATTTTACTGTAATTCTTTGTTTTCTTTGTACAGATATACATTTGAAGTTTATTCATAATTTTATTTTGAATAAAGTGCCCACAATTTAAAAATATGACATCATAAAGTTTACTTTTTCCCGCCATTTTCGCATTTTTAGCGTAAAACGGCTGGTTTTTAAGCAGTTTTTCTTTAAGAAAACATTGAGCGATTGCTTGAACAAACAAAATATTTTCACCAAAGATGTATCTAGTCAGTACTTATAAATGACAAAAATTTTGTTCTTGTTCAAAGCGTCGCTCTATATTTCCCATTCGAAAAAAGATAAGAAAAATGTCAAATAATGATTGATTTTGATTAAATTATAAAAATAGCGTCACTTCTGACGTCATATACTGCCAGTGCGTGCAAATTAATCAAATAAATAGGTGAAAAATATAGTTTTTATCAACTCTTCTAAAAAATAACACAACAATTTAATGTACCTGAAACACTTTAAAAAATGGCAAATTATGGGGGCCAAATTTGACTAATATCATATATAGTTCTTTGAAGATTAATATATAAACATTCAAATTGAACTTAAATATTGGTATGTTGCAAATATTTTGTTCATGCTGTAGGAGCTAACACAGGTACACTATCATGTCAATTATAGCGACAACTGCTCTCCATTCCAACATAACTTTTTATTTTTTTACTGATTTCTATATAATAAAGCAATTTTTAAAAGAAATTCATCACAATCCTTTATTTTATGTATTTTAACATTTTAAGGCCATTTAAACTTCCCATTATGAAAGCTGTCACATTTACAGTACATTTTAATACAATTTTCCAACCATGAATAAGTACAGTTTAGCAACATATACAGTCTATAACTTTTGAAATAATGGTTCAAACTCACTGAAAATTGGTACATTTGTAATTCATTATATATCCTATCGAAATCTGCAAAGAAATGTTTACCTTGCCGGGTAAAAAATTATGAATTGTAGTCTCTGTCAAGTTTGCCTATGTACAGTTTTATCAGTTTTTCATTGAATTCAGCGATTTCAACTCATACTACTCTCTATAAATTGTTAAACATTAGTGTCATATCACTTTACATAGCTTACAATGTGTTAAACACTAGTATAAATCAAGAAATATTGGCAAAACCATGCATCACATAACACTAATATTATAACCGATAACGGTAAAATATTCCGGAATGCTCACAATGACGTCATGCGACAATCGAAAGACCTTAATTCATGTATTCACAATCCTGTTGTTGCATATCAACACATGGTTATTGTGTTGTGTAAGATTTTTTTCAAATCAGTGGACAATTTTGAATGTTTTCGAATTACAATAAGTAGTACAAAAGTGGCACTAGAGAGTATAATTTGTACTTACAGATTGTGCTTGCATTTATTTCATACTTTAAATTAAGTCATGTAAATGTTTCTTTTTGCATAGTTCTGTTGTAAATCAAGGCTTCATATATGTAATAACGTTAAACAATTTAACATTTTTTTTCTCATTAAAATTTTGAAATGTACATTCTCAAACCGTACACGGTTGTTATAAGTCTTATATACTTTACCATTTTCTTCTTTCAAAAATCATTAGGGTGTTCTCATTCTCCCTTATTATAGGGAAATTCTGTTTATTTCTATTCAAACATTTATTTCACTGAAAGAAAAATCCCTACATATTAAAAAGTACATTTCTATAATTCAGAATATATGTTTTTATTGGCACTTTTCTACAGGTATTGCATTAAAACTTGTTCAGACTTACAGATTTTCTTTTTTTTCCTCCTGAAATAAAAACATAAAACTGCTTATATGTTCCCAAATGTTATTCAATTATTTCTAATTTTATTATATGTATTCAAAAATTTATATAGGAGAAAGATACATCGACACCAATATTTCGAAACTCAGTTCGAAACGCCATTTAAATCTTTTAAAATCATCTTTTCAACCAACTTCTTCAATTAACGCTTTAGTCGAGTGGCTATAAGATTGTGAAACACAGATCCTAGAGTTCGAATCTCGCTTTATTCTGCGTTCATGATTGTAGTGGCTGTGTAGCAACTAGGTTGTTCAACGAGTAGCTTGCTAGCCGCTATGTACATGTAAACATACGTAGCCAAAAATTGTATGACTAAACATCAAATTCAAGATGACTGCCTTAGTAACCAAGTTGCAACAAACACAAGAATTTTATTATTAAATGGTATTTCGTTCGTTTGATAAGTTATTATGAATTTTAATGTTATTCATATGTTGATAATTTAAACTTTAAATCAATGAACTAGAGGCTAGCTTATCATTCAATATACCTAGATATCTATAACCTAGCGGTCATGCACGCATCTCGGTTATTGAACGCAGTCCTGGATATTGTTTTAGTTCACTTTATACAAAAATGCAAAATATTGTCTATATATATGACGTATGTAAACTTTTAAATTCATTAATCATGATACATGTATACTGCAATTAAATTTGCTCATGTAGGGACAGCTTAGCGCTTCTCAGTACTTTCAGTACTTTGATTAATAATACTGAATGTCTTAATTTTAGATAAAATTTTACTGCTTTAATATAGAAATGCCGTGAATTCAACTGCGAACCGTGCGCGCATAATTTACGCGCATGTAACAATTCGTTGTTACCCGTTGCCAATTGTGTTGCTAACGCTGAACGTAATAGAACGGATTATCAACTGCGTCTAAAGCAATCAGATTTCAGTATTTAACATGAAAAATGTCATGATTTAATTTTTACAGAAACAGCTCACGATAAATGTAGACACTAATCTTACAGGTTTAGTCAAACATAATTTTTGATGATAAAGACCTTCACTTATCTTTGTAGGGGTTATATATTTAAATTTTTCCCGGTAGCTAAATTGCTGCATGGCATATTCATCTCTTCCAAAGCAATAAATTGCCTAATTTTATATATGTGCAACATGAACAAAATTGATTGGATATTCCTACATAGTATATTTCATGAAATATACAGGTCCCTGATCTGCACACGTCCCAGATACCCTGTAAGTGATCCCTTTTGTGTATATACACAATTAGGATATGGCGTTGGACATCGTTACACCCCATTGTATACGTTTTATTAGTACCTTTTAAAAATGCATTTCTAAAATTTTATTGTCTTCTCGTAATCTTGCTGTTGAAACTGGTCGATTTAATAGAACCACCAGAAATCATGAAAAATGTATATATATTGTAATATTAATTGTGTGGAAGATGAATTTCATTTTATATTGGTGTGTTCTTTCATAAATTTAAAAAACAGTTTGACTAAGTCTTGCTAAACAAACAGACCGCAGTTCCTATTTCATTGGAAACTATATGAATCTATAGGTGATAAAAAATCATAAAGGATCTATTGCGAACAACTGAATTGACCTATATATATATATAACATGCGAATATTAAAACGAAGAATTTTGACCCAGGTTGAGAGTTAACTAATTCTTCTAAAATCATTTTATATAGTGAACTTGGTTTGAAAACCCTACAATCTCAAAGGGATAACATAAACTAATTCTACTGTACAAGAAAATTTAGCACCACAATACATGTTAGATTTAATTCAATCATATTTCCAACTAAACATGCATATAATCTTAGGTCGAAAGACCTTTTTTACTATCTACCACTATATCGAACTACTTATTACAATAGCTTTGTTCCGTCTACATATAAATTATGGAATAATCTTCATGCAGAAACGAAAATTTCATCAACTTTATCCATCTTTAAGTCAAAACTTAAAAAACAAAATATACCTAAAGCTTACAAACACTTCAGTTTAGGCAATAGGAAAGAAAATATTATTTTACGTCAATTACGGAATAAAGTTACTAATCTAAGTGCTCACTTATTTAATGATTTTTTAATTGATGAGAGTCGATGTTTATACTGTGGGTCTGAATCTGAACGAAATGTGAATTTTTTTCTTGGATGTCCAAGATACACTCAACAAATAGACGAACTTTTTAAACAACTTATTGACATTAGTGTTCCTTTTCATATTAACTATATACTTTATGGTAGTTCTGATTTTTCATATAAATAAAATTGTTTCCCATGTTTATGGTTATATTAGAGCTCCAAAGCGTTTTTGATTCTCTTAAGTCACAATACTTAAACATATTTAAGTATTATATATGTATGTTTACTTTTTACATAGTTCCCTTTTATTTACTGTTCTTTTCAAATGGGCTGGATCATGAAAATCTCATTCTTATGTTTGTATCTCTGCAAGTATAAATGAAGGTGATAGGTTTGTTAATGTAGGTGTGAATGAACATGTCTACCAACAATATGTCTTACAATCATATATGCTAAATGTTCAGATAATTATTTAATATTCATGTATCCCTTGTCTTATATACACACAATTTCAAAAATATTCTTATGACCATAGATCATTTTATAACAGCACTTCTTGACTTTGTATGTTTAAAAGGGTTTACATAGGCTATGTCTGTTATCCAATCCATTTGAATTTCAATAAAAAACGTTTAAATTAAATCAGTAATGTAGGTGCCTGTGATAGGAAGGTCAACCATCTACTCCAACGCTGTTGTATGATCTGCTACTACATGAAAAAATGACAATAACAAACCGTCAACCATCTCAAAAATCCATAAAACGAAATACAAATTCAAAGCAGAGCAACACGGACCTCCAAGATAGAGGTAGGATCAGGTGCCTAGGAGGAGTGAGCATCCTCTGCTGACCGGTCACACCCGCCGTGTGCTCTTTGTCGTAATCGGGAAAATAAAAACCGTAAAAGTGTAACGCCATAAATTATATTCAGTTTAATTATTTTCATATATTATCATTTTATTTCACATGTTTATTTGTATACCCGTTGCTCCTGAAGAGCAACCGATGCATTACATAATATGACCTCATTAAGACGGCTGCTCTTAACGAGCAACCCTATGAGTATATAAGTAAGGGTACGAGTTTCACAGTGTTGTTAAAAAGAATTATTGTTGTTAGAGTTGTTGTTGTCGTAGAGATAGTCAGTGCTTCTTCTTGGATTTATTTTGTGACGATATTAAATTTGGAAATAATGTAAATAAATTGTTAAACACAACTTGGATTTTTCACTCAGGAATTATAAGCAAAGGAAGGATTTAATATAGTTATATCAATTAATCATGCCGTAACCGCTCGACGGCGCTACAACTGGTGGCAGCGGTGGGATTCTTGTAATTTCTGCGGATTTTATATTTTTTTTAACTTTTGTGAACTATTTTGTTTGATGTTAAAAATTTGTGACCATGGAATTAAATCGAGGAGATTCTGTGCAAAGACAAAGATTTGTAAATGTGATTGATTTTGATGAAAATGGACATCGTGTGATTGTGGGACAGATGGACCTATTTGCTCACAAAGAGTGCCCAAGTTGTTACTTAATGTTCAACCGAAAAGAAAATTTCAATTGCATCAAGCGAGTAAATAAAGTTGATATTTGCTTTTACAAATGCCCATGCTGTAAATGCAGAGTGAAAGCATTTCCAGAGGAAATTGTAAATTATTAACTAACAAATTGCAGTAAGTGATGTTTGGATTTATTGCGAAAGAAAGTGAAAATGGATACATTAAGGACCCCCGAAACACCGAGAGCACCGGGAACTTCAACAGCGCGAAGAAATTTATTTACGGATTTCGAGAATATGGATCCGCCAGTGTTACAGACGCCAGAATTTCCATCGCCGATATCTCCTGTAATGGATTTAAGTGTTTACGAAAACGACAATGACCAAAGATGGAGAAAATTTGTAACATTCTGGATTATTTTTATAGTAGGATGTGTATCTGCGATTGCTGGATTTTACAAACTGTGGCCGTCAAATCTTGTAATTAAATTTACGCGAGAATTTCAAATTTTGGTTGTGCTTATATTCACAAGTGTTATTTTCTTGAGTGTGCTATGGAAAATTTGCTCTAATCGAGTAGCAAATTACGAAGACTCAATGCAGCCAGAAATAAATACTTCAAGGCGACGAGCACGTACAAACCTAGTTTCGCCCACGGATTCTACAAACGTGACACGAGGAACACCGGCCGTACATTCGGATGTTCATATTCAAATCAAACGCACTTTCAAAGGAGATGGAACTATCATCTGGGGTGAATTTATTCGATATTTTGAAAATGTGGCAAGTTTAAATCAATGGACTGAGCAGCATATGACACGTATTCTCCTAACAACTTTAAGAGATCAAGCTGAAGCCTTTGCCTATGGACTTCCGGAAAATACTGTAGGAAACTACCAGTTGTTAAAAGTTGCACTGAACCAAAGATTCGGACATACAGCGCTTAAGGAGAGTTATATCGCCGAGGCAAAGTTACGAAGAAAACAAGACAAAGAGACATTCCGGGATTTTGGCCAAGCTATACAAGACTTGTATCGACGTGCTTATCCGGAGAACAGAGAATATGTGCTGGAAAGCTCAATGAAGACATTCCTGGATAACTGTAGTGCTAGTGAAGAATTCCGGCTTGCAGTAAAACGAACGCGCCCAAAAACATTAGACGATGCAGTGACCGCTGCTATGCAAGAAGAAAGAAGAGTGCATTCGCTCTACAGAGAATAAGAAATACCAGATTAGGAAAGACTATCAGCCACCGGTATACAACATTAATGACAGACGATATGCTGGTAAAGAAACATCTCTAAACATTGACAATGCGGCAAAGAGATGTTACAAGTGTAACTCGTCTCAACACCTAATGCGGAGTTGTCCAAAGAAGAGACTGTCTAACAATAATATGGCCAACAATGGTTTGAGATACGGAAAACGATATGCTAACTACTCAGGAACCGGAGATCAGCAGTTAAACCAAAGTCGACCGAGGCAGTAGGCCATGCGTCGGTCAACGCACAAGATAGGCCTAGTACGGATGATGAGCATGTGAAACATCACATGGCATTTACGGAAACGCAAACTAATGAAACGCACACCGATTTTAAACATGCAGAAAAGCAACCCGACTTCACAACTCAATCTTGTGTAGTAGTGGTTGGAGAGTCTGATATGAGAGTCAAGGGTCTAGTCGAGGGGACAGCAGTTGAGTGGAAAATCGACACTGGTGCGGCAAATACTTTCATTTCTGAGGAAGTTTATTTAAGTATTCTTCCACAGAACAGACCTGTACTGGAGCAAGTGCGAAAACAATTTGAAACTGCAGATGGAAGACCATTAAATGTAATTGGAACAGCTAATATGATTTTAACGTTTGGGAAGAAAGATATTTATTTCCGAGTTTTTGTGGGCGGCGTGAAATGTAATCTGCTGGGAAAAGACTTTATGATGAAATACGAATGTCACTGGGACTATAGGAATCACAATCTGATGATGAAATGTGTGCACACGAGTGAGGATGAAGAGACAAGCTGTCGTGTTCGCTCAGTGGATAGTATTGTAATTCCATCGAGACATGAAGCTGTGATCAAATCGAAGGTGATTCCTAGTACTAATATGAAGGAGGCTATATTAGTACCAATGATGAGATTTGTCAACACACATGGACTTGTAGTTGGACAAGTATTAGTTAATACAGAAAATAGTGAGATTTATGTGCGTGTTTTTAACCCGGGAGACAAAGAAGTTTTTGTCAAAGAAAACACAGAAATCGCATTAGTGACATGCGTTAATTATGTCAGTGACGAGTTGCCGAATTCAATGATGTGCAACGTGGAAACTGGGAATAAGTCTGAAGATATTCCTGAATTTTTGAGAGGGATGTATTCTGAAGGATGTAAAAATCTTACATCACAGCAAGCAGAGAAATTTAAGCAGTTTTTACTTAGTCGTAAATCTGCGTTTGCCGACCCCGAGATGCCTTTACAGCGATCAAATGTTGGAGAACATCGAATCAATTTGAATGATGAGAAACCATTTAAAGAACCTGTAAGAAGAGTACCTATATTCAAACGAGACACATTGGATGCGGAAATAGATAAATTAAAAACTCAAGGTTTGATTGAAGAATCAGTAAGTCCTTGGTCATCTCCCCTTGTACTTGTGCAAAAGAAAGACAAAAGCTGGAGATTATGCGTGGATTATCGGCGCTTGAATGCTCAAACAATAAAGGATGCTTACCCTATCCCGAGAATAGCTGAAGATTTAGATGCATTATCTGGATCTACTTGGTTTACATCGCTGGATCTTAATATGGCTTATCATCAAATTCCTATGCGAGACAGCAACAAGGAGAAAACAGCATTCGGAACCCCTCGTGGAGGATTGTATCAGTATACAGTCATGCCGTTTGGATTATGCAATGCCCCCGCTACTTTCCAGAGAGCGATAGAACATACCTTACGTGGATTGCAGTGGCATGTCGCAGTCCTGTATTTAGACGATATAATAGTGTATAGCAAAAATTTTGAGGAACATTTAAGAAACCTGAGTTTAGTATTTGATCGACTTGAAAATGCTAACTTGAAACTGAAAGCAAAGAAATGTAAGTTCTTTAAGCAGGAAGTGACTTTCTTAGGACACATTGTTTCTAAGGAAGGAGTTAAAACAGACCCAAGTAAGACCAAAACTGTTATGGATTGGAAAATTCCTCAGAGTGTAACAGAGTTGCGTAGTTTTCTCGGATTAGTGTCTTATTATAGACGATTTATTAAGGACTTTGCTAAAATTGCGAAGTGTCTTCACGAACTTACTAGCAAGAACACTCCCTGGAACTGGACAGCCGAATGTGACGAAGCATTTAATCACCTCAAATCAACATTAGTGAGTGCACCAATTCTTAGTTATCCAGATGTGAATGGAGGACTCTTTATTCTGGATACTGATGCTAGTAATGATGCGATAGGAGCAGTATTATCACAGATTCAGGACGGAAAAGAAAAAGTGATAGCGTACGGGAGTCGTACCTTAACAAAATCTGAAAGGAATTATTGTATCACGCGACGAGAGATGTTAGCACTTGTTTATTTTATCAAACATTTCAAACATTACTTGATTGGACGAGAATTTATTCTGAGGACAGATCATGGATCGCTAGTGTGGTTACATAAGTTTAAAGAACCGGATGGACAGATTGCTCGATGGCTTCAACAATTGGCTTCATATACTTTCCAGATTCAGCATAGACCAGGAAAAAAACATGGAAATGCAGATGGATTGACAAGGATGAATATACAAAATGGGAAGTGTAAACAGTGCAAAGTGAATGTGACAGAGGCGACGGATGGAGAAAAATACTATCACATAGAAGATTTGCGTAAATCAACTAACGGAGAAGATGTTCAATCTTGTGATTATGTGTGTGCTATTAAAACACTTTTCCGAGATACGGATGAGATACCTATTGCCTGTTATTCAAGTGATACTGTACAACCACATAAGACATCAAAGCGTGTTCCAAATCGTCCTGTACGGGCCAAACCTAAAGAACAGCCGGATAAATCACTGAGTTTATCCAGTATTAGAGAATATCAGTTAGACGATGAAAGTATATCACCCATTCTTAAGTGGAAAGAGGATTCGAACTTTCCAAAGCCAGCTATAGATTCTATTTCAAGTTTAGGCTTTGAGAGCAAATTTTTATACTCTCGTTGGGAGTTGTTGACTGTGAACGAAGGGGTATTATGCATTAAATGGATGGAAAATAATGGAGAACGATTACGGATTATTGTTCCTCGGAAGTTACGTGATGTTGTAATGTGGAATTTCCATGACGCTGTAACTGCCGGACATTTGGGTGTAAGACGCACATTTGATAAACTCAACAGAAGTAATTATTACTGGCCCCATCTACGAAGATATGTTCAGAATTACATCGCTTCTTGTGATATTTGTGAAGAAAGGAAAAATCCGCATAGAAAAAAAAGAAGCTTTATAAAAAGTTATTTGAGCGGTGTTAAATTTGAGAGAATTGGAGTGGATATAGCTGGACCATTTCCTAAGTCAGTGAATGGATTTACGTATATTATAGTGATCTCGGACTATTTTACCAAATTCACGGAAATATTTCCCTTGAGAAACATTGACGCTGAAACTGTAGCAGAAACTTTGTTTAAAGGATGGATTAAACGCTACGGGTGCCCGCAAGAAATACATTCGGACCAAGGTGCTCAGTTCGAAAGTCAATTATTCCGAGAGATGTGCAAGGTTTTGCAAATAAACAAAACGCGCACAACGTCGTATCACCCTCAATCCGACGGAATGATTGAAAGATTGAACAGAACTATCAAGGACATCTTATCAAAGTATATTTCAGTGAATCAAACAGACTGGGATAAATTCATTGACGGAATTGTTTTTGCGTACAACAGCACTATACACGAATCCACAGGAATGACGCCGTATAAAATGGTATTCGGTGAAGAAATGACTCTACCTGTGAATCTGATAACCGAAAATGTAGATAGTGATGACATAGCTGTGTACAAAAATGAAGCGGAATATGTGCGTCATTTAGAAAAATGTTTGTGTGAAATGTATGAAATTGTCAGAAGTGAAACTAAACAAAGTGCATTGAGACAAAAACGTGTTTACGATCGAAACGTGCATTCTATTAATTATGAAGTTGGAGATTTAGTTCGGCGGAGCCAGCCCAAAGTTACCGTTGGATGTAAAACAAAGTTAGCAAGAAAATGGACAGGACCCTGGCTTATTGTAAAGAGATTAAGTGATGTATTGTTTCAAATAAAACACTCCCACAATTCAAAGCCTGTGGTCGTGCATTCCGACAATATCAAACCGTACAGAGGGAATAAACAATACCCGGCGAGAAGAGATCCCGAATATACAAGCGCCCAGCTGCAGAGGGTACCCGTCACGCATCGCCGCGCAACAGCCAGTGGACGGAGACAGACACGTTTGAAGATGCCGCTTAACTTTCCACCCGGGGCCCCTTCAACAGCCGCCAGCCAATCAGATTCCGAATCAGAGGGAGGACCCAAAAACGAGACACCCCAGAATACCCCGACCCAGAAGATTGTTCAGACGAGACACGGACGGATTGTAAAAAGACCATTGCGTTATCAAGACAATTAAGAGATTATGAGATGTGAAATTTGTGAACGGACTTTCTCTAGAATTAGCAATTTGAACCTACATATGAGGGAACAGCATAAAGATGAAATAGACTGTTTGAAGTGTAGTTTTTGTCAAAGAACATTTGTGCGAAGTTTCAACTTGAAGAGACACTATAGAGTTATTCACAAGTTAGAGGGAAAAGACCTGAAACGCGCCATGGAAGATAAGAAGTACACAGTCAACCGCCAGAGCTACGAGGAAGCGCGTAAGCCCGTGTATGTGCTTAGTGAACAGTATGAAAACATATCGTCGGATGAGGATGAGACCACTTTCGCTATGAAGACAGATGAATCTCCTAGAGCGTCTGATCATGCCCATAGTAATGACTGGAACTTCCTGGATGATGTGTCGGTAAGCTCCCTCGAGATTCCTTCGGACAGCTTTGTCAACGAACTTCTAGAAAATACAGAAGAAGACGCTGTTGATGAGCAAACACCAGAAACTGAAGACCGTTTACTCAACTCTTCCGCTAGTGACAGTGAAATGGACACTGCCAAAAACGTTCTGGTTACGAAATCTTCAGTTTGTTTTGTCATCAACAAAGTGACCACCACGTACCCAGATGGACGAACGGAAGTAAGCCGAACCTCACAAATCATCTATTCCGAGGACGTAGATCCCGAAGATGTGGACTTCCGAAGCGTTGTTAGTGAAATTGCGGAAGACGTTGCCGAGTGCTTGCGTAAAGGGAACGTCCGGGAGATGAAGGGGGACTTTTCCGTGTAAAAATTGACATTGTAAATATGAACTGTTTGTAAATAATTATTTGTAAATTGTTGAACTTGTATATTTTATTTGTGTTATATGCCTTATTTATTTGTTTATATGTTATTATATGAAAAGCACTGACGTTAGATATTTCTTTTGTTTATATTTGATGTTTACATGTAACTAACTTTTGTATGGAACCAAAAGTTAAGAGGGGGGAAGTTGTAACGCCATAAATTATATTCAGTTTAATTATTTTCATATATTATCATTTTATTTCACATGTTTATTTGTATACCCGTTGCTCCTGAAGAGCAACCGATGCATTACATAATATGACCTCATTAAGACGGCTGCTCTTAACGAGCAACCCTATGAGTATATAAGTAAGGGTACGAGTGTCACAGTGTTGTTAAAAAGAATTATTGTTGTTAGAGTTGTTGTTGTCGTAGAGATAGTCAGTGCTTCTTCTTGGATTTATTTTGTGACGATATTAAATTTGGAAATAATGTAAATAAATTGTTAAACACAACTTGGATTTTTCACTCAGGAATTATAAGCAAAGGAAGGATTTAATATAGTTATATCAATTAATTATGCCGTAACCGCTCGACGGCGCTACAAAAGTCCGTAGACAATTAGGTAATTAATTATGGTCTAACAAATAGTATGAAAAACGTCAGTCAGCATGCGACTCAGTGGAAGATTGTATTTGCTGACAAGGTCGTCGTATCGACCATAGAACTTACGAAAAGATGACTTTAAACGAGACTGTTGATAGTCCTGTTTTATCAACTTGTTTGTCAGTAGCTTGCCTCGTCTTAGAAACTGTTCATACGAAGAGCATGCCCTTGCGTATCGAATTAACTGATGATTATTTGTTGTTAGGTTACCATCAATGTCCATTTCCAGTAAAATATCCAAATATGAAACAGATGACGCTGACTCTGTGGTATCTTTTATTTCAAGTTCACTGGGATATATCGAGTCGACGTAAGTATGGAAATAACAATTGTTAATTGATAATACGTCGTCGATATACCTAAATGTTGAGTTGAAGGCTACAGCGAGTGATTTATTTTTTTCACGTACCAGTTTTTGAATAAATTCTATTTAAATTAAAAAATGCAATTTACCAATTTATTGACGAAAACAATTACTGTTAGTAAATTTATGTGAAATTTTTGTGATCAAAGCAATTTAGAAACTATAATCGATAAAGCAAAATTATTTTATTGTAATCCTGTACAAAGATTAGGTTGCTAACTTGCAACAGATTCCATGAAGCAGAATTGTTTATGCCTAGAAAAATAAGCGATTTGATTATGTTTAGTTACATCCAAAGTTATCCTAACGGCACAAATAAAACACTAAACAATATCGGCTCTCGAGATATATAGTTACTACAGCATTGTTCATGAAAGAGTACATGTTAGGGTATCATCATTTTGTAAACTGTCATTGGCTGGGTGGGTGTGAATACAAAATTCAGATAATCACAGTTTTAACAAACTCAGTGGTTGCAAACACAAAAATCACAATATGACATAATGTAATACATAATTTTGTATTTACACCAACCCAGACATCATAATTAAAAATCATCATTTAACCTTTGAGTACCCTGTCTGTGTTATTGCATTATATCTGCAGTAACTTTCCACAACACTTTACATGCAAAAAATATGTAGAATGTAAATATACAATGAATGATGCCAATAATAGATAACATATTAAATACAGAATGTAAGATATTTGGTTCATATAATACACATTTGAACACTGGCTGAAATAGTAAGAGATGTAAAAGACCAGACAACTAAGTTATCAGTAAAATATTTTTTTCAAGTTAATTCATGTATTTGATCATTTTGTTCAGGAAAGCAGGTTTTTTATCTCGTGGATGAAGCAGAGACAACAGGCAAGGGAGCAAACAGTGTAGTCAGCATGGTGCACCAGTATTTAACATACTATGGCCATGGTGAATTTCACTTTGACAACTGCAGTGGCCAGAACAAAAACAACACTGTTCTGTGGTATGGTTTATGGAGAGTGATGACAGGTACATTTTGTTTGGTTTTTAGCTCACCGAGACGAAGTCGGGGGGAGCTTATGCTATACCCTCGGCGTCGGCGTCGGCGTCCGTACCTCGTTAAAGTTTTTGTTGCAGGTCCTGTATCTAAGTTATTACTTGTCCTATCTTCACCAAACTTGCATGGATGATGCATCTTGACCTACTTATGGACTTGAAAGACTTGGATGCTGAACCAGGGCCATGAGTTTCAGATGCTGGAGGAGGTTAAGGTTTTTGGAGCAGGTTAAAGTTTTTGGTGCAGGTGCCCTTTGATAGCAATATCTAAGTTACTACTGGTCTTAACTTTACCAAACTTCCATGGATGGTACATCTTATGATACTGATGCACCAGACATGCTTTAATGCTGAATCTGAGCCATAGGTTTCAGATGCTGGATGAGGTTAAGGTTTTTAGAGCTGGTTAAAGTTTTTGGAGCAGGTGCCCTTTTATGATTATATCTTAGTTATTACTGGTCCTAACTTCACTAAACTTGCATAGATGGTGCGTCTTATGATACTGATGCACCTGACAGGCATGAATGCTGAATCTGAGCCATAGGTTTCGGATGCTGAATGAGGTTAAGGTTTTTAGAGCTGGTTAAAGTTTTTGGAGCAGGTGCCCTTTGATGATTATATCTTAGTTATTACTGGTCCTAACTTCACCAAACTTGCATAGATGGTTTGTCTTATGATACTGATGCCTCTGACAGGCAGGAATGCTGAATCTGAGCCATAGGTTTCGGATGCTGGATGAGGTTAAGGTTTTTAGAGCTGGTTAAATTTTTTGGAGCAGGTGCCCTTTGATGATTATATCCTAGTTATTACTGGTCCCAACTTCATAAAACTTGCATGGATGATGCGTCTTATGATATTGATGCACCTGACAGGCTTGAATGCTGAATCTGAGTCATAAGTTTCGGATGCTGGATTAGGTTAAGTTTTTTGGAATAGGTCACATGTTTAATAAATATTAGTACTATTTCAAACTTGCATAGTTGATTGAACTATAATATAAATGAATCGCAGAGGTAGCTTCAGATGCAGAGCCTGATCTCCAATATCAAGGATGCTAAAAAATATATCTTAGTTATTACTGTCCTAACTTTACTAAACTTGCATGGATGGTGCGTCTTATGATACTGATGCACCTGACAGGCATGAATGCTGAATTTGACCCATAGGTTTCGGATGCTGGTGGGAGGTTAAGGTTTTAAGAGCTGGTGTTTTTGGAGCAGGCGCTCTCTTATGATTATATCTTAGTTATTACTGGTCCTAACTTCACCAAACTTGCATGGATGATGCATCTTCTGATACTGATGCACCTGGCAGGCTTGAATGCTGAATCTGAGCCGTAGGTTTCGGATGCTGGATGAGATTTGTTTTTGGAACAGGTCACATATTTTATAGATAATAGCTTGCATAGTTGATCTAACTATAATATTAATGAACCGCAGAGGTAGGCTCAGATGCAGATCTCCATTATCAAGGATGATAAAAACATTCTCCTATCTCAAACCTACTTGATAGATGTGTTCGTTGTTAAATGATATAATACAATTCCTATGATATAGTATTGTATATTATGATACACTATAGTTTTATTTGATATAATATCATATCATATATTCTATTGTAAAAGTTATATGATATGATATGATATTGTATCAATTTTTTTGTACATTATGATATGATATAGTATCATGATATTGTTATGTATAGTATTGTTTATTATGATACAATATTGTATAATATGAAATTGTATTATATACTATTTTATCACATGCTATTATAATTGTTTCATATGATATTGCAACATATAATATTGTATCATATGATATGACATTGTATTATATATATCGTATCATATGATATGATATTGTTTAATATGATATTGGTTTATAAAATATATTATTACATCACATGAAAATGTATTATATGATATTGTATAATGTGATATTGTATCATATAATACAATATAGTATAATATGATATTGTATGATATAATATAGTACTATAACACATGATATTGTATCAATTGATATGATACAATGTTGTATCTAGTTTTATTGTATCATATGATACAATATCCTATGATGATCAAATATGATACAATATCATACAATACAATATTGTAACATATTATATTATATTGTATAATATTATACTATAACTATAATATTATACAATATAATATCATATGTTACAATATTGTGATGTATTATGTGATATGATATTGTATCATATATTATTATATTGTATTATATAATATCAATATCATAATATATTATGATATTGTATAATGTGATCAAATACAATAATGTATAACAATATACAATGTCATATCATATGTTACAATATCATATTTCATCAATATTTATTACAGTATTTTATTGTATTATATGATATATATTGTAGGTATCATAGGGTGCAATAACGTATTTTATATTATTGTATTGATTATCATTGTATCATATAATACCCTATGAAATGAACATATGATTATTATACAATTTTTTAACATATGATATAGTTATACGATATTGTGTCAAAACAGTATCCATGTATATCCAAGATCATTATTAACTATGATTTTCAAATAATATGATAAAGGTGGTCTCATAAAGGTGATTCCTCATAAAGGTGATGCCTCGTCTCGGTGAGCTTTGTAATCTGTGATTACCTATGTTTTTAACTATAACTGCTTTATACTTCTTTTCACAGAAATACTGTGTGTGAATTTATAGAGAAAGAATTTAAGGAGAAACCATTTAAAAAAAATCTTTAATTAACATCTTGTCCTTAGAACATTATAGTAAAGATGTAATAGATTACACATTTCTTTAGGTACATTATTTTTACTTAATAGTAATGTTTACCCTTATTGCAGAAATGAAAATGAAAATTTAACAACACTTTTCAAATAATATAGTGTATTGTTCAATTTAGGTCTGCATAAAAAAATACAGTTTTCTACAATGATTGCTGGTCATACCAAGTTTGAACCTGATTGGCACTTTGGAGTGTGGAAACTAAAGTGGAGAAACTCAAATGTAGAAACATTAACAGAGGTAAATTTATAGATGCAGATGTCTTCATGAATCAGTACTTATTTTACCAAAGATATCCTTTGAAAATTATCAAAAATGTATTTGAATGAAAGAAAATAACTTTTTATGTATCTTCAGGTAGCAGAATCAGTTCATAAGTCAAGTAAAAATGGACACAACATTCCACAGATTGTTCAGGACCAGGACAAGCCAGTGGCGTTTTATGACTGGAAAACATATCTCCAGAATTTCTTCAAACCTTTGAAAAATTTAACTAGATATCATCATTTCCAATTTCATGCTGACAACCCTGGGAGGATTGAGTTGAAGGAGAGAAATTCAGGCAACCCTGTTTCTGTGAATGTGCTTAAGGGAAATGTACAACCAACAGCAGGGCAGCTACCTGATGTTATCACAGAGAGAGGACTTGACATTGGAAGACAATGGTATTTGTATGAGAGTATCAGAGAATTCTGCTCATCAGATGCTGCAAAAGATGACGTTTGTCCAAGGCCTGTGCTTCCCAAACCTGAGGCTATAGCTATTACTGATAAAGAAAATAGCAAGCCCACTAACATAAAACGGAAACAATCTTTATTGCATTAACTCATATCTGAAAATCAATCTATTTTCTCTGATTATTCTCTGTTTTATAACATACCATGCACTAAGCTTTCCATAAAATATCAGTTGTTAAATTTGTTATAAAATTGTCAAAAATGTTTGAATAATTCATTTATCATCTTCATTTTCTATTTAGATTGTATGTTTACAATTTTCTCAGATTTTACACTTGTATATTTCTTTTGAAAGTACTAAACATTGTACAAATAGTCATAATATGTTTTATATTATCAACCTTTATCATTAATTTCTTATTTACGAATTTTTCAGTAATACACTAGTTGTTTTCTTTCGATGAATGATTCTCTGTTACCATGGTAACATACCTTTGAAATTTTTCTAGAAAAAATGGCAAATTTTATTTACTGTAGATTATTAATAATGTTCTTAACCTCCAAAATATCATATCTTTTTTTTTTTTAAATTGTATTACTTTCTGAAGAAATGTCCAAATACGTGTCAGCTTTTTACATGTATATTCTAGCTCCGAAAAGAAAATATGTGAAAATTGTTGTCTTATTTAAATTTTCATATTTTCCATCGGGGTTGAAATTTTTAAAAAATATTTTGGATTCTTGTTCTTAACATTCAAACAAATAAAAAAAAGAAGAAAAAATGAAAATGTGAATGTCATCTGGTCCCATTTTGCCAGTAACTGTCACAAATACGTGTATTCTCAAAAAACATCTTTTTTAAATATAGATATCACACAAAACAGCAATTATACGCGAAAATTTTATTATGAATAAAATAGTTATATTAAAGGGATAATATGTAAATTCGAAAAAATAATCATTGAAGTCTCATTTTTTGCCCCCCCCCCCCCCCCCCCGTTGAAACATGTATATATATAAACATGTAAATGAAGAATAAATATGTAAAAACTGATTATTTTTAATTAAATAAACTCAAGTTATAAATATTGATTCGTTAATTTGTGCTTCTATGCTGTTGAATTTTGAACCAGTTTCATGATCAAAGTTCCACGATACGGGTCAATTTTCAACGGATAAGGGTCTTTATTTAACGCCTTTGGTTTCAATATTCAACATGGAAAAATGACCCATGGGTCAATTTTTAACCCGGGTCAAAATTCTTCGTTACATGTTCCTCTATCAATTGTATGCTTGAGTAATCTTAATATATTCAACTTTTTGCATGCCTTTTTATATATACCATTAATATGATCAGATCAACCATCCTCCGACTGTACATGTAGATGCAAGCCTACTTGTTTAAATTGTTATCAATAATAGCGAGCGCACCTCGCCGGCGCGCAGCGCCGGCGAGCGAAGCGAGCTCTAAGAACCAGTGCGCGCGGGAAAAAAAAGATTCATCAAGAAAAAATTTGTGTCTACGTCCCATAGTGCTCTCTAATGTTTTTTTCCCGTTGTGCTATGCTAAAAATGGCTAAAATTTAACTCGTAATTAACGGTGCCTTGAGGTTTGAAGACAAGCTTTGAGTAGCGTACAAGCTTTGGTGAGACCCAAGAGATTTTTTACATGCTTCCATCCTTCGTATTGAGTCGAGATACCTAAACAAATGAATATAGATTTGAACGTGTGACGTCACAGTGATCTCGCGCTAGTTTTCCCGGTGGATAAAACATCTGTAATGAGTGTTCTATAGCTATTTCATTATAAACTTCGATACCTGCCTTAGATGATTTGTGCGCGTTTTTTTTAGTGTTTTTTTTTTTTATTTGATAGAGAGATTATATGTTTATATATACAAGAAAGAGTTAAGCTAATTTTTTCGTGCATGAACAATAAGTATAAGTAGGGAGGAAGTTAAAAAAAAAATTAAAAAGTCATTTTGAACTAAATAATAAAGAATGCAGAGAAAAAATAAACAGTTTAAAAAATCTATGCAGATATTGCATATTTTCTAACCATTAATTTGGAAAATGGGAAATTACAAACCTACAAACAGGGACCGGGGCACGGATACAACGTATGCCAAAATAAACAAATTTCAGTAAAAAAAATTATGAATCAGGAATTTTAAAAAAATGAAAGTCAGATAACAACAAGGTACAAAAAAAATAATACATATGTATTGCATTTACACTTTTGACTAAATTAAACACAAATTACATTTTAAAGACTTCAATTTTCTCCGAAAGTTAAGAACGGTTTTAGGGGAAGCAAGTCTATTTATTTTGTAGGAATTTTTTAAAACTTAGAAATATAATTAATTCTCTCTCTCTCAAAAAAAATTCTTTTGATGTTAAATGATAACTGTCAAAATATCACTAAGTTGACAAGGATACAAGGTATGTATAATTCTTGCTGCGTTCGCCACAACGGTAGCACCGTAAAACATATTATAGGGTATATGTTTTTAATTATGAGAAAATATATAACGCCAGTTGCCCGTTTTCTAATTTACAGGTAAATAATGGAATTAAAAACTCAAAATAATAGAGAAGAATTGTATTTTATTTAAAGAATTAATACTATGCACATGCATAAAGTTGGCTAGTGCTTCAAAAATAGTTTATCTGGCAAGTTTATGAAAATTATTGTTAAGTCGTATATTATAAATAAAAACTGTTGACGAGTTGTTGGATAAAAATATGACAACTAATCATTTATTATTTTGTCAGAGAAATATTCTGACTTCTTCAAATTAAGTATTGTAATAATAAATGGATATCAAATTTTCAGTCTCAAATTTAAATGACTATTCGGATATTTCAACCTAAAATAAATCAGCCACGTCCGCATATGTATAGGACAGTATAAACATTTTAAAACTGAAACTTTCATATATGTGCATGAATGTACATTTAAACCGTGTAGAGTAGGTTCCAGTTCAGATCAAGACTCTGAAGTTGGAGTCAATTCTCAACAGGGTCAATTTTGTATAGGACAGTATGAAAATTTTAAAAACTGAAACTTTCATATATGTGCATGAATCAGTGTACATTTAAACCGTGTAGAGTAAGTTCCAGTCTGAAGTTGGGATCAATTCTCAACAGGATCAATTTTCAACACCTAGATCTTCCCCCTTCCTTCCTCGCTCTCCTTCCTTCTTATTTTCATCTCTTTTCTTTCTTTCTTTTTTTTTTTGCATTTTCAAATGGGGGTCGCAACCTCTGGATCCGTCACTGAAAAGCTTTGATTATTTTGGCTTCGATCATTTTTGTATTCCTGTTTTATTCTACAGCATAACGTTTATCTATAAACAAAAGGTATGGTATTTTAAAAACGATTAGCTTTGTAGTGAGAAAGATATGTGCGATAATTATATAATATTATTATATAGTTGAATGGTTTCCTGATCGGGATCGGCAGGCCACTTGTACCCTATATACCCACTTCCGTTCCAATCATTAAAAAAAAAAAATGACATGGCGGATAAACAGTCAGTGCAGTCTACAACAATGCTAGGGAATCTGGAACTTAATACTGCACAACCAAACAAAGATGAGTTGGAACCTGATTACATTGAGGAAAGATTTCGCGTCGATCGCAAAAAGCTGGAGCAGATGCTTCAAGGTAGTGTACAGTAATGTATTTATTAACGTTAACTGTTTTAATCATGCATAAAGCCTCTTCTTTGAATAACTGGTTTGAAAAGCTAACAGAGACAGTTTTTGATATTTATGTTTTACGGTGCTACCGTTAGGACGATCTTGCTCCTAAATTTTGCCAATTTAGAATCAGATTTCAAATATACATGTGTAAACAGTGCAACCTTTGGGCTGAGCGCAAATTTTATTTAAGGAATAAGGAATAATTCTTTGAGTATTATGAGGGGATAATTTTGGTCGGGGCGTGATCAAATCCAATAAAGCCCGAAGGGCTTTATGATAGATTTGATCACGCCCGACCGAAATTATCACCTCATAATATTCAAAGATCACTCTTATTCTTAAAATGCTATTTAATAACTAAAATGTCAGGCAGCCATGTTTCCACAAATTTCCAGTGCACGGCACTGGTTGAAACCGTCAACCCAAGCAAAGCGTGACTTCGTCCATGATCTTTCTTCATCGATGTTATATAGATGTTTGCAAGTTACAAGTGATATTTTTTATGGATTAAAGCGTCTTCAGAATATAACATACGAAACCATATCTTTGAAACCAATATATCAGATCCAGTGTTAAATCTATACTCTGTCCCGAGTTTTTGCTTCCACCACTTTTTGCTTGATATTTCGATAATCATAAATACCTTTGTGCTCAAACTATGTTCATCCACTAATATGAAAAATGTCCCGATTATCTGTTTTGAAACGCCCCCTCTACCGCTTCAGGTTTCAATACACATCCCAAAATAGAAAGTCTACGGAGATTTAGCATTGCATCAGCCATTATTACGCCCGGATGATAACATTGAAAAATTGTGCGAGGTGTCCCGAGAACTTCCGAATGGAGAAAAGATGTAAACATTTCCCATTATAAATCTCCGTAAGAAATTTGTTTTCGTTCCTGTGAACTTTTATGAGTGAAAAATGATAATTTGTCAATGAAGATATCTTGGATATTTTTCCTTTTATCGATTTCAACAGCATTTCTTTCACATGTATGTGTATTTTTATTAAAAATCATCAAAAAGTGATGGAAGCAATAACTTGGGACAGACTATAGGATTTAAAAAGGGCATGTTAAATAATAGTGAAAAGGGCACTTTTCTCCGCGGTAAATATTATAAAACCTTGAAAGGGGCGCCTTTTTCTGCGGTAATATTATAAATCATTAATCCTTGAAACAAGCGTATTTTAAGGAAACTTTTGCATCGTAATCAAGTGTGATCCGATATGATCTGTAATGAAACAAGATTATTGAACAATAAATGATTTGCTTTTGCATTCACGTAAGTCTTATTCAAAATTTTATTTACAATCTTTTTTTTCTTTCTTAAATTGATTTACATTTATTTTTATCCCTTAGAACAGCCATGTCATTAGTCTAACTAGTTTTAAAGTATAATGCATTAAAAATTCTTTATTTCATTTAGGCTTTATGTTATATGTGAACTGAAACACATCTGTATCCAGTTATGAATCATAGGACATGTATAATGTCGACAATTTTCTCTTTTGAGAAGTCGCAGGCATAGCATGGATGTAGGCTATGCCTGTCCACTTCTCAGTCAAAAGAGAATATGTAGACAACTGATGGCAAAATTATCAATCCCTTTTTACCACAGAAATTTGGATATTGAAATTGTTGTTTTAAGCTTTTTAAAAAAAAATTTGCATTAAAAATGTATTACAATCTTTTATTATAAATAAAGTCTCTGCATTCTTCAAGAAGAGTTAAGGTTTTTTTGGAAACAGAGAAAATTCTGGTTAATCTGACGATTGTTTAAAAGCTTAAAAAGAATAAGAAAACTTCACATCTAGATTTTTATTAAATTGTTTCATTAGTCTAAACATGGTTTTAGGTGCCTCAGTGTTAAAATTTCAAATTATCTCTATAAAAATATATTCTTTTGTGTTAATTCTATTTATAGATAACCTTACGATGTCTCAATGATCATGATGATATGCTTGTACAATTACTAATTTCAAGGAGATAATTCAGTTGTTATTTATTATCGGCCGCAGGAGCGGCCGATCTATTTGTGGTTGTGTTAGAATGTGCACATGGGGAAATGAGACGTTATTATTCCTATTTCTAAAGAAACATTTTATTTGATTACAATCGTAAAATTCCGATTTATATTATTTTAAAAAAATGTTTTTAATTGAGTTTTACTTGATTTCTAAAAAAATATTTTCTTACTTTTATTGTATATAAATTTGTAAATTTATTTGAGTTTTTATATAAAACAATGAATGCTCCAAAGGAGAGAAGTGTATAAGATATAAAAGCATTTCGTTATGAATACGAGATTCTGGATAGTACTTTATTAAAAACGATAAAGAAGAATGAAAAGACGGAGTAAAAAAAATGCAGATGTTTTACACTCAATTCACGTTTTGTTCTTCATTATTCTGCATGCTTAAAAACAACCATATTGTATTTTGTATTTTTGAGTATGCAACAGCATGCAGCATCTTTTGCCAAAAAAAAAAAAAATCGGCATCGTCACGTTCTTTAACAGAGTAAATTATGAAAAACAAAAGTGCATATAAAATCACATAGTTTGATTAAAGCAAACGATTTCAAATGCTTACATTTAAATGACATTTTAATTAATTTTTTTTTTTTCAAAAATATGTCCACACATTGCGTACATTGGGAGGATGTCAATGAGTTATTGTCCTTTCCTCAAACTTCTATCTTGCAGCTTTGAATTAAAAAAAAATGCATCGGTTGAGAATTAGAACAATATTTTTTTCTTTCAATCTTATGAAAATAGACAAGCACTCTTTTTCATTTTACAGGTTTTGTTTATTGTTTACAAATGTTGTTTAAAAAATAAACTTCAGCAAAAAATACATGTAGGTTTGTATTTCTTTAACTCGTATGCACATCATTTAAAGTGTTTAAAGGAGGCTCATTACACCCACCGTTTAATTTCAGTTTCATTATAGCACTACTTTTGATGTACATTTCAAATGGAGGTTACAATGCTATAAATATTTTTGTTTAATGCATTTTGCTAAAAATGACAATGCTTCATGATATTCAATATTATTTTTTTTTAGAAATAGTAGTTTTCTCTTTCAAAAAAAAGTAAGGTTGTATTACTTCATTAAAACGTACTGCAATTTGCCTCCTTAAACAGTTTGCGGCCGATTTGATGCTTTGCATCAATACTTATCTTGTCAAATTATTGTACCAGTAATTAGGTGTCAAATCACCCATTTATATAGGACAGCTGTGTATACCCCCTCAGCTCGGGTCTGTCCAGTTTACCTGTATCGTCTATAGCTATTGTCTCAGGTCACTCGTGCGTGAAGTCCATGCAGCGAGTTTTAATTTTGCAATCAAAACAGAGGCTAGGGCAATGTTGGTTTTGAATTAATTTACTTTCAATAAAAAGGGCATCACTTTTATCTATGAAAAGGGTATGGCGTTTGGAAAAAGGGCATGGCGCTGATAAAAAGGGACATGGCGCCGCGCCACGCTAGTTTGCTTTAGATTTAACACTACAGATCGATATATTTTTTTCAAAAAAAAAAAAAAGAACTTTGATTAGTGATAAAAAAATGATTGAGTCGGACCAATTTTGATGGGTCGGTCGGAGTACATCAAACAAATCCATTTTTAATTTAGGCCTAATTTTTAAAAATATAAACAATTGCATGCACAATGCATTGTTATGTATTTGTACTTATTTGTAAATATAATAGATACTATCAATAAAAAAAACCCATTTACTTTATCATTTTGACACATTATGCTATGTACATATCAAGTATATATTAAACAAGAGGCCAATAGGCCTTAACGGTCACCTGAGTACCATAGCCCATACACAAAATTGTCGAGGAGTCTCATAAATGCATTTAATTGAGTTTCATAATGGATTAGAAGATTATAATAATGTAATGACATCCACCTCCCTGCCTGAAATCTTTTGGAAAGAACTCTTAACCCTATAGTTTAGCACAAGACTTGAAGCTCTTAACAGAGTGTATGACATACTATAGAAGAGGTGCCCAGATTCCATTCAATTTATTTATCCCACGTATGTTAACTTACAAAATAGGTTTTATGTTTATATGTTTTCATAGATAAACTAAAACAAGGTGGCTTGTATACTACTTATTACTTTACTATTAACAAGTCTATTTGTTTATCTTAAATATTTAAAAACTGTTTTTGTTTCAAATGATAAAATTACTTGCATAACTATTTTGATCATACAACTTTATAATTACATTCTATTTAATGATTTATTACTAAATATGAAAAAGCCAAGGAAGATAACTCCATTATGAAGAAGCAAGGGAAGATAACTCCATTAAGTGTTATAATCCTCTTCCCTGAACTCTTTTCAAATGCTTTCACAATATCTTATCAATAACTTTGATGGAAAGCTTCATCATTTTTCTATATTCAATGATTAATTAGTAAATATGAACAAGCTAAGGAAGATAACTCCATTAGGAAAAAGCAAGGGAAAATAACTCCATTAACTGTTTACCCCCCCCCCCTTTTCAACTCTTTCCAAATGCTAGGTCCTGAACCCTGACTTAAAGGTCATGAATTTCACAATTTTGGTAGAGGAGTTCATAACCATGCATTCAGTTTTTTGCCCACATGTGTGGGAGTAAAGATGATTAAGATTTAATACATTTTTACTATATGGCTATATTGACCCCACCCTAGGGCCTAAACCCCTGTCCCAGGGGTCATGAATTTCAAAATTTAGGAAGAAGACTTCATGGACATCATATCCATGCATTTATTTTTTCACAAATATATACGGGAGTAAAGAAGAAGATTTTCTAAGATTTAATACATTTTTACTATATGGCCATATTGGCCCCACCCTAGGTCCTAAACACCTGTCCCAGGGGTCATACATTTCACAATTTAGGTAGAAGACTTCATGGACATCATATCCATGCATTTAGTTTTTCACAAATATATATGGAAGTAGAGAAGAAGATTTTCTAAAATTTAATACTTTTTACTATATGGCCATTTTGGCCCCACCCTTGAGCCTGAACCCCTGACCCAGGGACCATAAATTTCACAATTTTGGTAGAGGGTTTCATGGACATCATATCCATGCATTTAGTTTTTAACAAATGTCTATGGGAGTAGAGAAGATTTTCTAAGATTTAATACATTTTTTCTATATGGCCATATTGGCCCCACCCTAGAGCCTGAACCCCTGACCCAGGGACCATAAATATCACAATTTTGGTAGAGGGCTTCATGGACATCATAACCATGTATTTAGTTTTTAACAAATATCTATGGGAGTAGAGAAGAAGATTTTCTAAGATTTAATACATTTTTACTATATGGCCATATTGGCCCCACCCTAGAGCCTGAACCCCTGACCCAGGGGCCATGAATTTCACAGTTTTGGTAGAGGGCTTCATGGACATCATAACCCTGCAATCAGATTTTTCCTCACATGTATGGGAATAGAGAAGAAGATTTTTGAAAATTTGGCTGTTTTTTTGCGTATTTGGCCCCACCTGTGGCACCCTGGGGGTGGTAGAGCCACCAATTTCACAATTTACATTCCTCTTACCATAGAGATGCTTCACACCAAAAATGGAAACAATTTGCCTTGTAGTTTTTAAGAAGAAGTTAAAAATGTAAATTGTTAATGCACGACGCACAACGACGGACGAAAACAGATAGCAATAGGTCACCTGAATTTACTCAGGTGACCTAAAAAAAATAATCCAATAATTGTTTAAAAAAGGTTTTTGATGTTGGCAAATTCATAAGTCTCTATTCAAAGGTCACCTCTGTTAAGAGGTCACTTTGGGTGCCTCCCGCAGGTGACTGCTTAATACAAGTTTGACTGTACAGTATATGATTATCTAAACCGCTTATGATTTTGTACATTTACATTTCTAAAATTGAAAATGTTAGATTTTTCCCAACTCATGTTGTGAAAATGACTACTTAAGAGTCATAAAGAATGGGAAAAAAATCTATCAAATCATGTTTGACGTCATAATGGATAAATGACATCATAGCATCATACAATCAAATCAATTATGATTTATTAAAGAGTTAGCACATCAAAGCATCATTGCATTTGAAAGTCACGTGATCAGTCCTGTTCCCCCTTAAGTGGAACCCTCTGTACATTAAACTGCTAAGAAGTCTGCGGCTTATATGGGGGTTGTAGGGTTAGCGGTGATTAAAGAGAAATATGGCAGACAGTGCCTGTATACTTGTGGTGTTCAGCTTTAACAATTTTCGGTGAAGCATGCACCTGTCTCGTGTCGGACTCCACAGGTTATTCAAGTACAGGAAGATTAGCAATAATTTTGATTTGATGGACTTAATTTATTTTTTGTCCCGTTACGCAGTTTAACATTATTGCTTTACGTAGACATTGTTAAAAATAGATCAATCATTTGTACGACTTGATAATGACAATTTACGACATACAAATGTTTCTTCTCAATGTTTATTTAACAATAATGAAAGAATTGGACTAATTATCAATTAAGTCATTTCTTTTGTTGTTGTTTTGATGTAGATCTGCAAACGTTATTACTTTTAAGCACTTTAAATACATTATTAATGCATTCACATCGATGACTTTTCAAAAATCTTGATTGCTTCATTTTTTTGGTGCATTTTATACATAGGAACAGTGGTTTTTTTCAGCATTTTTCACCCAACTTTAGGGGTACGTATTAGGTGGCACGGGACAGTTTTTTTTATACAATTCATTGTAACCTGGGGATGTGTGTTTTCGGAACTCTGTAACTAGAATTTCCTCAGTTCCCATTGAGCACAAATACCTTTAATTCACTTGTTATAGGGCAAATCACCAATTTCTAAAGAAAATTAATAGTCAAAACCTGTAAAATTTTCTACATACTGGATTTTATGAGATTTTGACCCTTTCATTTTTTGCTACTTTTTCATGATTTTTCAGCTTTTTAGACCCCCCCCCCCCCCAGCTAATTCCCTGCAGAGGGTTGACCTTCTGTACCGTGTGCATGTTGCACCATCACATGTCAGAAACTTACTGGTGTATAGTTAACAATGTCCCATCCACCTACTTTTCGTGTTATTTTACCTCCCGTCTGTCACTTGCAATTTCACTGTGTAAAGTCAACACAACAGTCATAGCCACGGTTTAGCATTTTACTTCTGATTCTCAGGTATCTAACATATGGGGCCTACATATTGCATGTCAATTTCAACAAAAGACATCCCTCTAACTAATGATAAGCAACTCTCAATTTTACTAAAATATTGACAGGTACTTTATCCGAAACTGTCCCTTGCTACCTTATATACAGGTGCATGCTATACACAAGACTTCACAGTAATTTTAAAAATGTTACTAAATGGATCATTACATTTATTTCAGGATCAGCGGAAAGTGATGAGAATGCAGAGGTGTTTTTCCAAAGGGTGACTATTTTTTCTTATCTTTCTTATCTTACACCAGGACCGATACTGGGCCTCGGAAGGGGTTCAAATTTCAACATAGAAATATAAAGGAATTTAAAAAAATATCTTCTCAAGTTTTACAATGCTACAAATAGTGATATTAATATGCAAACATCCTCATATCAAAGTGACACTGAACTACCATTTTATGATACAGTGGATTCCACTTCAGGAAGGACTCTTATCAGGTTTTTGACTTGTCAATAGTAAATTTGATCAAATGTTCATTAAATCAAGATGAAAGGAAATGAAAATATCATATTTTTTTTCTTTTTTACTATTATACAACTAGGCATAGAAATAGTAACCAAAGTTTCAAATCTAACAAGGATATACGTTGATGCGGGGCATAGGCCGAATTGCTAATTTTGAGACAATTAAAACTCAGGAAAAATCCTTAGACTAGCCAATCTGGGGGATAGGCCGATTTTCAATCGATGATTACTATAGTGAAAGTATGACAGCTGATTAAAGAAGTCATTGTATTAAGTATATATAGAATATTGATGTAGAAAGTTAGAGTAATTTCATTTAATTTGCTAAACATATATATTTTAAGGAATTTTTAAAAATATATCTCTGTTTTGTTGATGATTGATCTCTTCCGTATTCGTCGGTATATACGTAACGTAATTTTACATAGTGTAATTTTATTGCAACACCAACCTCCGTGGTTCTGTCTGATAGACTAAGTATAATATATTGTACCAATCATTTTATATTTCATTAATACCATATTGCTAAATTTCATTTGATCAAGTTATGCTTTGAAAGCTACATGTAAATACGGGGTATGGCGTCCATTAGCTCAACACATGGTTTCATATTCAAATAGAGTTATCGCTATGAATGAGAAAAACGAAATACCACACAGAAAATATTCAATTTGTGTTCTGTTCCAGGAATTAATTAAGTAGAGACTTGCCGTTATGCAATGAGTGTAATTAGTGATGGGAAATTGGAAAATTTTCATAATCGAGTATCGGAAATAATCGAAAGTGTACAATCGATTAAATAATCGAAAGTTTTCAAATTATGTTTAATTGAATAAAACAATTCTCTGAACAAAAACTTGCGTCTTGCGTTGTATATACAGTAATATACTTGTTTCAGTTGTTTGAAATTATTTAAATATTTGTTCAAATAAATCAAATATGTTAATAAAATTTAAATATTATTATGCACATATGCATACAATCTTATTCCTGAGTCATGTTATTGTTGGGATCTTCATTTGCGGCATTTGCCTCGTCCGTGAGGCTTGCCAATGGCGCCGCCATTTTGTTTAAACCTATTTTTGTTTTGATGTTTGAAAAAAGTCAATTCGTACGAAGAATTTTCGTAAATTACGTTTTTTTATATATTTTTTTAAATAATCGATTATGAAAATCTTAATCGATCATCGACATCGGAAGACATTTAGCGACCGACTTTCGATTGTCGGCGATAATCGGCCCATCACTAAGTGTAATGGTACACTACGTGCCCATAGGCTGTGTCTAAGTCACGGGTTTCACACCTTTGTATTCACATGACACCAGAATACCGTTATTTCAACTAACAGGAAATTAATTGTAAAAAACAAAGCATTTGATTTATTCTTCACCAAAGACAAGAAATTCCCACGAACGCAGCCATAAAAAAATTCAAAGAAATTCTGTTATATTACATTCTACACAGTTTAGTTTTCTTTTATACTACACAATAATAGTTTCAGGGGTTCATGGATATGGAAAAAAGAAAGACTTTCTTTTGATTTGGATTGTAAAGAAAATACCTTGTACATTTTATTATTCATGATGTCATTACAAAAATTATTAACCTGACAACTATCGAACAATAGTTCAAATGGATGAAAAAAATCCAACCTCTTATAATAAACGGTTACAATGGATAAAAGAAGTTGATTTTTTATTTAACTACGATAAGCCGATCCGGTGGATAAGCAGAGGCTCACGCATCGGAGAAAAAAAATATCGGCCTTTGCCCCGAAAAATTTGGTAATGCGAACTAATTATAAAAAACTTAGGTTTTAGAATATGTTTTTAAAATACGATTTGCCTATCAAAGTACATTTTTATTAGCTTTTTAAGTGCTTACTCGATAAATAGGTTAAATAAAAATTGTGTGAAAAAATCACTAGAATCAGTTTTTAGCTCACCTGAGCTGAAAGCTCAAGTGAGCTTTTCTGATCACATTTTGTCTGTCGTCCGTCTGTCTGTCTGTCTGTCCGTCTGTCCGTCCGTCTGTCTGTCCGTCTGTCTGTCTGTCCGTAAACTTTTCACATTTTCAACATCTTCTCAAGAACCACTGGGCCGATTTCAACCAAACTTGGCACAAAGCACCCTTAGGCAAAGGGGATTCAAAGTTGTGAAAATGAAGGACCACGCTCTTTTTAAAGGGGAGATAATTGGCAATTATTGGAAAATTTTGAGAAATTTTCAAAAATCTTCTTCTCAAGAACCATTTGGCCAGGAAAGCTGAAACTTATGTGGAAGCATCCTCAGCTAGTGTAGATTCAAAATTGTGAAAATCATGATCCCCGGGGGTAGGGTGGTGCCACAATGGGGGGTCAAATTTTTACATAGGAATATATAGAGTAAATCTTTAAAAATCTTCTTCTCAGAAACCTTTAGGCCAGGAAAGCTGAATCTTATGTGGAAGCATTCTCAGCTAGTGTAGAATCAAAGTTGTGAAAATCATGACCCCCGGGGGTGGGGTGGGGCCACAATGGGGGGTTGAATTTTTACATAGGAATATATAGAGTAAATCTTTAAAAATCTTCTTCTCAGAAACTAATCAGCCAGGAAAGCTGAAACTTATGTGGAAGCATCCTCAGCTAGTGTCGATTCAAAATTGTGAAAATCATGATCCCCGGGGGTAGGGTGGTGCCACAATGGGGGGTCAAATTTTTACATAGGAATATATAGAGTAAATCTTTAAAAATCTTCTTCTCAGAAACTAATCAGCCAGGAAAGCTGAAACTTATGTGGAAGCATCCTCAGCTAGTGAAGAATCAAAGTTGTGAAAATCATGACCCCCGGGGGTGGGATGGGGCCACAATGGGGGTTGAATTTTTACATAGGAATATATAGAGTAAATCTTTAAAAATCTTCTTCTCAAAAACTAATCAGCCAGGAAAGCTGAAACTTATGTGGAAGCATCCTCAGCTAGTGAAGAATCAAAGTTGTGAAAATCATGACCCAGTGAGTAGGGTGGTGCCACAATGGGGGGGTCAAATTTTTACATAGGAATATATAGAGTAAATCTTTAAAAATCTTCTTCTCAGAAACTAATCAGCAAGGAAAGCTGAAACTTTTGTGGAAGCATCCTCAGCTAGTGTAGAATCAAAGTTGTGAAAATCATGACCCCCGGGGATTGGATGGGGCCACAATAAGGGTTGAATTTTTACATAGGAATATATAGAGTAAATCTTTTAAAATCTTCTTCTCAGAAACTAAACAGCCAGGAAAGCTGAAACTTATGTGGAAGCACCCTCAGCTAGTGTAGAATCAAAGTTTGTTCAAATCATGACCCCTGGGAGTAGGGTGGTGCCACAATGGGGGGGGGGGTCAAATTTTTACATAGGAATATATAGAGTAAAACTTAAGAAATCTTCTTCTCAGAAACTAATCAGCCAGGAAAGCTGAAACTTATGTGGAAGCATCCTCAGCTAGTGTAGATTCAAAGTTTTGAAAAGCATGACCCCCGGGTGTAGGGTGGTGCCACAATGGGGGGGGTCAAATTTTTACATAGGAATTTATAGAGTAAATCTTTAAAAATCTTCCTTTCAGAAACTAATCAGCCAGGAAAGCTGAAACTTATGTGGAAGCACCCTCAGCTAGTGTAGAATCAAGATGTGAAAATCATGACCCCAGGGGGTAGGGTGGGGTCACAATGGGGATCAAATTTTTACATAGGAATATATAGAGAAAGGTGAAACTTATGTGGAAGTATCCTCAGGTAAGGACTAGGTAGATTTAAGTTTGTTCAAATCATGATCCCCGGGGGTAGGATGGGGTCACAACGGGGAGGGGGGAGGGAGACAAATTTTTGACATAGGAATATATGGAGAAAAATCTTCTACAAAACCATTTGTCTAGAAAATTTGTAACTTTAGTAAAAGCAACCTTGGGTAGTGTAGATTCAAATTCGTTAAAATAAAAATCTTGAGGAGTAGGGTGGGGCCACATTCAGGATCCAATTTTACAAAGGAAAACATTTTTAATTCACAAAAACTGAAATGTTATAATATACATGTATATGGTTTTACTTATATGCAAACATTTTGCCAATTTGTGATTCTTTAAAATTGTTAAGACTTTTGCCCCTGGACGATTCTTGGGCCTCACAAGGGGTTCAGAGTTTGATGTAGGTTTATATCCCATGTATAAACAATTGTCTAGGATCTTGTTGAGAACTGCGATGCTCAACATGTGATATGAATATAATATCATCCTGTCAAAAAAGGGACTTGATTATAAACATAAGAATATCTACATGTATTACTACATTGTCCAGATATTTTGTATTATGTCGATCTCCATTAAGCTGATTTTATCATGCCTATTGTTGCTCAGGTGAGCGATGTGGCCCATGGGCCTCTTGTTTAGCTCACCTGAGCTGAAAGCTCAAGTGAGCTATTCTGATCACATTTTGTCTGTCGTCAGTCTGTCCGTCTGTAAACTTTTCACATTTTCAACATCTTCTCAAGAACCACTGGGCCAATTTCAACCAAACTTGGCACAAAGCATCCTTAGCCTAAGGGGATTCAAAGTTGTGAAAATTAAAGACCAAGCCCTCTTACAAGGGGAGATAATTAGGAATAAATGAAAATTTTTGAAAAATTTTCAAAAATCTTCTTCTCAAGAACCATTTGGCCAGGAAAGCTGAAACTTGTGTGGAAGCATCCTCAGGTAGTGTAGAATCAAAGTTGTGAAAATCATGGCCCCCGGGGGTAGGATGGGGCCACAATGGGGGGTCGACTTTTTACATAGGAATATATAGAGTAAATCTTTAAAAATCTTCTTTCCAAAAACCGTTAGGCCAGGAAAGCTGAAACTTTTGTGGAAGCATCCTCAGGTAGTGTAGATTCAGAGTTGTGAAAATCATGACCCCCGGGGGTAGGGTGGGGCCAAAATGGGGGGCCGACTTTTTACATAGGAATATTTTGAGTAAATCTTTAAAAATCTTCTTTTCAAGAACTATTTGGCCAGAAAAGCTGAAACTTATGTGGAAGCATCCTCAGGTAGTGTAAAATCAAAGTTGAGAAAATCATGACCCCCGAGGGTAGGTTGGGGCCACAATGGGGGTCAACTTTTAACATAGGAATATATAGAGTAAATCATTAAAAATCTTCTTCTCAGAAACCTTTAGGCCAGGAAAGCAGAAACTTATGTGGAAGCATCCTCAGGTAATGTAGATTTAAAGTTGTGAAAATCATGACCTCCGGGGGTAGGGTGGGGCCATAATGGGGAGTCGACTTTTTACATAGGAATATTTTGAGTAAATCTTTAAAAATCTTCTTCTCAAGAATCATTTGGCCAGGAAAGCTGAAACTTATGTGGAAGCATCCTCAGGTAGTGTAGATTGAAGGTTGTGAAAATCATGATCCTTGGAGGGTAGGGTAGGGCTACAATGGAGGGTCGATTTTTAACATAGGAATATATAGAGTAAATCTTTAAAAATCTTCTTCTAAGAAACCATTTGGCCAGGAAGGCTGAAACTTGTGTGGAAGCATCCCGAGGTAGTGAAGATTCAAAGTTGTAAAAATCATGACCCCAGGGGGGAGTATGGGGCCACAATGGGGGGGGGGTCAACTTTTTACATAGGAATATATTGAGTAAATCTTTAAAAATCTTCTCAGAAACTAATTAGCCAGGAAAGCTAAAATCTTGTGTGGAAGCCTTCTCAGGTTGTGTATATTTAAAGTTGTGAAAATCATTATCCCCAGGGGTAGGGTAGGGCCACAATTGGGGATCGAATTTCTACATAGGAATATATAGAGTAAATCTTTAAAAATCGTCTTCTCAGAAACTAATACGCCAGGAAAGCTGAAACTTGTTTGGAAGCATCCTCAGGTAGTGTTGATTCAAATTTGTAAAAATCATGATTCCTGGGCGTAGAGTTTGGCCACAATGGGGGTGGAATTTTTACATAGGAATATTAAGAGTAAATCTTTAAAAATCTTCTTCTCAGAAACTAATCAGCCAGGTGATTATTTAATATTGTTTAGATTTTGGCTTTTGCATAATTCCTGGACGATTGGGTCTCACAAGGGGTTCAGAGTTTGATGTAGGTTTATATCCCATTTATAAACAATTGTTTAGGATCTTTTTGAGAGCTGCAATGCTCAACATTTGATATGACTTTAAAATCATCCTGTAAGAAAAGGGACTAATGATAAAAAATATAAGAATATCCAGTGGAAAAAATTGATTTTTATTTATACAAGATCTACATTGTCCAGATAGTTTGTATTATGACTCCATTAAGCTGATTTTATCATACCTATTGTTCCTCAGGTGAGCGATGTGGCCCATGGGCCTCTTGTTTAATTTATATTTATTAAATGGTCAATATATTAGCTTTTCTGTCAATTGATATCTTTATGTAAAATCTTCATAATATGTAAAACCAGAAATATTTTATTATTGAAAGCATTGAAAAAATATCAAAATATCTTCAAAATTTAGGAAAATTAGAGGAAATGCGGGTTAAGCAATATCAATTTTAGTTTAAATATTTATTTCAATTTGTAGTATAAGCTGATAGACATTGTGATATTATATCATTTCATTAAAGAATAGAAACTTCATATCTTAAGAAGACTGCAGAGAACTTAATTATCATCCTTTAAGTTGAGAAAAAAAAGATAGTGACCTTGATCTGACCTTGATGCGAACACAAGATGGTCAAATTTGATTAAACTGTTACAATCATTTGGATCTGTTTGACTGTGTAAAAATTTCTTGAATTTCTTAATATAAGAAGTAAGTCTGATAACGAGAAGACTCCTTCCTTAGTTAAATTGATAGTCAATTTATCAGAGAAAAATTATCAGATTATTAACAGATTTTTAGCATTTTTTGTGGTCTTTGATGTTGGTATACAAATAAGAGATACAAGAACTGTTCATTTCAGGCGAGTGCCTTTACAGTAGTGCATGTTTCTTGACAGCCATAGTCCGTCATTTAAAAACTTATGAATGTATTTGACCTGTTTTGAAATGTTAAGTGAAAGCAAAGAAAGAAAAATCATTGGTAACTAACTGTGAAAAATATAATAAAATTATTCCTTTTTTGACAGGTCATGAGTGAAAGCAAGACACAAATCACTTGGCCTTCAAAGTTAAAAATTGGTGCAAAGTCAAAAAAAGGTATGATATTGATTAAAGCAATAAGGCAAAAATTGTGTCCTTTTTAGCTCACCTGAGCTGAAGGCTCAAGTGAGCTTTTCTAATCAAAATTTGTCTGTTGTTGTCGTAAACTTTTCACATTTTCATCTTCGTCTCCAGAACCACTAGGCCAATTTTAACCAAACTTGGCACAAAGCATCCTTGGCTTTCAAGTTTGTTCAAATGAAGGGCCAGGTCCCCTTTAAAGGGGATATAATTTAGAAATATTGAAAACTTGATGGTATTTTTCAAAAATCTTCATCTCAAAAACCAATCGACCAGAAAAGCTCTTACTTGTGTGAAAGCATCCTCAGGTAGTGTAGATTCAAGTTTGTTTAAATCATGATACCCCAGAGGTAGGTTGGGGCCACAATGGGGTGGGGGTGGGAGGTTCAAGTTGAAAGAGGTATAGCGCCTTTTCCCATTATTTCGCCTACACCTGTGTTTGGACGGAAAGTACCTTTACTAAAAATAGCTTCAGGTACCAAGCTGTCGTAATATGATTTTTGAAACCTACACTGTACTTATTTTATAATGGTGTCTGTAACAAATGATTTGTCATAAATTCGGGAAACTCTGCGTATAATAGTAAAATGCAATGGATATAAGTGTAAATAGAGTACATGTATAGTGTTAATGAAGAGATCTACAAATATTGGGTGTGCTCATACTCAGACTGAATTTTTTAAAAACCCAGAAAAGAATAGATACCTGTAACTTAACCTGTTTATTCTTTTCATGTTTCAATTTAAGTGAAAAAAATATTTACCACTTGGTGGATTCGATCCAGCGACCACAAAATCAAAAAGACCTTCGCGTTACCACAAGGCCACACATCTAACATTTTTAGAACATGCATTTTCAATATGTATGGCTATATACATGATTATACCCCCCGCAAACGAAGTTTAGGGGGGTATATTGGTTTCACCCTGTTTGTCTGTCTGTCCGTCTGTCTGTAGATGCAACTTTGTCCCCCCTATAGAATTTTTTACTACTGCATGGAACAGTCTGAAAATTTGTACATATGTTGAACACCATCTGAAGATGTGCACCTGCAATTTTTTTTAAGATCAGACAAGTTTTAATGATTTAATGACAGTTTTCATTTTCCTTATTCTATATATTATACACTGATGTGGAAAAGTAAGGGAGGTAATCCTTACAGACTTTTAACTTAATTTATTTTTTATAAGTATTCTATCAACTGACAATGCAAAATTTTTGTTGGTCATTGATAAATTCTTAGGAGCTAATAAGAACATCAAAGACAAGTGTGGCTGAATTCAGTTGTCCCAAGGGGGCCATTATCTGAGCCATGGTTTAGATGGAGCATGGGTTTAGGGAAAATTGATAATCTGTAAAATGGGCGGTGGTTTTGGGGTTATTTTAATACTGCTTCATGTAAACCAAAAGTTTCTATCATTATAATGAAATAAATAATATCATTATTGATAAAGAAGTTAGCTATTTTTAGAAGCTGTTTTAAATTTATTAGTCAAATAAATTGATGAAGTGACCCTATAGGGCATCAATTTAAATGAAATTCAAAATTACTAATATGATTGTAGTGTTTTGGAAATTTTAAAATTGTTTGTAATATTAAATTTTCTTTTTTTCATATTTATACTTAGTATGCTAATTATGATAATGTTTTGGGATTTTATCCAATTTAACAAGCTCATCAAAGAAAATCATAGTCCTATGGGATCAATTTTCTGATACCGGTATGGAGTTGCATTGTACTATAGGAGAAAGTGAGGAAAATTTGAAACAACTAATTGCATCTGTCAAGACTCTGATTAGAAAGATATTCAAAGTGTTATCAACAGAAGAGCATTGCTTGGCTATTAGTCCCATTAGGACAGTTCTAGTTTTATTAGAAAAGACACTATTTGAAATATTTGTCTAATTTTCAGTATGAAGACCACGTTAAACTAAAACTAATTCAATGTAAACGTGTACTACAATACCTGTAGAACATAATTTTAGTCGGATGTCTTTGGTTTAGAGTGGTTCAAATAGTCAAATATCAAATTTTGTACTGTATACTAACTACTTTCTTATATATCCCTAACAAAACCTGAGTATTTTAATGATGTCGTGTAAGATAATTAATACTCTTAGAGCATGGTGATTGTGTAATTAGCGTTTCTTTGAATATATTAAAACTTAATATTGTATAATATTAAAAATGTCTGATGTTTGCAAAAGTGCTATATCTGAGGCCAAATCGTATATTAAGTGTGCTATACCTCTTTTACATTTAATATATATGTAGAAAAATCTTCAAAAATCATCTTCCTAAAAACTAATTGACTAGAAAAGCTGTTACTTGTGTGGAAGCATCCTTAGGTGGTGTAGATTCAAGTTTGTTCAAATCATGATCCCCAGGGTTTGGTTAGGGCCACAATGGTGGGGGGGGGGGGTCAAATTTTTACACAAGAATATATAGAGAAAAATCTTTCAAAATCTTCTCAATAACCAGCTGTTACTTGCGTGGAGGCATCCTCAGGTAGTGTAGATTCACATTTTTTCAATTCATGATGCCCATAGGTAAGGTAGGGCCACATTGGGGGGGGTCAAATTTTTACATAGTAATATATAGAGAAAATTCTACAAAAATCTCCTTCTTAAAAACTAATTGACTAGAAAAGCTGTAACTTGTGATGAAGCATCCTTAGGTAGTGTAGATTCAAGTTTGTTTAAATCATGATCCCCGGGGTAAAGGTGGGCTCACAATTGGGGGGTGGTGGTCAAATTTTTACTTAAGAATATATAGAAAAAAATCTTTAAAAATCTTCCTCTCAAAAAACAATTGGCCAGAAAAGCTGCAACTTGTGTGGAAGCATCCTTAGGTAGAGAAGATTTATGTTTGTTAAAATTACCTGGGAGTAAAATGAGGCCACAAGGGAGGGGGGGGTGAAATTTTACATAAATTTGATTATTCTCAAAAACTCAAATATTATAAAATATGGTATTATATGAAAGCATTTTGTTATTTGTTGAAACTCAATTGTTAAACTGTGGCTCCTGGAAAATTTTGGAGCCACACAAGGGGTTCAAAGTTTGTTTATATGAATATCATATTTTTCGGATTTAAGGTCAATCCCGTTTATAGGTCGAATGAATACAGTTAGCAGTGGTTTAAATCAATAACTCTATCATGGTAGCATTTTATTAGCTCACCTAAGCTGAAAGCTCAAGTGAGCTTTTCTAATCACATTTTGTCTGTCCGTCTGTCTGTCTGTATGTCTGTAAACTTTTCACATTTTCAACATTTTCTCACGAACCACTTGGCCAATTTCAACCAAACTAGGCCCAAACTGCACCCTGAGACAAAGAAGATTCAAAGTTGTAAAAGGGCATGGTCCCTAATTTTCACAACTGTGACAATTAGGGACCACGCCCTTTTACAGGGGAGATAATTAGAAATTATCGAAATTTTTTGAGAAATTTTCATAAAATCTTCTCAAGAATCATTTGGCCAGGAAAGCTGAAACTTGTGTGGAAGCATCCTCAGGTAGTGAAGATTCAAAATTGTGAAAATCATGACCCCCTGGGTTAGGGTGGGGCCACAATGGGGGGGGGGTCAAATATTTAGATAGGAGTAAATCTTTAAAAATCGTCTCAGAAACCAATCAGGCATGACAGCTGAAACTTGTGTAGAGGCATCTTCATGTAAAGCAGATTCAAGTTTTTTAAAACCATAATCCCCGGGGATAGGGTGGGGCCACAATGGGGGGGTCGAATCTTTACATAGGAATGTATAGAGTACATCTTTAAAAATCTTCTTCTCTGAAACTGTTCATCCAGAAAAGAAAAGAAAACAATCAGCCTTAGTACAACACAGCGATTTGTCTGTCAATACATTATTAGAATTGATTAGAATTATAGCTCTTTAACATATTATGTGACAACATTTTTCAGTTAAGTTTATTCATTAGTCAAGTGAGTAAGTTTATGAAAAGTCATACGAATTCACGCCAGGTAAACAACAATCTTTTATAAAGGTGACCTATTGCTATCTGATTTCGTCCGTCGTCCTGCGTCGTGCGTTAACAATTTACATTTTTAACTTCTTCTTAAAAACTACAATGCCAATTGTTCCTATTTTTGGTGTGAAGCATCTCTATGATAAGAGGAATGTAAATTGTGAAATTGGTGGCTCTACCACCCCCAGGGTGCCACAGGTGGGGCCAAATATGCAAAAAACAGCCAAATTTTCAAAAATCTTCTTCTCTACTCCCAATATATATACCATATATATTCTTGTTTCCTGTGTTAAGTGCCATTAAATGGTATGAAGGTCATGGGCCCTGGGGCTGGTCTTGACCCCCTCTTAAACAGGAAGTGCACAAATATCTTGAAAACGGTTAATATTCCCACCCCTAAACCATATATATTCTTGTTCCTTGTGTTAAGGGCCATCAAATGGTATGAAGGTCAGGGGCCCTGGGGCTGGTCTTGAACCCCTCAAATGGGAAGTGCCAGAATATCTTGAAAACAGTTAAGAACCCTACCCTTAAACCATATATATTCTTGTTCCCTGTGTTAAGGGCCATCAAATGGTATGAAGGTCATTGGCCCTGGGGCTGGTCTTGACCCCCTCTCAAACAGGAAGTGCACAAATATCTTGAAAACGGTTAATATCCCCACCACTAAACCATATATATTCTTGTTCCTTGTGTTAAGGACCATCAAATGGTATGAAAGTCATGGGCCCTGGGGCTGGTCTTGACCCCCTCAAACAGGAAGGGCCCAAATATCTTGAAAACAGATAAGAACCCAACCCCTAAACCATATATATCCTTTTTCTTGTGTCAAGGCGCATCATATGGTATGTAGGTCATGGGCCCTGGGGATGGTCCTGACCCCCCTAAAACAGGAAGTGCACAAATAACTTGAAAACGGTTGAGATCCCCACCCCTAAACCATATTATATTCTTGTTCCTTGTGTCAAGGGGCATCATATGGTATGTAGGTCATGGGCCCTGGGGGTGGTCCTGACCCCCCCTCAAACAGGTAGTGCCCGAATATCTTGAAAACGGTTAATATCCCCACCCCTAAACCATAAATATTCTTGTTCCTTGGGTCATTTTAGTTCACCTGATATATAGTAAAGGACCCCTGAGAACATCATGAAACTTTGTGTGTCATCCCTACTCTATATGATAGCCTCGTTTGTTTGGGAGACTTTATAATCGCCCTGATTTTAATTACATCTTGTTTTCCCTTGCTTCTTCCAAATGGAGTTATTTTCCTTCGGTTGTTCATATTTAATAATTAATCATTGAATATAATGTAATTATAAAGAAGTTGTATGATCAAAAGAGTTATGCAAGGCTTTTTATCATTTGAAACAAAAACAGTTTTTGAACTTTCAAAATAAACAAATAGTCTTGTTAATAGTAAAGTAATAATTGGCTAACTAAAATCACTGATATAAAGGTAAAATGATTTTGGTGTATATGCCAGATGGTGATTCTCAACGAATGTTGAATATTCAAAAACTGGAACAGGAGAAGTGAGTAACTCATGATGGCTTTTATCGATAAAGCTGTTTTTTGTTTTTTTGTTTGTTTGAATGCCCACAGGGAGAGTTTCTGTCTGCCCCAAGGGGATGGGGAATGGTAGGTTGTTTTAGATAAAACATGAATAATAGCCACCTTGTTATTATAATTAAATTATTTTCTATCAGAGTCTTGGACCTTTTCAATATCAGGTCATGCACTCTTTTATGATCTTTTAAGTTTTTTTGCTAAAATTATAGGTTTAATAGTCCTTTTTGAAAGATTTCAGGCCAGAATAAAACTTAATTAAATGCATAATTATATGAGACTCCTTGACAAGTTTGTGTATGGGTTATGCTACTCAGGTGACCGTTAAGGCCTATTGGCCTCTTGTTTAATGTTTTTAGCTCACCGAGACAAAGTCGGGGGGAGCTTATGCTATACCCCCCGTGTCGGCGTCGGCGTCCGGACCTGATTAAGGTTTTTGTTGCAGGTCCTGTATCTAAGTTATTACTTGTCTTATCTTCACCAAACTTGCATGGATGATGCATCTGGACCTACTTATTGACTTAAAAGACTTGGATGCTGAATCAGGGCCATGAGTTTCAGATGCTGGAGGAGGTTAAGGTTTTTGGAGCAGGTTAAAGTTTTTGGTGTAGGTGCCCTTTGATAGCAATTTCTAAGTTACTACTGGTCCTAACTTTACCAAACTTGCATGGATGGTGCATCTTATGATACTGATGCACCAGACATGCTTTAATGCTTAATCTGAGCCATAGGTTTCAGATGCTGGATGAGGTTAAGGTTTTAAGAGCTGGTTAAAGTTTTTAGCTCACCTGAGCTGAAAGCTGAAGTGAGCTATTCTGATCACATTTTGTCTGTCGTCCGTCTGTCCGTCTGTCTGTCTGTAAACTTTTCATATTTTCAACATCTTCTCAAGAACCACTGGGCCAATTTCAACCAAACTTGGCACATAGCATCCTTAGCCTAAGGGGACTCAAAGTTGTGATAATTAAGGACCAAGCCCTCTTACAAGGGGAGATAATTAGGAATTAATGAAAATTTTCGAGAAATTTTAAAAAATCTTCTTCTCAAGAACCATTTGGCCAGGAAAGCTGAAACATATGTGGAAGCATCCTCAGGTAGTGTAGATTCAAAGTTGTGAAAATCATGACCCCCGGGGGTAGGATGGGGCCAAAATGGGGGTCGACTTTTTACATAGGAATATATAGAGTAAATCTTTAAAAATCTTCTTCTCAAAAACCGTTAGGCCAGGAAAGCTGAAACTTATGTGGAAGCATCCTCAAGTAGTGTAGATTCAAAGTTGTGAAAATCATGACCCCTGGGGGTAGGGTGGGGCCACAATGGGGAGTCGACTTTTTACATAGGAATATATAGAGTAAATCTTTAAAAATCTTCTTCTAAAAAACCATTTGGCCAGAAAAGCTGAAACTTGTGTGGAAGCATCCTCAGGTACTGTAGATTCAAAGTTGTGAAAATCATGACCACCTGGAGTAGGGTGGGGCCAAAATGGGGGTTTCAACTTTTTACATAGGAATATATATAGAGTAAATCTTTAAAAATCTTCTTCTCAAGAACCATTTGGCCAGGAAAGCTGAAACTTATGTGGAAGCATCCTCAGGTAGTGTAGATTCAAAGTTGTGAAAATCATGACCCCCGGGGGTAGGATGGGGCCAAAATGGGGGTCGACTTTTTACATAGGAATATATAGAGTAAATCTTTAAAAATCTTCTTCTCAAAAACCGTTAGGCCAGGAAAGCTGAAACTTATGTGGAAGCATCCTCAAGTAGTGTAGATTCAAAGTTGTGAAAATCATGACCCCCGGGGGTAGGATGGGGCCAAAATGGGGGTCGACTTTTTACATAGGAATATATAGAGTAAATCTTTAAAAATCTTCTTCTCAAAAACCGTTAGGCCAGGAAAGCTGAAACTTATGTGGAAGCATCCTCAAGTAGTGTAGATTCAAAGTTGTGAAAATCATGACCCCTGGGGGTAGGGTGGGGCCACAATGGGGAGTCGACTTTTTACATAGGAATATATAGAGTAAATCTTTAAAAATCTTCTTCTAAAAAACCATTTGGCCAGAAAAGCTGAAACTTGTGTGGAAGCATCCTCAGGTACTGTAGATTCAAAGTTGTGAAAATCATGACCACCTGGAGTAGGGTGGGGCCAAAATGGGGGTTTCAACTTTTTACATAGGAATATATATAGAGTAAATCTTTAAAAATCTTCTTCTCAAGAACCATTTGGCCAGGAAAGCTGAAACTTATGTGGAAGCATCCTCAGGTAGTGTAGATTCAAAGTTGTGAAAATCATGACCCCCGGGGGTAGGATGGGGCCAAAATGGGGGTCGACTTTTTACATAGGAATATATAGAGTAAATCTTTAAAAATCTTCTTCTCAAAAACCGTTAGGCCAGGAAAGCTGAAACTTATGTGGAAGCATCCTCAAGTAGTGTAGATTCAAAGTTGTGAAAATCATGACCCCTGGGGGTAGGGTGGGGCCACAATGGGGGTCGACTTTTTACATAGGAATATATAGAGTAAATCTTTAAAAATCTTCTTCTAAAAAACCATTTGGCCAGAAAAGCTGAAACTTGTGTGGAAGCATCCTCAGGTACTGTAGATTCAAAGTTGTGAAAATCATGACCACCTGGAGTAGGGTGGGGCCAAAATGGGGGTTTCAACTTTTTACATAGGAATATATATAGAGTAAATCTTTAAAAATCTTCTTCTCAAGAACCATTTGGCCAGGAAAGCTGAAACTTATGTGGAAGCATCCTCAGGTAGTGTAGATTCAAAGTTGTGAAAATCATGACCCCCGGGGGTAGGATGGGGCCAAAATGGGGGTCGACTTTTTACATAGGAATATATAGAGTAAATCTTTAAAAATCTTCTTCTCAAAAACCGTTAGGCCAGGAAAGCTGAAACTTATGTGGAAGCATCCTCAAGTAGTGTAGATTCAAAGTTGTGAAAATCATGACCCCCGGGGGTAGGATGGGGCCAAAATGGGGGTCGACTTTTTACATAGGAATATATAGAGTAAATCTTTAAAAATCTTCTTCTCAAAAACCGTTAGGCCAGGAAAGCTGAAACTTATGTGGAAGCATCCTCAAGTAGTGTAGATTCAAAGTTGTGAAAATCATGACCCCTGGGGGTAGGGTGGGGCCACAATGGGGAGTCGACTTTTTACATAGGAATATATAGAGTAAATCTTTAAAAATCTTCTTCTAAAAAACCATTTGGCCAGAAAAGCTGAAACTTGTGTGGAAGCATCCTCAGGTACTGTAGATTCAAAGTTGTGAAAATCATGACCACCTGGAGTAGGGTGGGGCCAAAATGGGGGTTTCAACTTTTTACATAGGAATATATATAGAGTAAATCTTTAAAAATCTTCTTCTCAAGAACCATTTGGCCAGGAAAGCTGAAACTTATGTGGAAGCATCCTCAGGTAGTGTAGATTCAAAGTTGTGAAAATCATGACCCCCGGGGGTAGGATGGGGCCAAAATGGGGGTCGACTTTTTACATAGGAATATATAGAGTAAATCTTTAAAAATCTTCTTCTCAAAAACCGTTAGGCCAGGAAAGCTGAAACTTATGTGGAAGCATCCTCAAGTAGTGTAGATTCAAAGTTGTGAAAATCATGACCCCCGGGGGTAGGATGGGGCCAAAATGGGGGTCGACTTTTTACATAGGAATATATAGAGTAAATCTTTAAAAATCTTCTTCTCAAGAACCATTTGGCCAGAAAAGCTGAAACTTATGTGGAAGCATCCTCAGGTAGTGTAGATTTAAAGTTGTGAAAATCATGACCCCCGGGGGTAGGATGGGGCTACAACGGAGGGTCAATTTTTAACATAGGAATATATAGAGTAAATCTTTAAAAATCTTCTTCTCAAGAACCATTTGGCCAGGAAAGCTGAAACTTCTGTGGAAGCATCCTAAGGTAGTGTAGATTCAGAGTTGTGAAAATCATGACTCCCGAGGGTAGGGTGGGGCCACAATTGGGGGGGGGGTCAACTTTTTACATAGGAATATATAGAGTAAATCTTTAAAAATCTTCTTCTCAAAAACCGTTAGGCCAGGAAAGCTGAAACTTATGTGGAAGCATCCTCAAGTAGTGTAGATTCAAAGTTGTGAAAATCATGACCCCCGGGGGTAGGATGGGGCCAAAATGGGGGTCGACTTTTTACATAGGAATATATAGAGTAAATCTTTAAAAATCTTCTTCTCAAAAACCGTTAGGCCAGGAAAGCTGAAACTTATGTGGAAGCATCCTCAAGTAGTGTAGATTCAAAGTTGTGAAAATCATGACCCCTGGGGGTAGGGTGGGGCCACAATGGGGAGTCGACTTTTTACATAGGAATATATAGAGTAAATCTTTAAAAATCTTCTTCTAAAAAACCATTTGGCCAGAAAAGCTGAAACTTGTGTGGAAGCATCCTCAGGTACTGTAGATTCAAAGTTGTGAAAATCATGACCACCTGGAGTAGGGTGGGGCCAAAATGGGGGTTTCAACTTTTTACATAGGAATATATATAGAGTAAATCTTTAAAAATCTTCTTCTCAAGAACCATTTGGCCAGGAAAGCTGAAACTTATGTGGAAGCATCCTCAGGTAGTGTAGATTCAAAGTTGTGAAAATCATGACCCCCGGGGGTAGGATGGGGCCAAAATGGGGGTCGACTTTTTACATAGGAATATATAGAGTAAATCTTTAAAAATCTTCTTCTCAAAAACCGTTAGGCCAGGAAAGCTGAAACTTATGTGGAAGCATCCTCAAGTAGTGTAGATTCAAAGTTGTGAAAATCATGACCCCAGGGGGTAGGATGGGGCCAAAATGGGGGTCGACTTTTTACATAGGAATATATAGAGTAAATCTTTAAAAATCTTCTTCTCAAGAACCATTTGGCCAGAAAAGCTGAAACTTATGTGGAAGCATCCTCAGGTAGTGTAGATTTAAAGTTGTGAAAATCATGACCCCCGGGGGTAGGATGGGGCTACAACGGAGGGTCAATTTTTAACATAGGAATATATAGAGTAAATCTTTAAAAATCTTCTTCTCAAGAACCATTTGGCCAGGAAAGCTGAAACTTCTGTGGAAGCATCCTAAGGTAGTGTAGATTCAGAGTTGTGAAAATTATGACTCCCGAGGGTAGGGTGGGGCCACAATTGGGGGGGGGGGGTCAACTTTTTACATAGGAATATATAGAGTAAATCTTTAAAAATCTTCTTCTCAGAAACTAATCAGCCACGATAGCTGAAACTTGTGTGGAAGCATTCTCAGGTAGTGTATATTTAAAGTTGTGAAAATCATTTCCCCCAGGGGTAGAGTGGAGCCACAATTGGGGATCAAATATCTACATAGGAATATATAGAGTAAATCTTTAAAAATCTTCTTCTCAGAAACTAATCAGCCAGGTGATTATTTAATATTGTTTAGATTTTGGCTTCTGGATGATTCCTGGACAATTGGGTCTCACAAGGGGTTCAGAGTTTGATGTAGGTTTATATCCCATTTATAAACAATTGTTTAGGATCTTTTTGAGAGCTGCAATGCTCAACATGTGATATTACTATAAAATCATCCTGTTAGAAAAGGGACTAATGATAATAAACATAAGAATATCCAGTGGAAAAAATTGATTTTATTTATACAGGATCTACATGTATTATACTACATTGTCCAGATAGTTTTTATTATGACTCCATTAAGCTGATTTTATCATACCTATTGTTCCTCAGGTGAGCGATGTGGCCCATGGGCCTCTTGTTGGAGTAGGTGCCCTTTGATGATTATATCTTAGTTATTACTGGTCCTAACTTCACCAAACTTGCATGGATGGTGTGTCTTATGATACTGATGCACCTGACCCGCATGAATGCTGAATCTGAGCCATAGGTTTCGGATGCTGGATGAGGTTAAGGTTTTTAGAGCTGGTTAAAGTTTTTGGAGCAGGTGCCCTTTGATTATTATATCTTAGTTATTATTGGTCCTAACTTCACTAAACTTGCATGGATGGTGCATCTTATAATACTGTTGCACCTGACAGGCATGAATGCTGAATCTGAGCCATAGGTTTCTGGTTCAAGTTTTTGGAGCAGGTGACCTTTGATGATTATATCTTAGTTATTACTGGTCCTAACTTCACCAAACTTCCATGGATGGTGCGTCTTATAATACTGTTGCACCTGACAGGCGTGAATGCTGAATCTGAGCCATAGGTTTTGGATGCTGAAGGAGGTTATTGTTTTAAGAGCTGGTTAAAGTTTTTGGAGCAGGTGCCCTCTGATGATTATATCTTAGTTATTACTGGTCCTAACTTCATAAAACTTGCATGGATGATGCGTCTTATGATACTGATGCACCTGACAGGCTTGAATGCTGGATATGAGTCATAGGTTTTGGATGCTGGATTAGGTTAAGTTTTTTGGAACAGGTCACATGTTTAATAAATATTAGTACTATTTCAAACTTGCATAGTTGATTGAACTATAATATAAATGAATCGCAGAGGTAGCTTCAGATGCAGAGCCTGATCTCCATTATCAAGGATGCTAAAAAATATATCTTAGATCACTGGTCCTAACTTTACTAAACTTGCTAGGATGGTGCGTCTTATGATACTTATGCACCTGACAGGCATGAATAATGAATTTGACCCATAGGTTTCCGATGCTGGAGGGAGGTTAAGGTTTTAAGAGCTGGTTCAAGTTTTTGGAGCAGGTGCCCTCTGATGATAATATCTTAGTTATTACTGGTCCTAACTTCAAACTTGCATGGATGATGTGTCTTAATATACTGATGCAACTGGCAGGCTTAAATGCTGAATCTGAGCCATAGGTTTTGGATGCTGAATGAGATTTGTTTTTTTGGAACAGGTCACATATTTTATAGATAATAGCTTGCATAATTGATTTACCTATAATATTAATGAACCGCAGAGGTAGCTTCAGATGCAGAGCCTGATATCCATTATCAAGGATGCTAAAAAAGATCTCCTACCTCACTCAAACCTGCTTGATAGATGTGTTTGTTGTTACATGATATAATATGATTCCTATGATATAGTATTGTATGATATGATACACTATTGTTTTATATGATATAATATTATATCATATATTGTAAAAAGTTATATGATATGATATGATATTGTATCAATTTTGTTGTACATTATGATATGATATTGTATCATGATATTGTTATGTATAGTATTGTATATTATCATTATATACTATTTTATAACATGCTATTGTTTCATATGATATTGCAACATATTGTATCATATGATATGATATTGTATAATATATATTGTATCATATGATACAATATTGTATAATATGATATTGGTTTATATAATATATTATTATATCACATGAAAATGTATTATATGATATTGTATAAAGTGATATTGTATCATATAATACATAGTAAGTATGCATAGCAGGAAGCATGACGGGACTGTGTGGTGCATGGTGGGGGATCTTCAATGCAGTAACTTGAAAGCATGGGTTGTGCAGATTAAAGTTTGATCAAACCATGATTCCCTAGAGAAAAGTGGGGCCACAAAGTGAGTATGTAGGAATAGAGAAAAATCTTCTTACAGGCACAACAACAAAAAGGGCTTGGTATGTACCATAAAAATATGTGGATAACCATTGGCAGTTTTTAAAAAAAATTTGAGCAAGATCTACTGTACCTAGTTGTCAAGATATTTTGATTTTGATACTGTAATGCTTATTTGATCAGGTGAGCTATGTGGCCCCAGGGCCTCTTGTTTTTAACATTATGATATGATATTGTTATGTAGAGTATTGTATATTATCACACAATATTGTATTATATGATATTGTATTATATATTATTTGATCACATGATATTGTTTCCTATTATTTTGCAATATATAATATTGTATCATATGATGTGATATTGTATAAAATAATATTGTATCATATCATACGATATTGTATAATATGATATTGGTTTATATTATACAATTATATCTTTTTGATGAGGTCAATGCTTGGTTTGATAGACCTGATGAGAGTATATTGACTGAGGACGAAGTCCAAGGTTGATATACTCTCATCAGGTCTGTTAAACCATGTATTGACCATTATCAAAAGGCTATAACTGTTTTATTATAATAAATCAAAAATGAATTCTCTTCATTTTCTTCAAGCGTTTAATAGTGAAATATTTTGTTGATTTTGCTATTATGACGTCACAATGTCGCACCTGCCAAAACCAGTATTTTGTCATGAAAATCTGTTTTTAGTATAGTGAGGTCAATAAATTTTCTATTTTTAGTATAGTAAGGTCTGTAACAGAATTCATAGCACGGTCATGTGACAGGAAGCAACCAATCATATGCTTTGAAAAAATATGATATTATAATAATATATATTATTATATCATATGAACATGATGAAGTTGTGTTATATGATACAATAATATATAATACTCTATCATATGATATGATATACAATGTTGTAACATATGATATTGTATTATATGATACGATATCATATTATGTATCAAATATGATACAATATCATAAAATACAATATCATACTATATTTTTCAATATGATATCATATGTTACAATATTGTGATGTATTTTGTTATATAATATTGTATCATATAATACTATATTGTATCATATATTATTTAATGATATTGTATTTAGTGATCTAATACAATAATGTATAGTATGATGCAATGTCATATCATATGTTACAAAATCATATTGCATCATTATTTACTACAGTATTTTATTGTATTATATGATATATATTGTAAGTATCATAGGATGCAATATTGTATTTTATATTATTGTATTGATAAACATTGTATCTTATAATACCGAATGAAATGAACATATGACATATGATATATGATATTGTGTCAACACAGGATCCATGTATATCCAAGATCATTAACTATGATTTTCATATAATATGATAAAGGTGGTCTCATAAAGGTGATGCCTCGTCTCGGTGAGCTTTGTAATCTGTGATTACCTATGTTTGTTAAATGATATGACATGATTCCTATGATATACCGTATTTTTTGGAAATTAGGTCGATACTTTATTTCGCTGGCATGTGGACCTTGCCCTATTCATCGCTTCGCCCTATTTATGTTTTTTTTTTTTAAAACCTGATATGAAATTTTGTAAAAATTTATGCAAACCTCCCATAAAATCATGAGAGTTTACTATAATACCACTTGAATTTCTGTTTAAAAAATCGTATGAATTTTTATCAATATACTGTAGTTATTTATCATAACAAATTAATTGTGAAAAAAATTATTTCTTCTTACATTTCTTACTTCAATCGCAAAGACTGAATCATCTTTCAATCATTATGACATGTTGTCATGCATTTTGATCGTGTGCTTACGATTAACAGGAAATCGATTTTGCATGGTAAAAGTAAAATGAGAACTGTACAAAGTAGGTTGGGGCCACAATGGGGGGTTGAATTTTTACGTAGTAATATATAGAGTAAATCTTTAAAAATCTTCTTCTCAGAAACCAATCAGCCAGGAAAGCTGAAACTTTTGTGGAAGCATCCTCTGGTAGTGTAAATTCAAAGTCGTGAAAATCATGACCCCCTGGGGTAGGGTGGGGCCACAATGGGGGGTTGAATTTTTACATAGGAATATATAGAGTAAATCTTTAAAAACCTTCTTCTCAGAAACCAATCAGCAAGGAAAGCTGAAACTTTTGTGGAAGCATCCTCTGGTAGTGTAAATTCAAAGTCGTGAAAATCATGACCCCCTGGGGTAGGGTGGGGCCACAATGGGGGGTTGAATTTTTACATAGGAATATATAGAGTAAATCTTTAAAAACCTTCTTCTCAGAAACCAATCAGCAAGGAAAGCTGAAACTTTTGTGGAAGCATCCTCTGGTAGTGTAAATTCAAAGTAGTGAAAATCATGACCCACGGGGGTTGGGTGGGGCCACAATGGGGGGATCGAATTTTAACATAGGAATATATAGAGTAAATCTTTAAAAACCTTCTCAGAAACCAATCAGCAAGAAAAGCTCTTACTTGTGTGAAAGCATCCTCAGGTAGTGTAGATTCAAGTTTGTTAAAATCATGATACCCCAGAAGTAGGTTGGGGCCACAATGGGGGGGGGGGGGTCAAATTTTTACATAGCAATATATACAGAAGAGTCTTTAAAAATCTTCTTCTCAGAAACCAATCAGCCTGGTAAGCTGAAACTTGAGTGGAAGAATCCTCAGGTAGTGTAGAATCAAAGTCGTGAAAATCATTACCCCTAAGGGAGGGTGGGGTCACAATGGGGGGTCAAATTTTTACATAGGAATATATAGATTAAAGTCTTTAAAAATCTTCTCAAAAACCAATTGGACAGAAAAGCTGAAACCTGTGGGAAGAATCCTCAGGAAGTGTAGATTCAAAAGTGTGAAAGTCGTGACCCCTGGGGGTAGGGTGGGGCCACAATGGGGGATCAAATTTTTACATAGGAATATAAAGAGTAAATCTTTAAAAATCTTCTTCTTAGAAACTAATCAACCAGGAAAGCTGAAATTTATGTGGAAGCATCCTCAGGTAGTGTAGATTCAAAGTTGTGAAAATCATGACCCCCGGGGGTAAAATAGGGCCTAAATGAGGGATCAAATTTTTACATAGCAATATATACAGAAGAGTCTTTAAAAATCTTCTTCTCAGAAACCAATCACCCCGGAAAGCTGAAACTTGTGTGGAAAGATCCTCAGGTAGTGTAGATTCAAAGTTGTGAAAATCATGACCCCCAGGGGTAGGGTATAGCCACATTTCGGGGACAAATTTTTAGTTTGGAATATATAGATTTAAGTCTTTAAAAATCTTCTCAAAAACCAATTGGACAGAAAGGCTGAAACCAGTGTTGAAGCATCCTTAGGTAGGGTAAATTCAAATGTGTTTAAATCACGATCCCTGGGGTAGGATTTGGTCAAACGGGGGGTGGGGGGGGGTGGACAAATTTTTAAATAGGAATATATAGAGAAAAATCTTCTTAAAACCATTTCCTTAGAAAAGCTGTAACTTTTAAATTAGTGGAAGCAACTTCAGATAGTGTAGAATCAAATTCATTTAAATCAAAATCTTTAGGAGTCAGGTGGACCACATTGGGGATCCAATTGTACAAAGGAAAACATTAATTTTTCACAAAAACTGAAATGTTATCACATATGGTTTTACTTATATGCAAGCATTTTGACATATTGCTGATTGTTTAAAATTGTTTAGACTCTAGCAGCTGGACGATTCTTGGGTCTCACAAGGGGTTCAGAGTTTGATGTAGGTTTATCTCCCATATATAAACAATTGTTTAGGATCTTGTTGAGAACTGCAATGCTCAACATGTGATATGACTATAAAATCATCCTGTTAGAGAAGGGACTTGATTATAAACGTAAGAATATCCAAGGGGAAATGGATTTTTATTTTTACAGAATCTACATGTATTCTGTTACATTATTCAGATATTTTGTATTATGACTCCATTAAGCTAATTTTATCATGCGTATTGATACTGAGGTGAGTGATGTGGCCCATGGGCCTCTTGTTGTATCCTATAATGATAAAGAGAGACGTCAAGAGTGGCCTCATGCATATAAAAAATTTCTGTAATCTTTGATTACTTATGTTTTCTTATTTGATTTCAGATCCTCATATCAAAATTATTGGACTCCCAGAAGATGTGAAAAATGCAAAAGATGAAATCTTGTCCATACTTGATACAAAGGTATTTTTAAAAGTGTATTCATATCAAAAGAGTGTTTTTTGGGAGTTGATTTTAATCAACTCTCCTATGCAGTTACTCTGGCAAACCGGAAGTAAAACCTAAGCACAAATCATCACCGCTGACAAAACGTAGTACTTGAAAATAATCGATAAATTCGATTTACCGTATTTTTCGAAAATTAGGTCTATTGTGTTTATAGGGCGAAGGAGCCCGTTTTTAGCAAAAAAATAAAAAAAAGTATAAATAGGTCGACTTGAAAGAATTGGTCGAAAAATTACCATTAGTTTGAATGAATAAATGGTTTAAACCAATAATGTTATCTTATAGTAATCTTTAATCTTATTTTACAGTTTTAAACAAAAGGGAAATAAAATGCATTTCTTAAATTTACACGTTGTAAGAAAATGTCTGAAATTGCATCAAAATTTTCAAACCAACACTCCTGTGTCTTTGTTGTTGATTGAGTCTAAAACATGAATTAGTTCACCGGAGATTTCATTTCACCCGGTAATGTTACTGTCCATCTATTGTCATTGTAATTAATATTCCTCAAGAATTTTGGAGATATCCTACCGTATGACTTTTTACTGTGTATACCCTGGTATAACACATAGGTCAACCTCTGATCGTATCGAAACCTGTGGGCATGAAGGGGAGATAATTTAGAATTATTGAATATTTGTAGGTATTTTTCAAAAATCTTCTTCTCAAAAACTATTAGGCCAGAAAATCTGTAACTTGTATGAAAGCATCCTCAGGTAGTGTAGATTCAAGTTTGTTCAAATCATGGTCCTCGGGGGTAGGGTGGGGCCACAATGGGGGGATGAATTTTTACCTAGGAATATATAGAGAAAATCTTTAAAAATCTTCTTCTCAAAAACTATTAGACCAGAAAAGCTTAAATTGGAGCGGAAGCATCCTCAGATAGTGTAGATTCAAGTTTGTTTAAATCATGGTCCCATGGGGTAGGGTGGGGTCACAATGGGGGATGAATTTTTACATAAGAATATATAGAAATAAATCTTTAAAAATCTTCTTCTCAATAAATATTAGGCCAGAAAAGCTCAAATTGGAGCGGAAGCATCCTCAGATAGTGTAGATTCAAGTTTGTTTAAATCATGATCCACGGGGGTAGGGTGGTGCCACAATGGGGGGATGAATTTTTACATAGGAATATATAGAGAAAATCTTTCAAAAAACTCCTTCTCAAAAACTATTTGGCCAGAAATGCTCCAATTTGAGCAGAAGCATCCTCAGATAGTGTAGATTCAAGTTTGTTTAAATCATGGTCCCCGGGGGTAGGGTGGGGCCACAATGGGGGGATGAATTTTTACATAGGAATATATAGAGAAAATCTTTAAAAATCTTCTTCTCAAAAACTATTAGACCAGAAAAGCTCAAATTGGAGTGGAAGCATCCTCAGATAATGTAGATTCAAGTTTGTTCAAATCATGGTACCCGGGGGTAGGGTGGTGCCACACTGGGGGATGAATTTTTACATAGAAATATATTGAGAAAATCTTTAAAAATGTTCTTCTCAATAACTATTAGGCCAGAAAAGCTCAAATTAGAGCGGAAGCATCCTCAGATAGTGTAGATTCAAGTTTGTTAAAATCATGATCCCCGGGGGTAGGGTGGGACCACAATGGGGGTATGAATTTTTAGATAGGAATGTATAGAGAAAATCTTTAAAAGTCTTCTTCTCAGAGACTAATCAGCCAGATGATTCTATATAATTGTTAAGACTTTTGTTCCTGGACAATTCTTCGGCCTCACAAGGGGTTCAGAGTTTGATGTAGATTTATATCCCATATATAAACAATTAAACAACTGCAAAATTCAATGTGTGATATGACTATAAAATCATCCTGTAAGAAAAGGGACTAATGTTTATAAACATGAGAATATATATCCAGGGGGGGAAAATGGATTTTATTTATACAGGATCTACGGGTATTATTGTACATTGTCCAGATATTTTGTATTATGACTCCATTAAGCTGATTTTATCATACCTATTGTTCCTCAGGTGACTGATGTGGCCCATGGGCCTCTTGTTTACTGTTTTCCAAAAATTTTAAAAGCTGAAATTTTTTTTGCCAAATACATGTATTGTTAAATTTTAAAATTATAAACTGTCACCATGAAAGAATTTTGATTATAACACACTTTTATCCATATAAATATCAATATGTGTCTTATACCACCTTAAATCAGTAATTATATCTTCTGTCCTGGCAGTTCTGCATTGAAAGTCATTGCACAATTTAATTATGTCATTTATTTTGCACTGTTTACTATCTTCTTTTTGCAACTACCGGTACATATACAGGCTTTTGTTGTTATCAAAATATTCTGATGTTTATTTATCCATAAGGAATGTGTGTGTGGGGAGGGGGGATTTAAAAAAAATTTAAAGGGGGGGAGGGTCTGGACCACTCACTCCCACCCCTTCTCTATATATGTGCACACGATGATGTTGGCACACAAAAGCCAATCTAAAGCCGGCAACTGCTGAGGGGAGGGGGCATAATTTCATTTTGTTAGCTCACCTGAGCTGAAAGCTCAAGTGAGCTTTTCTGATCACATTTTGTCTGTCGTCCGTCTGTCTGTCTGTCCATCTGTCCGTCTGTCCGTCTGTCTGTAAACTTTTCACATTTTTGACATCTCCTCAAAAACTACTGGGCCAATTTTAACCAAACTTGGCACAAAGCACCCTTAGGCAACGGGGATTCAAAGTTGTGAAAATTAAGGATCACGCCCTTTTCAAAGGGGAGATAATTAGAATTTATTTTAAAAAATTGAGAAATTTTCAAAAATCTTCTTCTCAAGAACCATTTGGCCAGGAAAGCTGAAACTTGTGTGGAAGCATCCTCAGGTAGTGTAGATTCTAAGTTGTGAAAATCATGACCCCCGGGGGTAGGGTGGGGCCACGATGGGGGGTTGAATTTTTACGTATGAATATATAGAGTAAATCTTTAAAAATCTTCTTCTCAGAAACTAATTAGCCAGGAGAGCTGAAACTTGTATGGAAGCATCCTCAGGTAGTGTAGATTTAAAGTTTTGAACATCATGACCCCGGGAAGTAGGGTGGGGCCACAATGGGGGGTTGAATTTTTACATAGGAATATATAGAGTAAATCTTTAAAAATCTTCTTCTCAGAAACTAATCTGCAAGGAAAGATAAAACTTGTGTGGAAGCATCCTCAGGTAGTGTAGATTCAAATATGTGAAAATCATGACCCCAGGGGGTAGGGTAGGGCCACAATGGGGGGTTGAATTTTTAAGTATGAATATATAGAGTAAATCTTTAAAAATCTTCTTCTCAAAAACTAATTAGCCAGGAAAGCTGAAACTTGTATGGAAGCATCCTCTGGTAGTGTAGATTCAAAGTTGTGAAAATCATGACCCTGGGGGATAGGGTGGGGCAACAATGGGGGGGGGTTTGAATTTTTACATAGGAATATATAGAGTAAATCTTTAAAAATCTTCTTCTCAGAAACTAATTAGTATGGAAAGCTGAAACTTGTGTGGAAGCATCCTCTGGTAGTGCAGATTTAAAGTTGTGAACATCATGACCCCCCGGGGTAGGGTAGGGCCACAAAAGGAGATTGAATTTCTACATAGGAATATATAGAGTAAATCTTTAAAAATCTTCTTCTCAGAAACTAATCAGCAAGGAAAGCTGAAACTTTTGTGGAAGCATCCTCAGGTAGTGTAGATTCAAAGGTGTGAAAATCATGACCACCAGGGGTAGGATGGGACCACAATGGGGGATCAAATTTTTAAATAAGAATATATAGAGTATATCTTTAAAAATCTTCTTCTCAAAAACTAATTAGCCAGGAAAGCTGAAACTTGTATGGTTGCATCCTCAGGTAGTGTAGATTTAAAGATGTGAAAATCATGACCCCAGGGGGTAGGGTGGGGCCACAATGGGGGGTTGAATTTTTACGTATGAATATATAGAGTAAATCTTTAAAAATCTTCTTCTCGGAAACTAATTAGTATGGAAAGCTGAAACTTGTGTGGAAGCATCCACAGGTATTGTAGATTTAAAGTTGTGAAAATCATGACCCCCGGGGGTAGGGTGGGGCCACAATGGGGGGTCAAATTTTTACATAGGAATATATAGAGTAAATCTTTAAAAATCTTCTTCTCGGAAACTAATCAGCCAGGTGATTCTTTAAAATTGTTTAGACTTTGGCCCCTTGATGATTCTTGGGCCTCACAAGGGGTTCAGAGTTTGATGTAGGTTTATATCCCATACATAAACAATTGTTTAGGATCTTTTTGAGAACTGCAATGCTCAACATGTGTTATGACTATACAATCATCCTGTTAGAAAAGGGACAAATGATAATAAAAATAAGAATATCCAGGGGGGAAAATGGATGTTCATTTATACAGGATCTACATGTATTATACTACATTGTCCAGATAGTTTATATTATGACTCCTTTGAGCTGATTTAATCATACCTATTGTTCCTCAGGTGAGCGATGTGGCCCATGGGCCTCTTGTTTGTAATAATTATATAGACCATACTTTTTATGACATGAAATGTTAAGATTATTGATTAACTTAAAATTCAGATGCAACTAGTTCAACCCCAAATTGTACATTAAGGGCTGCTCATGTGTATTATGAGATGGGATCTCATCTTTTATGAAAATTATAATTTTTAAAAATTATCAGAAATTCCATGTGGCCTTCATTTTTACTAAAACTGGTACAAAGTAGTGATATTTAGGGGCAAACACTTGGTGTGTACTAAAACTGGTACAAAACAGTGATATTTAGGGGCAAACACTTGGTGCGGGTATTACTGTCTAATGACAGCATCTTGTTTTAACTGAAATACATTAATGGATTTTTAATACTAAACAGATTAACAGAGTGACACTGAAGATGGATGTGTCTTACACCGATCACTCGCATGTTATTGGCAAAGGAGGCAACAATATAAAGAAAGTCATGCAACAGACCGGATGTCACATTCATTTTCCAGATTCAAACAGGGGTAACAGTATCCAAGAGAAAAGCAATCAGGTAAGTATCCTTTAATTAAAGCAATTATTTAATGTTTTGTCCATCCATTTATGATAGAATTTACTATTAGCCTTGCCTCAAGGGCATACGATAAAGGTCAAGGTAAATGATCTTTATCCATCAGATTTAATGTTCAATATTGTAAGGTATGAGAAGCTAAATGTGTCAGATTATGTGTTTGTGTATTTTTAGGTCACCTGGGTGACGTGCAGTGCTTCATCTGTCAATATTTGAACATTTTCAGCTTCTTGTTTTAAACTACTAGGAGTATCTTGACCATATTTGGCGTGTAGCATCTATGGGAGGAGGGACATTAATTGTGAAATTCATGATCCTTAACCCCAAAAGGTCTTAATTTTGTTAAAAATTGTTAAAAAAGGTGATGCATTTGTGGAAATAATATGGGGTTCTTTTTGTCATAATGTCATTAGCATTTTTTTTTTCTAGTATAAGCCACTTGCAGGCAAACTTATTACATGCCTATGATAAACATAGAGGTCACTTTTAGATTTATGAAATTCATTACCAACAGGGGGACTCGGTCAGGTGTACTGATGTTAAGGGGGTGGGGGCTCACTTGCAAATCATGATCCCAGGGTGAAAGCTGGGAATACAATGGGTAATATAATAATTTTTATGCCCCCCTTCGAAGAAGGGAGGGCATATTGCTTTGCTGCTGTCGGTCGGTCGGTCGTTCCACCAACAGTTTCCGTTCATTTTCTTTGCAGAGGATGCACATATTGAAATGAAATTTGGTATACAGGTTCATAATATCTAGGTCAAGTTCATTTGGGTATGATTAAGCAATTTTTGACAGAGTTATGCCCCTTGAACGTAGAAAAATTCCATCTGTTTATTTTCTTCGCAGAGGATGCACATATTAAAATGAAATTTGGTTTACAGGTTTATCATCATAATATCTAGGTCAAGTACAAATTTTGGGTACGATTGAGCAATTTTTCGACAGAGTTATGCGCCTTGGACATAGAAAAATTCCAATTATTCGCAGTTTCTGTTCAATTTCTTCGCAGAGGATGCACATATTGAAATGAAATTTGGTTTACAGGTTAACCATAATAATATCTAGGTCAAGTTCGATTTTGGGTATGATCAAGAAATTTTTGACAGAGTTATGTGCCTGGGACTTTCATTTCAATAATTTGCAGTTTCCGTTAATTTTTTTTTTGCAGAGGTTTTAATTATTTGCAGTTTCCGGTTCATTTTCTTCGCAGATGTTTCCAAGGGAGAGGGGAATAAGTGTTTTAGAAACATTTCTTGTTACATTAGTATTTATACACATGCACAGTACAAAGAAATTGTAATGCTATCATTTATGGTATATTTAACTATGCAAGCATTGTGATTAAGTGTTTGTTCTTGATTGTTCAAACTGTAACCTCCCAGGCAATTCTTGGGCCTCAGATGGGGTTTGTGGCAACGCACTTTGAAAAAATTACGCACTTTGAAAATTTTTTTCAAAGTGCGTTAAATTTTGGACAAAATCAACGCACTTTGAAAAAAATTTTCAAAGTGCGTTAAATTTTGGACCAAGTTAACCCACTTTGAAAAATTTTTTCAAAGTGCGTTATGAAGGTACATCAACATTTTTTAGTATCGAGACACTTAACGCACTTTGAAAAAAATATGTATAAATCACAAATTGTAAAATTAAATTCTTAATTTGTTGATAGTATGATGATTTGTTACACTATTGAATCTAATTTACCGTCTTAAAAATCGGGGATAGGGGTGGGAGTGGGGGTTAGCCAAAGATACAGGTCATTTACCAGTGCTTCATTTCATTGATTACGTACAGGAAGGTTCCCTACCCCTCTTTTTTCCTTCCAAAACGTGTTTGATATTCAGCAACTTAGAGTAAATGTATAAAATCAAAAAAAGGAATACGCTTTGTTGTAAATTTAAAGTACAGTGATATTGAAAAAAAAAACGAGCTGGTCAAACAATTATTTCTCCAATGGTATGTCAAAGAATCTATAAGCGTTTCAACATAAACCCTCTTTTCAAATTCTAATTAAATAAATCACTTCATTTAAAAAAAAACTTCATGTACATTGACAAACATTAAATTATTATAAACTTAAAAACTGATCCTCTAAATGATCATGTTGTTTTTGATAACAATAACTAACGTATCCTTTTTTAAATCACATTTGTTTATAAGCACATGCAATTGAAGACAGTTGAAATATGTTATACATTATCTCCATTATCAATAAATAAATTAAATAATTTTCGTTTCTGGCACAGCACAATGTACCAGATAATTAGTAAGTTTGCTGCATACACAATAAAGGAAAATGCAGTTGCTAAGCGATGCAGTTTATGTCATATTTGGATAATTCAGATCTCCCGAGTTGTTCTTTATGTAAATTGTCGAACGGCGTAAGCTTATGAAAAAAGGAAAAAAATTCTAATCTAAAAACTGTTAATCAAGTTAGCTGAGAATGCAGTGGGTTCTTTCTAAAGTATATCCCATTAAGCTACACAAGGTTAAAACAATTACTTATTGTATCTGAAATTAAATATTATTTCGACAAAGCCCTAAACAATTTTTTTTTTCAAAGTGCGTTAATATCGACGATATCAACGCACTTTGAAAAAAAATAATTTTTTTTCAAAGTGCGTTGACTTGGTCCAAAAATTAACGCACTTTGAAAAAATTTTTCAAAGTGCGTAATTTTTCAAAGTGCGTTGTAACAGGGGTTCAAAGTTTGATCAGGGATATATATATATATATATATATATATATATATATATATATATATATAATATATTTAAAATGTAGTTTTGATTTGTTTATTGCAGGTATCTATTGCTGGTGAACCAGTGGGAGTGGAGATTGCAAGAGCTCAGATTAGGGTAACAAAAAGACTATTCTTTTTAATCTATCTCATATTGAAAAAATCTTTTTCATTAAAACTTATTTGCATAGGCCTGATGTTTCGTGAGGAACATAGGCCATTAATGACAGCCCTCCAATGAACACGGTTCTGGGCTTCCTCCTTGTCCCTCCCCCAGGTGTTTCTCTGATGTCCCCACTTCCTTTTGCCCTGTGGGTTCTAGTACAAGGCTTGATGTGTGGTGTTGGATGTTGGCTTACTTGGGGTGTGTCCAATCCAGCCCCACTTCTTTTGTCTTGTTTGTATGTCCATTGTCTCCAGTCCAGCTCTCTTCCAAAGTTCTTGATTTGTGATCCTTTCAGGCCATTGGATGTTGAAGATGTGCCTGAAACAGATGTTGTAAAATGTTTTGATCTTTGTGACAGTTGTTATGGTCATTCGCCATTTCTCTGCTCCATACAGAAAGACTGACTTCATATTGGAGTTGAGTATCCACATTCTTGTAGAAGTTCATTGAAGCCCAGATGTTCTTAAGCATGGTAAATGCTGATCTTGCCTTGACGATTCTGGACTTGATGTCACGTTCTGTGCCACCCTGTGTGTCCACCACACTCCCTAAGTAGATGAAGGACTCAACCTATCTGATGGGCTCACCACCAACTATGACTGGTGTTTGGGCAGTGGTGTTAATCTTCATCAGTTCTGTTTTCTTTAAGTTGATCTTGAGTCCTGTTCCTGCTGATTTTGTTGCTAGGCGAATTGTTTTGTGGTTGTGTGAAAGGAGAGCCAGGTCATCAGCAAAGTCAAGATCGTTGAGCTGCATCAGGACTGTCCACTGTATACCATTGTTCCTGCATGATGTGTAGTCCTCATGATCCAGTCAATAACCAAGAGGAAAAGGAATGGTGACAGCAAACATCGTCAAACTTCTTGACCTTAAAACAATCATACATCTGGCCAGCGTGGGCAACCCTGCATGTCATGCCTTGGAAGGTGTTGTGGATCAGGGAGTCAAGTTTCTTAGATACTCTGTGGTGCCCCAGTATCTTCCACTTGGTCCAGTAGTCAGCCTCAACTGCCCTGTCTGTAGTTACCACGTCTCACTCAGTCCTAGGAGACAAATGTTTTAGTGCTTTTGTTCGATTTGGGTTTTTCGGTTTGGGTCTACTTAAAAATATTCATTTTTTAAACTTCAAAAGTTATTATTTTTTTCTATGTCTTGACCTTTTAATAACAAACTTCAACACAATGACTAGTTTCCTGACTAGAAATTCAATTTACATTTCAAAATGATTAAGTTTAATTTAAAATACTTTATTTAAAGAATAATTGTACCACAGATGACTTAATTAACATTTTTAAAGCCATATGAACTACAAAGGATTATTGGACAATTTTATTGTAAACTACCATTTTGATTATGAAGTTTGTTTTTTGATAGTTAATAAATAAGGGTACCTGTGGATGGATTTTCAATTTATGTCTTTCATTTTAAGATTTATTTAAATGCTTCTTTTATTAAATGGTTACAGGAGATTTGATAAATCTAATATGTTAACAAAATAAGTATATTTATGATTAGCCCACCGAGACGAAGTCAGGGGGAGCTTATGCTATACCCTCGGCGTCAGTTAAGGTTTTTGTTGCACGTCCTGTATCTAAGTTATTTCTTGTCCTATCTTCACCAAACTTGCATGGATGATGCATCTGGACCTACTTATGGACTTGAAAGACTTGAATGCTGAATCAGGGCCATTAGTTTCAGATGCTGGAGGAGGTTAAGGTTTTGGAGCAGGTTAAAGTTTTTGGTGCGGTGCCCTTTGATAGCAGTTTCTAAGTTACTATTTGTCCTAACTTTACCAAACTTGCATGGATGATGCATCTTATGATACTGATGCACCAGACATGCTTTAATGCTGAATCTGAGCCATAGGTTTCAGATGCTGGATGAGGTTAAGGTTTTTAGAGCTGGTTAAAGTTTTTGGAGCAGGTGCTCTCTGATGTTTATATCTTAGTTATTACTGCTCCTAACCACCAAACTTGCATGGATGATGCATCTTATGATACTGATGCACCTGGTAGGCTTGAATGCTGAATGCCGTAGGTTTCGGATCCTGGATGAGATTTGTTTTTTTGGAACAGGTCACACATTTTAATATAATAATAGCTTGCATAGTTGATTTAACTATAATATTAATGAACCGCAGAGGTAGCTTTAGATGCAGAGCCTGATCTCCATTATCAAGGATGCTAAAAAAATTCTCCTATCTCACTCGAACGTGCTTGATAGATGTGTTTGTTGTTAAATGATATAATATGATTCCTATGATATAGAATTGTATGGTATGATACACTATTGTTTTATATGATACAATATTTTATCATATATTGTAAAAAGTTATATAATACCAATTTTTTGGTACATTATGATATGATATAGTATCATGATATTGTTATGTATAGTATTGTATATTATGATACAATATTATATTATATTGTATTATATACTATTTTATAACATGCTATTGTTTCATATGATATTGCAACATATAATATTGTATCATATGATATGGTATTGTAAAATATATATCGTATCATATGATACATATTGTATAATATGATATTGGTTTATATAATATATTATTATATCACATAAAAATGTATTATATGATATTGTATAATGTGATATTGTATCATATAATACAATATAGTATACTAATATGATATTGTATGATATAATATAGTACTATATCATATGATATTGTATCAATTGACATGATACAATGTTATATCTAATTTTATTGTATCATATGATACAATATTCTATTACGTATCAAATATGATACAATATCATACAATACAATATACAATAATATTATACAATATAATATCATATGTTACAATATTGTGATGTATTATGTGATATGATATTGTATCATATATTATTATATTGTATCATTTATAATATATTATGATATTGTATTCTGTGATCAAATGCAATTATGTATAACACGATACAATGTCATATCATATGTTACAATATCATATTTCATCATTATTTATTACAGTATTTTATTGTATTATATGATATATATTGTAAGTATCATAGGATGCAGTATCGTATTTTATATTATTGTATTGATAAACATTGTGAACATATGATTATTATACAATTTTTTAACATATGATATAGTTATATGATATTGTGTCAAAACAGTATCCATGTATATCCAAGATCATTATTAACTATGATTTTCAAATAATATGATAAAGGTGGTCTCATAAAGGTGATTCCTCATAAAGGTGATGCCTCGTCTCGGTGAGCTTTGTAATCTGTGATTACCTATGTTTTGAAACAAGTAAAACCTGATGGTAATATGTTCATGTATTTTCGAGTTGCAGGTAATGCACACCGTGTGTTCTGTTTTCTATAACCAAGCAGATTTTCCCACATTATTTTGTATGGATCTGGCTTTCCTCATTCAATCTCACTACTAAAATCCAAAAAATTCTGCCCCTAAACTTTTTTATAAACAAATATTGAAAACATGTTCGATGTCCGCATTGTAAGCCGCCATCTTTGTTTTTAGCTCACCTAAACTGAAAGATCAAGTGAGCTTTTCTGATCACTTTTTGTCCAGCATCCGTCCGCCTGTCCGTCCATCCATCAGACAGACAGTCTGTCCATAAACTTTTTACATTTTCGACATTTTCTCCAGAACCACTGGGCAGATTTCAACCAAACTTGACACAAAGCATCACTTGGTGAAGGGGATTCAATTTTGTTCAACTAAAGGGTCAGACGCTCTTTAAAGGGGAGATAATTTAGAATTATTGAAAATTTGTTGATATTTTTCAAAAATCTTCTTCTCAAAAACTGTTAGGCCAGAAAATCTGTACCTTGTATGGAAGCATCCTCAGGTAGTGTAGATTCAAGTTTGTTCAAATCATGGTCCCCGGGGGTAGGGTGGGGCCACAATGGGGGATGAATTTTTATATAGGAATATATAGAGAAAATCTTTAAAAATCTTCTTTTCAAAAACTGTTAGGCCAGAAAAGCTCAAATTGGAGTGGAAGCATCCTCAGATAGTGTAGATTTAAGTTTGTTTAAATCATGACCACCAGGGGTAGGGTTGGCGACAATGGGGGAGGGGGGGGGGGCGGTCATGTTTTACAAAGGAATATATAGAGAAAATCTTTAAAAATCTTCTTCTCAAAAACTTTAAGGCCAGAAAAGCTCAAATTGGAGTGGAAGCATCCTCAGATAGTGTAGATTTTAGTTTCTTTAAATCATGGTCCCCAGTGGTAGGGTGGGGCCACAATGGGGAGATGAATTTTTACATAGGAATATATAGAAAAATCTTTAAAAATGTTCTTCTCAAAAACTAATAGGCCAGAAAAGCTCAAATTGGAGTGGAAGCATCCTCAGGTAGTGTATATTCAAGTTTGTTCAAATCATGGTCCCTGGGGGTAGAGTGGGGCCACAATGGGGGGGGGGATTGATTTTTATATAAGATGTATAGAGAAAATCTTTAAAAATGTTCTTCTCAAAAACTAATTGGCCAGAAAAGCTTGAACTTGTGTGAAGGCATCCTTAGGTAGTGTAGATTCAAGTTTGTTCAAATCATGGTCCCCAGGGGTAGTGTGGGGCCAAAATGGGGGAATGATTTTTTACAAAGGAATATATAGAGAAAATCTTTAAAAATCTTCTTCTTGAAAACTTTTAGGCCAGAAAAGCTCAAACTTGTGTGGAGGTATCCTCAAATAGTGTAGATTCAAGTTTCCTTAAATCATGGTCCACGGAGGTGAGTGAGGCCACAATGGGGGATGAATTTTTACATAGGAATATATTGAGAAAATCTTTTAAAAATTTTCTGGGAAAGTTTTCAGTCCAAAAAGCAGTAACTTGTGTGAAAGCACTGGTTGTGCAGATTAAAGTTTGATCAAACCATGATTCCCTAGAGAAAAGTGGAGCCACAAAGTGGAAAGGGGGGGGGGTATATAGGAATAGAGAAAAATCTTCTTACAGGTACATGTATAACAACAAAAGGGGCTTGGTATTTACCATAAAAATATGTGGATAAAAATCGGCAGATTTTTTAATTTTTGAGCAAGATCTACTGTACTTAGTTGTCAAGATATTTTTAATTTGATACTGTAATGTTAATTTGATCAGAGTTAAGGCTGTTGTTGCTCAGGTGAGCGATGTGGCCCCTGGGCCTCTTGTTATATATATATTTTATATAATTATATTATATGAGTTTTTTTTATATAAAATCATTGGGTTTTTTCACGATGGTTACTTATTATGATACTTTCTTGCTCACTTGAGCTAAACTGAATGCTAAAAAAACATTCTTTTCTTTTTATGGATTTCATATGTCTGAAATTATATAATGAGGCTATGTGAAGCATAACAGAATTTTGACTAGTTTTCTTTTACTGCAGGAACTACTTCCCATAGTTTATATGTTTGAGTTACCAATCACTGGAACACTTTGTCCTCTACCTGATGTTAACTCTGCTGAAATTCAGAAACTACAGCAACAATATAACATCTCCATCAATTTCCGTCAACGACCTCGAATGTATGTTTCCACTGTGATTGTCCGTGGATCTGTATATAATGCTGATGCAGTGAAGGAGGGTATAGCAAAATTAATGGAACTTCTCACTGGAAATTCAACGGTAATTTTGAATGTTTACGATCTGATAACAGTGGAAACTGCTTACATTGATAGTTGATTTGTCCAAATAAAATGGGCAGAATAACAGAATATCAGATACAGCGGTTTTTGTGTCTTTATGATATCTACAAAGGAAAATGAAAGTTGATGTAAGCCTAAACTATCAATAATAAAAAGGTACCCATTAGTTGAAAGTCTATAATGAAATAGCTTACTAGTTTAATGTTTTATGGTGCGACCTATGGGGCAAGTGCAGGAAACTCTTAAAATATTATTCAGTGAAACGTCTTAAAACCAGCACCTCCTCAATATCGGCCAACTTAAAAAGTCCTGTCCAGCTCCCTCTTTATTTCTTCAATATAAACCCTTAAAAAAACCAGCACCCCCTGAAAACTGGACACTGGCCGTTTTTTGTTGGCCGATCTTTAACAAACGTGAAATATACCCTCACAATACCAGCATATAGCCAGAATTAAGGACAGAGACACCCCTATAATTGACGGAAGATGCGAAAACGGGGTACACCAACTCGACATAGTGTTAATGGGAAAGGTGTTTTAACGGGGCATGGTCACGATTTGGGTCAAAAATTATTTTTCCAAATTTAGTGTTTACAATGCTTCAGTAAGGCATTTTTAATAGGCAACCAAAGGATGACTGCACTTAGCGCCGGGTTTTGGGCCCTTTTTGGTCACTTCTGTTGCGTTTATTTCTTAACCTAAGGTAACTTTTGTTAAATTTTTTAAAGAGGCTAGTTACTTTCCAACATGAATTAAGATTTTAGGCTGTGATACAATAAGCTCATTCTATGTTTTTCTCCTTACAACTTTCGAAAAAAGGAGAATTTTCGCTTATCTGCCCTTGATCAAACATAAGATTGATATTAATATGCATGAGAGGTGGAGCTGCCATTATCAGAAAGGTACTAAAATTAGACTAGCATGAATAACAATGCCATGTATAAGAATTTATGTGATCACTCTTTCACCATAACCCTATCTATTCTATATGGTACAAGTTAGCTGCAATAATGTAGCCCTCTCCCGTTTTTTTTTTTTTTTTTTTTTTGGAGAGGGCTACAGCTCCATAGGATCTCTGTAATGGTGCAAGTGCGGGAGTAATTCACTCCCGCAATGATTTCGTCTCAAATCGTATATAAATGACAATAACATTTGCATTTCTTACCTGAACTCAAACATTGTAGTTGTGTATGGCATAAATTAATCCAAAAATATCAAGTATAGTCCATATATCTGCTATTTTTCGTGTATGTCAACAGCGCAAGTTGAATTTGTCAGCCATGTTTACTGACCTTGACCGGTTTTATTTTGGGACAGCCAATGAGAATTCAGGAGCAGATCTTGAACTGAATATAGGAATTTCCCGATTTACAGTCAAGTCGTACACAGACCAACTCGTATACAGGTCAACTCGTATACAAAACTTTCTGCCTAAAAAACAAAAAATCAGCTCGTATACAAGGTATTTTTGAATAATTATCGTTAGCTTTTTTACAGAAAACGGATACTTATCACCATTTTAGACAATGAAAGTCATCTTTTGCTGAAACACATAATCTTTTCTTATAAATGCTATCATCTGTTGCAAGAATATTTGTTATATTTATCAATATTCGACATAAATTATATTTGATTATATATACATATAAAATTTTTGTATATGAGTTAACTTTCGGTTTAGCATAACGGGAAATTTTGTATACGAGCTGACTTTTGGATGTTTATACGGAAATTTTTGTATACGAGTTGACCTGTATATGAGTTGGTCTGTGTACGACTTGACCGAACTCCGAATTCCCCTATTTTAAACATAATTAACGCGGTAAATATGAATTTTTCATTATATACCATTTCCTTAAATGATGTTTTAGTGATAGAATGAGGTAAGATCGCTTATTTACACTGAATTTCACTTTATCAAGCCCATCAAAATTCCAAGCGTTAATCCCACAAAATCACGCGAGAACTGTCATGGCTGCTGAAAAGGACGACTGACTGGTAAACATGCTGATGTGTTTTATCTGGTTTTGATTTATATACGGTTAGTTTGTTCAACCTGAATTAAAAAATCATTTTATCTAAAGAAAGTCAATTATAAAAACGATCTTTTCAGACCGAAGTCAGACGCATTAAAAATTTAATTTTGCACCATTACGGAGATCCTATGGAATTGTAGCCCTCTCCAGTAAACATCAGATATAAAAAATCGGAGAGGGCTACAATATTGCAGCTAGGTACAAGTATACTATTTACTATGGTTTCAACAATTAGACCACGCCACTGTAAGTACATAAGACTTTAAATCAACGCTTGACAACTTAACGTGTTCGAAAACATTGTCCTAGTTAGTACATAACATGCATCCTTACACGTCACGTGATAGAATTTTGTATTCACAAAGTTACCTGAGGTGAGAAATCATGTGGTGAATTATAATATTCAACATGCATCAACCCTTGGTTACAACAAGGAAAGCGAAAGTAAGAAGAAGCATTTTTTTCTCATTGAAACCATGAGCGCATGTTTGTCAATTAATCTCCTTTTGACATAACTTTGATAATGCAAAAATACAACTACTGCTAAATGGAGAACAATAGACAAACATGCGCTGACTATGTACGAAGTCAGTATAAAAGTGGGCATCCTCATTATCATATGGAGATTCAAGAAATCGTAATGACCCCTGCCTATGAAAACAAATTCGTACTGGGTAATAACATACTTTTATTTAACGCAATTACGTAAAGTTGCAGTTTAGATGTTGAACATTTCTGCAATTGAAAGAAAAACTCTTCTTTTAAAAGTTTATATTCTCGCAAATATCGCCTGTCCTTAAGTGCAGTCATCCTTTGAATGTCATTCGTTGAGTTATAAGGGAGTTACAGTGCTTAAAATTCTTTGCTATGTAAACAAAGCTTTTGTTTACATTTTGAATGTTGAAGTGAAAATTCAAGTTATAGACCTAAAATGAATGTGTTAAACTTTAGGAACTGTTTATTTATGCTTAAAACGAATAAGAAGATAGACAAATCAGCTTGAAAAAGATTTTTTACTGGTAAAATAAACCTATATAAACAAAAACAGGGCACGAGCCTTATTCTTCTCCAGAACCCAAATGTTATAATTCCGCTTAATCTGATAGTCATTTGTCAGAGAAAAATTATCAGATTAACCAATTGTTAGATTAACTTTATTTATTTCTGATATAGAAAATGTTCTTAAATACTTAATTATGCATAATAATATTTATTTGAAATTAATTTTCTAAGTTTTCTATCCCGATGTAAAATTAAAAGTAATCAGAAATTCCTCGATGTCATATGATCCAAAGCAAATCATTAAAATAGATTCGGAATTTCCATGTTTAACTGATTAATTAACTTCTTAATGGTGCAAGCCCTGCTTGAAGTTAACACATACAATAGGTAAATAATGTGTACACAGGTAAGATCAGTCCTGTGTGCGGTCATCCGTAACAACTATCGAAGTCGGTAGCTTTCATCTTACGAAGAAGTGAGCCCCCTGTGTGCGTTGAAGTGTAAATGGTGCAAGCCCTGCTTGAAGTTAACACATACAATAGGTAAATAATGTGTACACAGGTAAGATCAGTCCTGTGTGAGGTCATCCGTAACAACTATCGAAGTCGGTAGCTTTCATCTTACGAAGAAGTGAGCCCCCTGTGTGCGTTGAAGTGTAACTAATGCCCTGTAAAGAGTTACTGTGTACACAAGAGGGGGGATATCATTATTACATGGTCACAATCCTACCTATCAGATTAACAGAAAATGTAATTATTTCCTATCAGATTATCGGGAAAAAATGTAAAGGGATATATAAGAAATGGTTCTGTGTTTCAATATTATATCAGACCGAATTATTCTATTAACTGCTATCAGATTATGTGGAACCCTCTGTATTACTTATATGCAAACATCTTGACATAATATTGTTAACTTTCAGTTGTTGAGACTGTGTCCCTTGGACAATTCTTGGGCCCCACAAGCAATTCAAAGTTTGATGTTGGTTTATATACATATATGAACAATTGTTTAAGATCTTATTGATAACTGCAATGTTCAATATTATGATATAACTATGAAACCATCCTGTTACAAAAAGGGTTTTATGTTTTAATATCTGGAGAAAAAAATGGAAAATCTTTTTATACAGGATCTACTACATTATCCAGATATTTTGTATATGACTCCATGAAGCTGATTTTATTATGGCTATATTGTTCCTCAGGTGAGCAATGTGGCCCATGGGCCTTTTGTGCGTTTTCAGTTAAGCTTTCTGTCTTTACGTCCTACCAAATGTGTTATGTGTTAAATGTGTGAAATGTGTTAACTATGCCATTTTGAAATTCTTAACATAGCTGTATTAACCTCATGTGACGATGAAGATCCCAAGGCTTATTGTTTGAATTTACATTAACTTTCAGGATGTTAACATCTGATCATCATTTATTAATTTATGTTATAGTATAGTTCTATTTTGCTGTAGGTAAAATTTGCCGTGAGTATGCAGTTGGAAATTGCACCGCAACACCACCTTTTCATAATCGGAAGAAGTGGTATGAACATTAAACAAATTATGCAAAGAACAGGTGCCAATATTCATTTCCCTGACCCCAATACATCTACTCCTCAAAGAAAAGGAACAATTTATATCACGGGAAACATTGAAAGTGTTTTCCAGGCCAGGCAGCATCTCATTGTAAGTGAAAGGGAAGATGATGGGTTTGATAAATTGATTTTAATTAGGACTTTTGATATGTTGTTTTTATTTGCTCACCTGAGCTAACAGCTCAAGTGAGCTTTTCTGATCACATTTTGTCTGTCGTCCGTCTGTCTGTCTGTCCGTATGTCCGTAAACTTTTCACATTTTCAATATCTTCTCAAGAACCACTGGGCCAATTTTAACCAAACTTGGCATAAAGCATCCTTAGGCAAAGGGGATTCAAAGTTGTGAAAATTAAGGACCACGCCCTTTCACAAGGAGAGATAATTAGAAATTATTGAAAAATTTCGTGAAATTTTCAAAAATCTTCTTCTCAGAAACCAATCAGCCAGGAAAGCTGAAACTTTTGTGGAAGCATCCTCAGGTAGTGTAGATTCAGAGTTGTGAAAATCATGACCCCCGGGGGTAGGGTGGGGCCACAATGGGGGGTCGAATTTTTACATAGGAATATATAGAGTAAATCTTTAAAAATTTTCTTCTCAGAAATCAATCAGCCAGGAAAGCTGAAACTTATGTGGAAGCATCCTCAGGTAGTGTAGATTCAAAGTTTTCAATAACATGACCCCCGGGGGTAGGGTGGGGCCACAATGGGGGGTCGAATTTTTACATAGGAATATATAGAGTAAATCTTTAAAAATCTTCTTCTCAGAAACCAATCAGCCAGGAAAGCTGAAACTTTTGTGGAAGCATCCTCAGGTAGTGTAGATTCAGAGTTTTGAAAATCATGACCCCCGGGGGTAGGGTGGGGCCACAATGGGGGGTCGAATTTTTACATAGGAATATATAGAGTAAATCTTTAAAAATCTTCTTCTCAGAAATCAATCAGCCAGGAAAGCTGAAACTTATGTGGAAGCATCCTCAGGTAGTGTAGATTCAAAGTTTTCAAAAACATGACCCCCGGGGGTAGGGTGGGGCCACAATGGGGGGTCAAATTTTTACATAGGAATATATAGAGTAAATCTTTAAAAATCTTCTTCTAAGAAACCAATCAGCCAGGAAAGCTGAAACTTATGTGGAAGCATCCTCAGGTAGTCTAGATTTAAAGTTGTGAAAATCATGACCCCCGGAGTAGGGTCAGGCCACAATGGGGGTCAATTTTTTACATGGGAATATACAGAGTAAATCTTTAAAAATCTTCTTCTCAGAAACCAACATCAGGCAAGCTGAAACTTATGTGGAAGCATCCTCAGATAGTGTAGATTCAAAGTTGTGAAAATCATGACCCCTGGGGGTAGGGTAGGGCCACAATGGGGGGTCAAATTTTTACATAGGAATATACAGAGTAAATCTTTAAAATCTTCTTCTAAAAAATCATTTGCTTAGAAAAGCTTTCACTTCAGTGGAAGCAACTTCAGATAGTGTAGATTCAAATTCGTTTAAAATCAAAATCTTGAGGAGTAGGGTGGGGCCACATTGGGGAGACAATTGTACAAAGGAAAACATTTTAATTATTCACAAAAACTGTAATGTTATCACATATAGTTTACTTATTTGCAAGCATTTTGACATATTGCTGATTCTTTAAAATTGTTTAGACTCTGGCCTCTGGACGATTCTTGGGCCTCACAAGGGGTTCAGAGTTTGATGTAGGTTTATATCATATATATAAAAAATTGTTTAGGATCTTTTTTAGAACTGCAATGCTCAATATGTGCTACAACTATAAAATCATCCTGTTAGAAAAGGGACTTGATTATAAACATACGAATATCCAGGGGGAAAATAGATTTTTATTTATACAGGATCAACATGTATTATACCACATTGTCCAGATATTTTGTATTATGACTCCATTAAGCTGATCTTATCATGCCTGTTGTTGCTCAGGTGAGCGATGTGGCCCATGGGCCTCTTGTTTGAAAGGCTTCAGTGTAGCAAACATTTGATAAAAATTCATTCCGAGATATTATCAAACTGTTTTGTGAATATCCCTTTGATAATTGTTGCTAATGAATTAGCTTGGAAGCTGCACTAAAAAGAATAATCTTACCGTGACCAGGCTACACTGTCACAGTAAGAATTCGTCTCATATGCTTGTAATTTAGTTAATATAATAATTTGAAGCCAATTTCATACGCGTCGATTTTAAAAAGTCTGTTATAAATAGTCCGCAGGGAAAAGACACATAAGTATTCACAGGAAACATTTTTGAATGTGGTTAAGTCCATCAAAAATTCATTTTAATGGGTCAAACCAAGGTATTTTGAAAATGCAATATTTCCATTTTGCGGGAAATCGCATTCGGAATGCTCATATTTTTTCACTATCATGGCGACCATAAACAGCAAATTTTCAAATGTAATGTTAACGTGGTAGTGATTTCGTTGAAATACAATGATTGTGGTAAACTTGGGCTATGTAAGAGAAACAATGAAGGTATTTGAGAACAGTCTTATGAAAATTTAGGCAAGATGTAACGTTATATATTTTTAGCTCACCGAGACGAAGTCGGAGGGAGCTTATGCTATACCGTTAGCATCAGCATCCGGACCTGGTTAAAGTTTTTGTTGCAGGTCCTGTATCTAAGTTATTACTTGTCCTATCTTTTCCAAACTTACATGGATGATGCATCTGTACCTACTTATGGACTTGAAAGACTTGGATGCTGAATCTGGGCCATGAATTTCAGATGCAGGAGGAGGTAAAGGTTTTTGGAGAATGTTGAAGTTTTTGGTGCAGGTGCCCTTTGATAGCAATTTCTAAGTTACTACTGGTCCTAACTTTACCAAACTTGCATGGATGGTGCATCTTATGATACTGATGCACCAGACATGCTTTAATGCTGAATCTGAGCCATAGGTTTCGGATGCTGGATGAGGTTAAGGTTTTTAGAGCTGGTTAAAGTGTTTGGAGCAGGTGCCCTTTGATGATTATATCTTAGTTATTACTGGTCCTAACTTCACCAAACTTACATGGATGGTGCGTCTTATTATACTAATTCACCTGACAGGCATGAATGCTGAATCTGAGCCCTAGGTTTCGGATGCTGAAGGGGGTTAAGGTTTTAAGAGCTGGTTAAAGTTTTTGGAGCAGGTGCCCTCTGATGATTATATCTTAGTTATTACTGGTCCTAACTTCATAAACCTTGCATGGATGATGCTTCTTATAATACTGATGCACCTGACAGGCTTGAATGCTGAATCTGAGCCATAGGTTTCAGATGCTGGATTAGGTTAAGTTTTTTGGAACAGGTCACATGTTTAATAAATATTAGTACTATTTCAAACTTGCATAGTTGATTGAACTATAATATAAATGAATCACAGAGGAAGCTTCAGATGCAGAGCCTGATCTCCATTATCAAGGATGCTAAAAAATATATCTTAGTTATTACTGGTCCTAACTATACTAAACTTGCATGGATGGTGCGTCTTATGATACTGATGCACCTGACAGGCATGAATGCTGAATCTGAGCCATAGGTTTCAGATGCAGGATGAGGTTAAGGTTATAAGAGCTGGTTTTTTTGGAGCAGGTGCTCTCTTATGATTATATCTTAGTTATTACTGGTCCTAACTTCACCAAACTTGCATGGATGATGCATCTTATGATACTGATGCACCTGGCAGGCTTGAATGCTGAATCTGAGCTGTAGGTTTCGGATGCTGGATGAGATTTTATAGATAATCGCTTGCATAGTTAATTTAACTATAATATTAATGAACCGCAGAGGTAGCTTCAGATGCAGATCTCCATTATCAAGGATGCTAAAAAAATTATCCTATCTCAAACCTGCTTGATAGATGTGTTTGTTGTTAAATGATATAATATATTCCTATGATATAGTATTGTATGATATGATACACTATTGTTTTATATGATACAATATTATATCATATATTGTAAAAAGTTATATGATACGATATGATATTGTATCAATTTTTTTGTACATTATGATATGATATTGTATCATGATATCGTTATGTATAGTATTGTTTATTATGATACAATATTGAATAATATGATATTGTATTATATACTATTTTATCACATGCTATTGTTTCATATGATATTGCAACATATAAAATAGTATCATATGATATGATATTGTATAATATATATCATACCATATGATAAGATATTGTATAATATGATATTGGTTTATATAATTTATTATTATATCACATGAAAATGTATTATATGATATTGTATAATGTGATATTGTATCATATAATACAATATAGTATAATATGATATTGTATGATATAATATAGTACTATATCACATGATAACAATTGATATGATACAATGTTGTATATTGTATCATATGATGCAATATCCTATTATGTATCAAATAAAATGATACAATATCATACAATACAATATCATACTATAATATTATACAATATAATATCATATGTTACAATATTGTGATATATTATGTGATATGATATTGTATCATATATTATTATATTGTATCATATAATATCAATATCATAATATATTATGATATTGTGTTATGTGATCAAATACAATAATGTATAACAAGATACAATGTCATATCATATGTTACAATATCATATTTTATCATTATTTATTACAGTATTTTATTGTATTATATGGTATATATTGTAGGTATCATAGGATGCAATATCGTATTTTATATTATTGTATTGATAAACATTGTATCATATAATACCGTATGAAATGAACACATGATTATCCTACAATTTTTACATGTGATATACGATATTTTGTCAAAACAGTATCCATGAATATCCAAAATCATTAACTATGATTTTCAAATAATATGATAAAGGTGGTCTCATAAAGGTGATTCCTCATAAGGTGATGCCTCGTCTCGGTGAGCTTTGTAATCTGTGATTACCTATGTTTTAACATATGATATACAATATTGTGTCAAAACATTATCCATGAATATCGAAGATCATTTATTTAACTATGATTTTCATATAATATGATAAAGGTGGTCTCATACAGGTGATGCCTCATAAAGGTGATACCTCGTCTCGGTGAGCTTTGTAATATGTGATTACGTATGTTTTCCATTTGCTATGAAGCGAGTATATGGGACAAATTGTTAAACTGGGTTAGTAGGACATTTGTCATTTTAATGATATAACATTTTATCTACTAAAACACCAGCAGTTAGATTGGAAGAATAGTTTTTAAAGAATCTTGAGATGATATTCTGACGTGTACTTCTATAATCTTTCATGAGCTCATGACAATGTTTGTTTTATATAAATTGATTTGAACTAATTTAATTTTTTTTTTTCAATTCAGGGATGTTTACCTTTGGTTCTCATGTTTGATGTAAAAAATGAAATTGAGATAGATCAAGGTTAGTATTGATATTTATTCTACAGTAAATACAAATCTAAAACTTTTATATGCAGAGCCAGTTGTTGCACATATTATTGAATTTTTGCAAAAACACGAAATAGGGTTGGTGTCTTTAAAAACCCACTACAATTTGTTATATAACAGTTTACTTTGCAAGCAATTTAATCCCACCAAGATGAATGTGCATCTTGTAGTACTAATGCACTTGACAGGCTTGGATGCCAAAGGTTCCGGATGCTAGAGGAGATTCTGATTTTTTTAGCTCTCCTGAGCTGAAAGCTCAAGTGAGCTTTTCTGATCACTTTTTGTCTTGTGTTCGTCTGTTTGTCTGTCCATCCGTCTGTCTGTCTGTAAACTTTTTACATTTTCAACTTTATCTCCAGAACCATTGATCAAATTTCAGCCAAACTTGGCACAAAGCATCATTAGGTGAAGGGGATTCAAGGGGAGATTATTGAAAATTTGTTGATATTTTTCAAAAATATTCTAAAAAACCATTAGGCCAAAGCTTAAACTTGTGTGGAAGCATCATCAGGTAGTGTAGATTCAAGTTTGTTCAAATTATGATCTCCAGGGGTAAGGTGGGGCCACAAAGGGGGTCGATTTTTAACATAGGAATATACAGCGTAAATCTTTTAAAAATCTTCTACTCAAAAACCGATCAGCCAGAAAAGCTGAAACTTGTGTGGAAGCATCCTCAGGTAGTGTTTGTTCAAATCATGATCCCCAGGGTTAAGGTAGGGCCATAATGGGGGTGGGGTGGGGAACTTTTACATAGGAATAAAGAGTAATTCTTTAAAAATCTTCCTCTCAGAAACTGACCAGCCAAAAAAATTGTAAATTCTTTAAATTTGTTTAGAATTTGGCCCCTTTAAAGTTCTTAGGCTTCACAAGTTTGATGTAGGTTTATATCCTATTTGATTTTAAATTCTTGAGAACTGTAATGCTCAATTTGTGATATGAATATAAAATTGTCCTGTGACAAAAGGGGCTCAATGATAAACAGGATATCCAGGGGAAAAATTGAATTTTTTTAAATACAGTATCTGTTATACTACATTGTCCAGATATTTTGAATATAATTCTATAAATCTGATTTTATCATAGCTGTTGTTGCTCAGGTGAGCGATGTGGCCCATGGGCCTCTTGTTTTAGCAGGTGATAGTTTTTGGAGCAGGTGCCCTTGATGGTCATATAAAAGTTATTATTGGCCCTATATTTACCAAACTTGAATTGATGATGCATATTTTGATACTTATGCATTCAACAGGCTTGGGTGTTAAGTTTCAAATGCTGGAGGAGGTTAAGGTCTTTGGAGCACATTAAAGTTTTTGGAGCAGGTCGGGTATCTAGGAAAATACTGAGCATAATCACTCATATGAAAATACTGAAAACTTGAATAGTCAAGTTTGTTGACATGCACAAAGTTGCGAATGCTCGTTATACTCTGTCCTGAGTTTTTGCTTCCACCACTTTTTGCTTGATATTTCGATAATCATAAATACCTTTGTGCTCAAACTACGTTCATCCACAAATATGAAAAATGCCCATATTATGTTTTGAAACGCCCCCTCTGCCGCTTCAGGTTTCAATACACAATCCAAAATAGAAAGTCTACGGGGATTTTGCATTGCATCAGCCATTAATTAGCCCGGATGATAACGTTGAAAAATTGTGCGAGGTGTCCCGAGCACTTCCGAATGGTGAAAAAAAGTATAAATTCCACATTATAAATCTCCGTAAGAAATTTGTTTTCGTTCCTGTGAACTTTTATGAATGAAAAGGAATCATTTGTCAATGAAGATATCTTAGATATATTCCCTTTTATTGATTTCAACTACATTTCTTTATTTATTTAAAAATCATGAAAAAGTGATGGAAGCAATAACTTGGGACAGACTATAGTTTGAATTGATTAGAACGAGGAACAGTTGTCGATGGCTTATAAAACATTTTAGTAATGATTCGAAGTTAAAATTATTGATCAAGGATGCTTACCATGCTTACTGGAGGTGAAATAAAAGTCTTGGGAGGCATTATTTCGTTAATTTCTTGTTTAGGATAGAAATACAACCAAAGCGTTTGGTTTTCATCCTTGACTTCTTGATAGCCAACATGATTTGCAGTTTTGTTAACTACACACTTAATGCGTTTTCCTTCATTATTTTCATTGAAATCTTTGACAAAATCTTTTTTAAATCATTGTAGTAGAAATAATGATGAGGAAAATCTTTAAAAACTGGGTCACTGAAGCATTGAAGCGAAGGGCTGTGTCAAAAACAGTTCTGACTGGAAGTATTTGATAAAGCTTCACCCATTGATAAAGCAAAGGTTTACCGTATACAGGGAAATATTTTATTTTCGCCCCTTTCACCCTTGTTGCCAGCAGACGAATTTAAGACAGAGCGAATTCCAATGTCTCAAATTACCTCTCTTTATACACAACTGTGTCAGTGCGAATTCAAAATGGGGCTAAACTATTTGCAAGTGTAGAAGGGTGAAAATTACACGGGGCGAAAATAACCCTTTACTTCTTGATAGCCAACATGATTTGCAGTTTTGTTAACTTGTTAACGTGTTAACATGGTAATTTAACGTGTTAACGTGGTAACATGGTAATAACATGGTAATGGTTGTTAACGTGGTAATTTACGCGTGGGGGAAATTTACACTAGTTAAGCTGTAAGCTGAAAACCGCGTAAAGAGTGGTAAGTCATGCATTCGCATATTTAATACCCACACGTATTGTTTGACTATAGAAATCGCGTACTTAACCACCAGCGTAAATAACCACTTTTACCGTATACAGTATCACACGGGTATTATACTTCACATGTATGAGATAAATCTCAATACATGTAATACTATAAGAAAACAATTTGGCCTCTTGATTTGCCTTGTGATTTTACTTTTCTTTAAATATTTTCAAAAACAAAAAATTAAGGGTTCAAATTTTTGATACCAAGAGCAATTGTTTGACTTTCTTTAATATTGTTTGACTTTCTTTAATATTGTTTTTTTTTTCACTTCAGTCCAGATAACTCGCTTGATGGAACAATTAGATGTTTTCATTAGTGTCAAACCAAAACCAAAGCAACCAAACAAGGTGAGAGAATGCAAGTTAATGTTGATAGTATGAGCAATATAGTTTTTAGCTGTTGTGTGGAAGCTTCCTCACTAAGCTAAGTGTCAATTCAAGTTTGTTCAAATCAGGATCCCCCGGGGAGCGGGGGGGGGGGGGGGGGGGGGGGGGGTAAATTTTCTGATGAAAAAAATCTTTTGGCCAGAAAAATTGAAATTCCTCTTGAAACATCTTCAGATGGTGTAAAATCAGGTTTTATGTTTTATACAAATCATGATTCTAGGTAGTAGGGTGGGGCCACAATTGGGGAGGGGGGTCATTTTTTAGCTCACTGAGACAAAGTTGGGGGGGGGGGGAGCGTATGCTATACCCTCAGTGTCGGTGTTATTACTTGTCCTATCTTCACCAAACTTGCATGGATGGTGCATCTGGACTTATAGAGTTAAAAAGTCTTGGATGCTGAATCTGGGCCATGAATTTCAGATGCTGGAGGAGGGGAGGATAAGGTTATTGGAGCAGGTTAGAGTGTTTGGAGCAGGTGCCCTTTAATGACAGTACTGGTCATAACTTTACCAAACTTGCATAGATGGTTCGTCTTATGATACATATGCTTTTGATAGGCTTGAATGCTGATTCTGAGCTATGGGTTTCGGATGCTGGAGGAGTTTGAGGTTTTTGGAGCAAGTTAAAAATTTTTTTAGCAAGTGCCCTTTGATGGCCATATCTTAGTAATTACTGGTCCTATATTTACCAAACTTTCATAGCTGGTACATCTTAATTAACAGACTTGAAAGCTGAATCTGTGCTTTAGGTTTCAGATGCTGGAGGAGGTTAAGGTTTTCGGAGCAGGTGCCCTTTGATGGCCATATCTAAGTTGTTACTTTTTCTATGTCTACAAACTTGCATGATTGGTGTATCTTGTGAAACTGATGCACTTGACATGCTTTGATGTTTAATTGGGCCATAGGTTTTAGATGCTGGAGAAGGTTAAGGGTTTTGGAGCTTGTTAAAGTTTTTAGAGCAGATGCCCTTTGATAGACAAATTTTAGTTATTATTGGTTCTATATTTCCCAAATTTGGATAGATGATGCATCTTGTGATACTGATGCACTCCACAGGCTTGGATGCTGAATCTGAGCCATAGGTTTCAGATGCTAGAGGAGGTTAAGGTCTTTTGGAACAGGTTACATATTTATGTAAATAATAGTACTTACTTATTCAAACTGCCATCATGATGGTTGATTTAACTATGTAAATGAATCAGAGATGCAGCTTCAGGTATGGAGAGTGATCTTGATTATCTAGATGCTTAGGCAGGTTTAATATTATAGAACAACTCAAATTGTGTAAAGGTCTTGGAGCTGGTTACAAAATGAAATAAATTCTTTTAGACTTAAACAGTTAATTTAGAAATGGATGTGTAAATAGAGGTAGCTTCAGCTACAGAACTTGATCTCAATTATATTGATGCTGGTTCAGATGTAAGTTTTTGAGTAGTTAAATATAGGTTTGAATGTTGTAAAAAATGCAGTTCTGACCAACTTTCATGGTTCATGTAACTTTGGTATTGAAACATGAGGCTAGCTTCAGATACAGAGCCTGATCTCCATTATGAAGGATGCTAATTAAGAAAACCTCGTCCTACCTCACTCAAACTTGCTTGTTTGATGTGATTGTTGAAATCATATGATTCCTATGATATTAAATCATATGATATATTTTATCATATAAAATGATATTGTAGCCATGAATTTCAGATGCTGGAGGAGGTTAAGATTTTTGATGCAGGTTAAAGTTTTTGGTGCAGGTGCCCTTTAAATTACTACTGGTCCTAACTTCACCAAACTTGCATGGAAGGTGCGTCTTATGATACTGATGCACCTGACAGGCTTGAATGCTAAATCTGAGCCATAGGTTTCAGATGCTGGAGGAGGATAAGGTTTTTACAGCTGGTTAAAGTTTTTGGAGCAGGTGCCCTCTGATTATAATATTTTAGTTATTACTGGTCCTAACTTCACCAAACTTGTATGGATGGTGTGTCTTATGATACTGATGCCCGTTACAGGCTTGACTGCTGAATCTGAGCCATAGGTTTCGGATGCTGGAGGAGGTTAGGTTTTTAGAGCTGGTTAAGGTTTTTGGAGCAGGTGCCCTCTGATGATTATATCTTAGCTATTACTGGTCCTAACTTCACCAAACTTGTATGGATGGTGTGTCTTTTGATACTGATGCCTGTGACAGGCTTGAATGCTGAATCTGAGCCATAGCTTTCGGATGCTGGATGAGGTTTAGGCTTTTTAGAACAGGTAACATGTTTTACAGAAAATAGCTTGCATAGTTGATTTAACAATAATATAAATGAATCGCAGAGGTAGTTTCAGATGCAGAGCTTGATCTCCATTATCAGGGATGCTAAAAAAATCTCCTACCTCACTCAAACCTGCTTGATAGATGTGTTTGTTGTTAAAAGATATAACATGATTCCTATGATATAGTATTGTATGATATGATACACTTTTGTTTTATATGATACAATATTATATTATATTATATTGTTAAAAGTTATATGATACATTATGATATTGTATCAAATTCTATGTTTATTATGATATGATATTGTGTCATGTTATTGGTATGTATAGTATTGTATATTATTACAATATTGTATAATTTGATTTTGTATTATATATTATCCACATCTGAGGCATAAGTTTCGAATGCTGGAGGAGGTTAAGGTTTTTTATTAACATATTTAAACCTGCATGGTTGACTTAACTTTTTAAATGAATCACAGAGGTAGCTTCAGATACAGAGAGTGATCTTGATTATCTAGATGCTTAGGCAGGTTTAAGATTTTAAAGCGACTCAAATTGTGTTGGGCTTTTGGAGCTTCGCCTTGCCATCTAGGAGATTGATCAACCCAATATATTTCTGAAGTCAGTAACAAACCTAATAAGTAATATTGTTTTCCCTTTGACTGAAATGTCACACTTTCATTGGTTTAAACATAGCACGTGACTGCCTCAAAATTACATTGTATCTCTATGTTTGTTCAGTGAGAATCAATATTAGGCAATATGGCCGTCATTGGCCAACACTTCACCTACTCATTTCGTCATTTCATATTATTTAATACAGAAACCACATCCCATTAGTTCTTAAAATACTTGGAGTAGTTGCCCTTTGAAATTCTTTAAAATTTTAGTAGTTGCCCTTTGAATATTGATGTCACATTGTTGTGTCTGGAGCAGAACAAAAAAGCAGTGTAGAGGTCTGCTCAAATCTCTGAGACGAAAGGGAGAAAACGTTTAAAATTGAATGGCAACAAAACATTGTAAGTAAACATTAGTGAAGCGAAAGTTTTCAAAGAGTATTTGAAAGGTGAGATTAGCTTTGCCTTGCCATCTATGAGATTGATCAACCCAGTATATTTCTGTAGTCAGTCAGTAGCAAACCTAATAAGTAATAATGTCACATAGTACAATGTCATAAGATATTATGATACAATATAGTATCATATGATACAATATCATATCACATGATACATTACAATATTGCAACACATGATATTATATTGTATGATATAGTATGAGTTATATAGTGAGAATATACTACTTAATATAACAATAAATATTATGAAATGTCGAGATGAGTAAGCGAAGTGTCAGCCATATTGCCAAATATTAATTCTCACCGGACGGACATAGATATATTTACAGCAGTCACGTCATATATAAAAAATGAAAGTGTGACATTTCAGTCTGAGGGAAAACAATTTACAATAATGTATAACATGATACAATATTGTATCATATTATATGATACAATATCATATATTGATACATAAAGAATAACACTCTGTTTTAAAGTTATTAAAATCATGGTAGATTTTCTACAATCCATTTTATAAAAAAGTCTTGCTAAAATGTGTTGTGTGATCTCATCCTTTTGATGTTTTTTTTTTTCAGTCTGTGATAGTAAAAAGTATTGAGCGAAATGCTGGTAATATGTATCTGGCACGTTTACACCTACTTGGATTAAAGAAAGATGACAACATGTTTCCTGCCAACTGTGATAAGAAATCCATAGAAACGAAGTTTTTAGCATGTGACGAAAGAGTTCCCTCATCAAACCTAGGTATTATCAAAAACTTTTACTACACACAAATCAGTCGTTATATTTTTATATATTTTCAACTTAGGCCAAGGGGCAAGTAACCTATTCTGATCTTAATTTGTCAATTGCATGTTGTCAGTGGCATTATTGTTGTTAATCAAAACTTTTCACTCTTTATATATTAGACTCTCCAGAATCACTTCATCTATTTTGATCTAAATGGGTACAATTCAAGCATCCTTGGTTGGAGGGTCCAGACCCCCTTTAAAGGGATATAATTTGGAAAAAATGAAAATAGGGTGAGGTATTTTTATCAATGACCTTGTCATGAACCAAATTACCAACACTATTAAAACTATCACCCATAGGCAGGGTTCGACACTAACTTTTTTATGCATTGGTTCAGCCGGACTAGTGCCTGTTTACTTTAATTAGTCCGCAGGCAATTTTATTTGCCTGAAAAAATATATCAAATTGCATTACTGTATTTGCCTTATATAAAACGCACTTTTTAAATAAAATTTGTAGGAAAGGGGTGTGTAACATACACCATAATGTTATTCTTACAGGTGTTTCACTGGTTTAGTTGTATTGTGCTATGCAGTACATAGCAATGAGCTGCATATTCACTATCTTCGTGTACTTGGAGTATGCTGCCATTACAGATGTTATAAATAGATCTGTGCAATAGGTCCGGGCTATGAGCTACCTTGTTCTTTTCATTATCTTAGCTCTTTAAAAATCCATTTAAAAATCGTAAGCAATTTATGACAAATAAAATATACAAAATGCATTTAAATTAAACAACTCACAAAAGATTTGTTTCACCTTTATTTTTTTAAAACACATAAGCGTCCCTATCGAAGCTGAACACGTGCTCTTGTCACCTATTTTCTCGGACATCCCCTTAGGGCAAAGAAATAATCAAGTCACCATAATATCCTGCATACCTCTGTTGTTCTTGCTCAGTAACTTCACCGCAATGTATTATATGCTAGATAATAAAAATAGAGGGGGTGTTTTTCTAAAAAATGTCCTCAATCGCACATCGTTAATTAGTTAAGGACGGCGGACCCAATTCATTTCTACAATAGATTTTTTTTACATCTTTTTAGATCTTTTATAAGAAATTCCCAATTTTCCACAATATCACTCATCATTTAATTCCAATTTTCCACAACAACATGGTAAAAATATCATGAAGCGTAAAAAGTTTCTTCAACAGCGAGAAACAACAACAGAGTTTACAACAACCAAATGGTTTTCTGTTGCTTTAAATTCTCTTATGTGCATATCAAAGACCAAACATGTCATGGGGAAAAATATATATTCAATAAATGTCAAACATCTTAGATCCATGGTTTCTCTCCTTTTACTTATAAATAAACTAATCTTAAATTATCTTAATTGAAAAAAAGCGTGCTGAGAACATTTAGTTCTTTAAAGTGCGTTCGTTGACTTGGTCCCAAATTTAACACACTTTGAATAAAAATTTTCAAAGTGAGTTGATTTTGTCCCAAATTTAACGCATTTTGAAAATTTTTTTTTCACAGTGCATTAATTGCCACCATGCAGCCATAGTATAAATATTCCATTGAAACTATATATATTTATTAATAAAGAAAAATATCATATTAAAGGGGCATGGTCACGATTTTGGTCAAATTTAGTTTTCCTGTTTTTATCATTTACAATGCTTTAGGAATGCATTTCTAATGATCAAATGAAACTTTAGAGTCAGTCGTTGAGTTATAAGCAAGATACAGGGCTTTCAATTCTTCGTCATGTAAACAAGGCTCGTGCCATGTTTTTGTTTACATAGGGTCAATATACCAGTAAAAAATCTTTTTCAAGCTGATTTGTGTATCTTCTTACTCATTTTAAGCATAAATAAACAGTTCCTAACGTTTAACACTTTCATTTTAGGTCTTAAACTGGAATTTTCTTTTCAACATTCAAAATGTAAACAAAAGCTTTGTTTATATAGCAAATAACTGTAGGCTCTGTAACTCGCTTATAACTGAACGAATGACACTCAAATTTTGGTTGCTCATTAAAAATGCCTTACTGAAGCATTGTAAACATTAAAATTGATAAAATAATTTTTGACCAAAACCGTGACCATGTCCCTTTAAATATATTTATGGAATATTACATAGTGAAAATCTTCACATTGCAGAGATAGGGAAAAAATATGAAATTAATGGAATATAGGTTGTGTTTGACCTTAAACAGGTCGAGACCACTAGATTTGGGACATCGGTATAAATTTGCATACAAAATTAGCTATCTGTTTACTTGGGTGAATGAGTTGCAAGGCATTGTGGGCTACTACAAGTTTCAGTGTATACAAAGCGAATTAAAAATATATACAATTTTGAATTGTTTTTTGGAAACTCATTTTCAATTATTTTTCAGAATTAATGAAATAAATATGGAAAATCATCTCTGATCTTTCATTTCTATGCTCACATTTTAAAAAAAAATTGCCTATGAGGCCTTATATCAACCTATTTTTAAAATACCCCATTGTCAAAGTTCAATAGAGAGGTACGTCCTATTATATTAGAAGCAGTGAGTACTGGTACGTTTTTCACGTGATACCCCAGGTTTGAGACAACATTAGTAGAATTTTGAAATTTTCTTCAGAGACACTAATCAAAATGCTTAGTGTACAAAATACTACACAACACATAACTTGTATATTTATACATTTCTACTATCAGCTGACTATCGTGGCTATTTACGTATGTTAAAAATGTACAATTACCTGCATTTATTAATGATGTACAATAATTAAGTTACCAATAAACAATTATGCAGTTTTTTCCTTATCAAAATCTGCATTTTTTTTCTAGAGTACTGGTACTATTTGCAGTGGTGTCACATCTGTCAAGCGTTTGGAAAACATTTTAGTTTGAAAAATTGTGTCTTGAACTGTGATGAAAAGTGGGAGAAAAGGAGAAAAATATCCCACATAGCGATGACTGCACTTAGCGCTGGGTTTTGGGTCTTGTTGCATTTTTTTCTTAACTTTATATCACTTTTGTTTGACACAAAATTATGCATTGGGTGGTCGAAAAATAAAAAAAAATAAAAATTGGAACCTTGACTGAGTTTATTATGGAAAAATCATTTTAATCGACTGACTAAAAATAATAAAACATATAACGATTTTTTGATATGCAGTTTATACAAATAGGTTGGACAATGTTATAATTTTATCACTAGTCTTGTACAGAAAAAACAAGCTGGCTGAAACTTGGTTGTGATGCCTACAAACAGAACCTCATAAAAGTTAGATACTATTAAAAGTAATTGTCTTAAATAATCTTGTAATGATTTAAACCAGTATATATTTATTCAATGTATAAAATTAAATATTTGGATCTAGTCGACATATAAATAAATAGTTTTAATTTTTACATCCAAAATCAGTACATAACCTGCATATTAAATTAATAGGTATTTTCTCAGCTGCATATTCTAGGCTTTCCTTGACTACAACATCCCCTTATCATCTTTAAAAAATTCATAAAAATGCAAAACTCTTTTTTATAGCAAGTTTATAATTATTATAAAAGGTTAAATAGCAGAATCTGATTTGGCTAGCACTGCGATCATCTTGTTTGAGACACCAAGTTTATATGCAAGACATTTGTCACTTTATCATTTAATTTTAATTTTCACACTAAATAACTTGACATATCAAAGTTCTTACTATTCAGGTTAGAAACGCACGCCATTATGAAAATGTCCATCTCATATATGGCTGTGTTATTGTTGATCGTTTTTCTTCTGAATTACTAGTCTGAAATCCCAAAGTGGGAACATTGCACTGGGACAAATGTAAAAATGCATTGCTAGTCCTCAGGTCAGCACTTCAACTAAAGAAGTTTTTGGAATTCACACTTGTTTATTTGAAAATCACATTGCACTTTCTTCATGTCATTTAAACGTTAAACTTTGTGAAAACCTCATTTTGTACAAAGCGCTTTAATGATTAAGATGTATTCTAATTATAAGAACTTGTCGGTCAGATTAGAAAATTCAGGAATAAGATATATGTTTTTTTATTTTCATATATAGGGGAAAATAGTGTCGGCGGAATTCTAAACCAAAAAAAAAAGAAATGGCCTATGTTCAAGTGCTTGAGTGAACACGATGAAATTTGGGCACAAAATTCAAAGTTCGTTTGATCAAACAAAAACATTTTCTTTTTTAGATAAAATCTATTTGCGTTAATATATTGGCACATGCGTTTGCACTTAAGTTTTCTCATTTTACAGTGCTCAATGATTTAATAAATGAAGGGTTACAGCTCATCTCTTGATTTCGTTACTTGAACTATCACCAAATACATAGTCAATTGACTTTTGTGAACTCCAGAACAAATTTAGCCCCTAATACTGTAAACATATTACATTTGGCTGTGTATTCTAATGAGGCTTATGGTATAAGCCAAGTTTATGCTGGAAAGAAGTATTATATCAGATGTTACATATTCACCATCCCCGAGTCTAAAATTATGTTGCTGCAATCTGATTGGCTGCTTTTTATAGTGTAGATTCAGCTACAAGCAGTGCGCTAAAGTTTGTATTGAAATTCTAATTTATCTTCGGCCCGTTTCACGGACTTTCTATTATTCTACAGTACAAACCCATCTTCCTACAGTATGCATCGTGTTATGTGATGAATTGGATCATACGAATAAGTTACAGTATTGAATAACCAAAAATTTCTTGACACTGTGATTCTCGATCTCAGACGCTGAGGATCAAGTTACTAATTAGTAATGGCTGACTGCTCTCGAAATCGGAGCCGTTTTGTGCCATCAAATCGTTGGGACGAGGGTAATTTAAACAACTGGACTACGCAAAAGTTCATCGAGGAATTATCAAAACTCTGAATTCGTGTTCCTGCAAACATCGGGAAAGTAGTAATGAAAAAACTCTATTTGGAGAACAGACAGTCCCCTAGTATGAACGCTGATATTCGGATGAACAATAATGGGTCGAATGATAACGCCACGACTGCTGATACCGTTCCTCCAAATGCGGATTCCATAATAGAGGAAAATAACACCCCGCTTAATGCCGAAATGGAAAGACAAGTGTCAACTAGGCCTCCTGAAATTACGTTGGGATCGAGATCCAGCTTGTTATCAACATGGCCAACGCAAACAACGACATGATGTGCAGCATGCTGAACACAATGCAAAGCATGCAGCGGACAGTGTTAGGTCTGCAAAATACAGTATTAAACCTGTGGCAGAAAAGAAGAACAAAGCCGAAGATAATCCTTTGGATACCGCTATGGCGGTGATTCGACAGCAAGTCGCTGAGCAACATTCTTTCGGCCAGGGCCATACATCTAGGTCTTCAGGTGGGTACAATTTACCACAATCCGAGTATGGCGTCCCATCAGATTGTATCCCCCATCTAGACATTGTAAGCGACAAGCTTAGGAAAAAGATTTGGGAAGGGAAAGATGTGAATCTGGCGGAACTCTTAATACCCAAGTATGAGTCTCAGCCAGATAAATCTAACATTACAATCAACCTCATTAAAAACAAGGATCCACGACTCCACAAACAACTATCAATTGCTGAATTCATAACTGCTTTTGGAAGATATAAAAGAGTAATGTGCCAAAGGTTCCCAGAGAGACGTGTTGAGCTGGACCGATACGAAGCCAAAGTAGTCGACATACACAATGTTTATGGTAGCAAGTTTTACAATTACCACTGCCAGTTCGCAGCAAGAGTAGCAATCGCCCAAAGAGATAACAACATTAAAATTGACTGGTCAGTAAGAGATCTTGGTTTACTAATGATGGTAGTGGGCAATGCCACAGCAAAAAAATGTTTGACCTGTTCATCTACCATGCACCTGTCAGCATTCTGTCTGCATGTACAACAGAACATCATTTCTGTCATTAAGGGCAATCCGTGCAAAGCAATCCTATCACCAGAAACCACCCCATAAATGACAAGTATGGTCACCCACGCACTTTAGTCAACAATAAGGAAGTGTGCAACAATTTTAATGAAAACAGATGCAAAAAAGTTGTCAGTTCGAGCACATATGTACAGTGTGTCATGAAAATGACCATGGGGCATCCATTTGTAAGAAAGGCCAAAGAAATCCTGTCCAAAGTAAGAAGTGACTAGAGACACCAAAAATGACATATTCTCAAGTTTCAATGCCAGTAAATGTGAATAACCTAATGCTGGAACTCTGTAATCATCTGGACCAAAAGTTTGTTCACTATTTGTGTGAAGGCTTCAGTTTTGGCTTTGATACTATGATTTACAATACACAATTAGAAACTTTAGAATGCAAAAACTTACTGTCAGCAAGAGCACAACCTGATATCTTAGATAAACTCGTGGAAAGAGAACTTGAAAAAGGTTTCTTGACGGGCCCATTCAAGGAACCTCCGTTTACCCACTACAGAGTAAGTCCTATTGGCATTGCTACTGGGAAGTATTCGAAAAAACCGCGGTTGTTCGTTGACTTATCTTCACCACATGACAATGAACAATTAAGCGTTAACTCTATGATCAACAAAGAAGAGTGCTCCCTATCATATGTTAAGATCGACAATGCCATAAAAATTATACAAAGCTTGGAGAAGGGAACAACCATGTGCAAAACTGATATTTCAGATGCTTTCAAAATAGTTCCAATAATACCGTCTCAGTGGCATTTGTTTTGTATCAAATGGAAATCGAACTACTATTACTACAACAAATTATCATTTGGATGTCGTTCTAGTCCTAAAAAGTGTGTTGGATTGCCACAAATTACGGTGTACAACATATTCTCCATTTGTTAAACGATTTCATTACTTTTGAACATCCAGAGGAAGACGGAGAAACAAATATGAAATTGTTGTTTCATATTTTCACTTCACTCAACATACCCATGGCGCTGCATAAAACGGAAGGACCAACAACATGTTTAGAATACCTGGGCATAATTCTAGATTCTGAGGCTATGGAACCAGATGACAAATTGTCCAGGATAAAGGAGTTTTTAACCTCGTTCTATTCACGACGAAGTTGTACGAAAAGGGAACTCCTGCAGCTACTAGGACATCTAAATTTTGCAAGTAGAGTTATATTACCAGGAAGATCCTTTGTGTCCCATCTCATCCGACTGTCAACAACAGTGAAAGAACTGCACCATCACATTAAACTTAATGAAGAATGCAGGGAAGACATGAGGATGTGGCTAACTTTCTTGAATGGCTGGAATGTCATTAATATGTTCTATAATGTTTCACAGGTTACAGCAGAAGAATTAAATCTATATACAGATGCTTCAGCTACCTTAGGATATGGAGGATAATACTTCAGAGGACTTTGGTTTTCTTCATCTTGGCCAAACGAATTAAATGCTATGATGAAATACGAGGAATGTGTGTCCATAGCTTTTTATGAGCTATACCCTATAGTCCTTGTTTCCATTCTTTAGGGAGAAATGTGGACGAGACAAAGGATAATATTCATGTATGACAATATAGCAACAGTCGCTATCCTTAATAAGGGTTATTAAGATCAAAATCCCCACATATTATGCCTCTGATGAGACGCCTTACGCTAATTTTCTTCCGTACATGTACCTGGTAGAATAAACCTAATAGCTGATGCTTTATCATGTTTGCAGATATCCAGATTCCGCAACCTGGCTCCTCAAGCACAAGATCAGTGGTGCAAGGTTCCTCATCCGCAGGAAATGACACTTGTGGACCTCAACGACACCGTAAACATGTTATGGACAAATGTGGTGGCACCAAGCACAAGGTGCACATGTCAAACAGCCTTTCATATATATATGTGAATTTTCTTTTGTTGTTGAATATCATTGCAACCTCATGTATTTCGGAGGTTTTTGTAACTAACTGAAGACTTCTTGATTTCATTTGTAGCATACTGCGTTAGCAAACTTCAGATAAGCTACTCAACTATAAAGATGTATTTGTGTGGGATTAAATTGATGTGCTTGCAAAATAAAATAACGTATCCTGACAATTCGCAGTTATGTAGACTTAAATCCATAATGAATGGCATGAAGCGTGTACAATTACCTTCTCAGAATCTAAGGTATCCAGTCACATTTGACATTTTAAAAAGGGCTTGTTTTTACTGAAGAAAAATAGACAATTTTTACAATTTGATGTTGGAAACAGTATGTACTATTGCATTTTTTGGATTTTTGAGATGTGGAGAATTTACATGTAAAGAAGTTTTTGATCCTTCAATACATCTTTGTATAAGTGATTTATCCATCTTTTATCCATCTTTGAGGATTATGTACATCTACAACTAAAAATCTCTAAAACAGACCCATTTAGGAAGGGGGTCATCATTAAATTGTTTGCTACAGACAATATTATTTGTCCATTCTCTATATGTTGTAAATATTTAAAGGCAAGATACAAATTGTCTTGTTCACCACAAAGTCCATTGTTTGTAAATCAAAATGGTGATCCTTTGACAAGAGTTGAATTTATTTCAGCATTTAAGCATGTTTTAACTTGTATTGGTTGCAATGCAGATGAGTATAATGGACACTCTCTCCGCATTGGTGCCGTAGGCTACTACTGCAGCTTCTGTTCATATGGAAGACCATATTATTAAAGTTTTAGGTAGATGGTCCTCTGATGCTTATTGTAGATATATTAGAACTCCAGCTTCTGTGTTACGAGATGCACAACGTTCCTTAGTATCTCAAGATCCTAGCCTGGAATAAACTGTTTTCTTGTCACCACTTACAGGCTTATTGTCAAATTCTGTTTTCTTTGATTGTTGGTCATACATAGCAATTGTCAAATTAAGGTTGTAAATATTACCTATTAATTTGATAATATGGTACTTAGATCTACTGTGGTCTCTAATTTTTTTCAATGCTAACATTAATTATACCCCCCGCAAACACTGAGGGTGTGTCATGACCTTGACCCAAGGTCATTTGGGCAAGGTCAAGGTCATTGTTAAAAAAAAAATGCTTTATTCTTGTCTGTGCTATGTCTTGTATTAATGGAAATGATTAGAAGGTAAAATTTGACACAAAGCTTGCATGTGTCAGGTCATGTAAAATTAATTGTTAGATTATCATCCCCACCTACCCATCTGGAAATGACCCGCCCTGATGTATTAAATCTTCTTTTTTTGTGGAAAAAAAATTTCAGAAAAAAAATTGGAAATACCAAAAATTCAAAACATTTTATGGATGCTTGACATGTGGATTATCGTTTGATTTCAGTCATCTTTGTTATCATAAGGATGCAAATGTCTTCATGCATTAACAGTTAAGTTGAAATAAAATGGAATTTAAATAATAGAAATTGGTTTGTGTACTCATATTAGCATTAACAAATTTAAAAAATAATGCAGTTGTTATTAATAGAACATGGACGGTTAATGAGATAGCATCCATCATTTTTTTATAATTGAAAAATACTTGAGTAATGATTTTGTTCTTAGGGGGGGGGTATCAATCCTGAGCTTGCTCACAGTACCTCTAGTTTACATTTGCTACGTTAACTTTATATTATGTACAATAATTTCATTTAATTTGGCATCATTTTTGGGGGCACTCAGTCTCATATCTATAAAGTATACTAAGCTTTTAACATATATAGCTATTCAACGGACTTTTGGCCACCATTTAATTCATTGTAATGATTCTGCAACAATTCCTTAAATTTTCCCCCAAAAAATTCTGTTCATTTTGACAGTAATAACTTATATTCCGGGTCCTGCGACTTCCCCATGAAGAAATACAATTACTATTTTGTTAACATTCTGATTCTTCATAGGAAGTTACACCGAGTAAATAAGTTATCAACAATCTTTCATAGGCTCTCTTCCGGCTCCTGTAGCCCGGAACTGGTTTCTGACAGCCTTCCACAGCTGCTACACTGAGTTGAGATCCACTGGAAGTAAGACTGGCTCCGGGATCATGAAACTGTCTTAAGTCTTAAGTCAGACTTAAGTCAATAAATTTGCACTTAAATTTTAAGATTGTTCTTTAAGTGGATCACAAAAAAATGACTTAGGGTTAAGTCTGAAATATTGTCTTAAATATTAAGACTGCTATTAGGCAGACTTAAGTATAAAGATTGTTACTAAGTAAGTTCAAAATGGCGACACTCGTTGAATTTTTAATAAGAAATGGTCAGCTAAGAAGGCGCCTCCCTCATCCTCGGGTTTTCTATTAATAGTCTAGGGTTTTCCCTTTGTGGACTTGCTATTGAAGTTATTTCCCTTTGTTAAGTGAAAGTGTGTTACAAACACGTCTGAATAATAACTACATGTTACCCAGTAAGAACCTATACTAATATTTGTGTGTACAGAAGCATCTTTTAAATATAATTTTATAACTTTGTGATATATGATAATGTTTACGATGCCGCTGATAGGAATCTTCAAACGAAGAAGAGTTCCACTTTAAACAAATTCGGTCGAAAAATCACGTGAGACACTATGACGTATTACACTGTATAAGCTAAGACTAATCTTAGCTAAGTTTTTTCTTAGATCGTTTTGTGATCCACTTAAGTAAGCAATCTTAACTAAGTCTAAATCTTAGATTTAAGACAAAATTCTAACTTAGATTTAAGACAGTTTCATGATCCCGGAGCCTGGTCTCAAGACACTCTTGTTGCACCAAGTTGACTGGTACAATTGAGCTACCTTTCTTCGGGCTCCTGCAACAAGACTGCTGCCTTGAACTGGTTATCATTTATTAAAAAAATTACAGGCTGAGTCTGCCCCTACTGATGCCAAAGTAAATTTGTATATTGTTTGTTATATTTCAATATGTACTATATATAAAAGTGTATTCTTGGAATGTTTAGTTTAGATAAATTAAAAGTTGTTGTACAATTTATCCAGTCTCCTAGTTTTCTTTCCAACATAAATTTAGCATTTTTGGCGGAATGTGGCTTCCGCTAAATCAAGTACATCGCTAAATGCCATGCATATATGTATAAGAATAGTCACAATCAGGAATACGCTAATTCAAATCCACGCCAACTTTTTCAAAAACTATTTTCCTACCTACTTCCTAGTTACATGTTGTGTTATACAATTTTTTTTTAACAGAGCATGAGTATTCTGTTAAGGATGGTAATCATGATGGTGTTCATGGAGACAGTCCCAAGGGATTTGGAAGGAGTCAATCTGCAGGTAAAATATAAATATGATTTTCTACATTTTGTTGACATATAAAATTTTCAAGGGATCTTGCCTCACAAGAATGAAGAACATAAGAATCAAGATAACAAGGACCATTTTATTGTTAAACAAAGGCATGATGTCAGGCTGCAGAGAAATTTAACACTCGTTTTTAAGTATGAAAACATTATATGTGGAATTTACCCAGAGAGACAAGAAATATTGTCAAGATGGCATCCATGACTCATGGAACAGATTTTAGAATTATCATTGGGTTTTAGCTCACCTGAGCCTCTTCTCCAGAACCACAGGGCCAATTTCAACCAAACTTGGCACAAAGCAATGAGTTATTAAGTGAAAGGGATTCAAGTTTGTAAAAATGAAGGGCACCACTACCATTCAAGGGGAGAAAATTAAGAATTAATGAAAATTTGTTGGTATTTTTCAAAAATCTTCTTAAAAACAAATTGGCCAGGCAAGCTGTTACTTGTGTGGAAGCATCCTTAGGTAGCTAGTGTAGATTCAATTTTGTTTAAATCATGATCCCCAGTGTAGGGTGGGACTACAATAAGAGGTTTGAATGTTTACATAGGAATATGTAGAGAAAATTCTTCTCAAAGACCAATTGGCCAGACAAGCTGTTACTTGTGTGGAAGCATCTTTAGGTAGTGTAAATTCAGATTTGTTCAAATCATGATCACTGGGAGTACGGTGGGGCCACAATGGGGGCGGGGTGTGTGTTAAATTTTTACATAGTAATATAAGGAGAGAAACCTTCTTCTCAAAAACCAATAGGCCAGACAAGCATGTGGAAGCATCCTTATGTAGTGTAGATTCAATTTGGGTAGGATTAGGCCACAAAAGGGAAGGGGGTGAATTTTTAAATTAAAGGAAATTAATTTGATTATTTTCAAGAACTCAAATGTTATAATATACGGTATTGCTTTACATGCAAGCATCTTAACATTTGTTGAATCTCAGTTGTTTAGACTTGGGACAATTCTTGGGCCACACAAGAGGTTCAAAGTTTGATGTAGGTTTATCAATTTGTTTAAGATTTTCTTGAGAACTGCAATGCTCAATATGTGATACGACTTTTAAATCATTCAGTTTCAAAACTGTCTCATGTTTAACAAAGGAATATCTGGAAAAAGAATTGAAAATCATTTTATACAAGATCCATTTTACTACATTGTTCAGATATTTATACAATGAATTGGGGGGGGGGGGTATATAGGAATCACCTTGTCCGTCTGTTCGTCTGTCTGTACGTGTGTCTGTGCAATCCTGTCCAGTCCATATCTTTCTTATGGAGGAACATTAGAAATTCTTACTTCACACAAAGATTGCTTATGACCTGAGGGTGTGTCTTGATTTTGACCCAAGGTCATTTGGGTAGTTTCAAGGTCACTGGAAGTGAAAGTGCTAATTTGTGTCTGGTCCATATCTTTCTTTTGGAGAAACATTGGAAGTTCCTACTTCACGTAAAGATTGCTTATGACCTGAGTGTGTGTCATGAAGTTGTGCAAGTTCAAGGTCATTCTTTAAAAAATACATATTTTCTATCACGGCCATATCTTGTAATGAAAAATAACTAGAACCTAACATTTGACACAAAGATTGCTTGTGACCTGTTAATATGTCCTGACCTTGATCTTTGGTCATTTTAAGCTCAGAGATGAAGTCAGCGTACGGACCTGGTTAAAGTTTTTGTTACAGGTCCTGTATCTAAGTTATTACTTGTCCTATCTTCACCAAACTTGCATGGATGATGCATCTGGACCTACTTATGGACTTGAAAGACTTGGATGCTGAATCTGGGCCATGAATTTCAGATGCTGGAGGAGGTTAAGGTTTTTGGAGCAGGTTAAAGTGTTTGGTGCAGGTGCCCTTTGATAGCCATTTCTAAGTTACTACTGGTCCTAACTTCACTAAACTTGCATGGATGGTGCGTCTTATGATACTGATGCACCTGACAGGCATGAATGCTGAATCTGAGCCATAGGTTTCGGATGCTGGAGGAGGTTAAGGTTTTTAGAGCTGGTTAAAGTTTTTGGAGCAGGTGCCGTCTGATGATTATATCTTAGTTATTACTGGTCCTAACTGCGAGATGATCATGAACAATTCATGATTTTCCCTTGAATGATTCATGAATTAAATTCATGAAATGTTCATGAATAGTTCATGAGGATCCCATGAACTTATTATTGGACATTTTAAAGTCATGAATTTTTATTGATGAGCTAATGTTGATGAATATTCATGAACATACTTTTTCATGAATAATTCATGAATAGTTATATTCATGAAGCTTCATCATTTGATGAATGTCCAATAATAAGTTCATCGGATCTTCATGAACTGATCTTCATGAACTGTTCATGAATAAGTTTAATGAATCTTCATGAACTGTTCATGAATACGATTATGAATTTTATTCATGAATAATTCATAAATAAAATTCATGAACTATTCATGAAAATTCTTACCTTCTACATTTTGTATATAAAAAGGTAAAATCTCCTATAAAAATAAATATAAAATACTTTATTATAATAAATTGAAGAATAATGAGACAATATCTTAAGTATCACATAATTCTTATGTACTGACTATCAATTTAAATAATCAGCAAGTTTAATGAAGTTTGCAAAACAACAGGTAATGATATCAATAATAACTCATTAGCTTTAAAGGAATGTTACAATATTAGAATTGACATCCCAATATGCAATGATTTGAAATATAAGCAACATCAGAATATGATAACTAGTTGATAACTATCAATATGTCCTTTATGAAATCTTGCTTTGTTGCATTTTCCTTGCCTTTGCTCATGTTGATTTCACTTGTATGCCATATATTGCAATGTGCATTTACTGCATGGTAGGTAAAATGCTCCATCCTTTAAATGATTATTTTCTACCAACCCAGAGTGTCTTGGAGACAATACTTCTTGGTGGCAATTCTTCAGGCTTCACATATAGCCCCTTCAGTGGCAGAAGAGTTGTACCTCTGTACTGTACAAAAATAATATGACAAATAGCAGTATAATTATAGCATGTCGTTTGCAACATTTGGAACATCAACTAATCATTCAATCATCTCATTTAATTTTTATTTCAAATATTTTTATCAAGTAAGATAATACTGAAATTGCACTAGAGCTTAAGAATGAGAGTGCTTACCCTAGAAAAAGTGATATCACAGAAAAATAAAACAAGATAAAACGTACAAGATGATAAATTCAGGAGAGAACATAAATAGGCATTATGCCTGCTGTTCAATCCATTTCCATGTATCAATATACTTGAATAAAATACTTCTTAAATTAATTACGATGAAACTATAACTGTTTTCAAATTTGTAAATGATACTGGCCATTCTATTAGAAATTTTCAATTATTTGCAATAGCATTTATTTATTACTTACTGAAAGTAATGTTCCATGATCACTATCTTTAGGGCTGTCCAATATTCTGGTTTCTCTGCATAATTCTAGAGTAAAAAAAAAAAAAGTTTGTATTAACTCAAATGACCTCAGCATATAACTTTATCTTGTAATTGCACTGATTTAGGTATATCAAATGTGTAATTTATTATCAATTATGTAGTTAAAACGTATAAGTTAGTCAAAAAAGAATTTCACTACAAATTAAAAACCGCCATTTTGAAATGTTTGAAAAAAACCACACAAAACTTAATCTTACATTTTGACTCCTTTACATAAAAGTTAATTTTGATATATACATACTAATATATTACCTTTAATACCATTACTTTGAACTACATCTGCAGCATTATCTTCTTGCATATTACATGCTTAATTATGCCATCGCTCATGTTGAAGATCCGTCTGCTTTCATTCAAAATGCGTAATCACTGGGCGGAAGTGACGTAATAAAATCAAAACAACTCGCTGACTGTTTATTCTGAGACTCTTTCATTTGGTTAAATAATTTTTTTTAACATATGTTAATAATAATCAAAAAATATCTTTAAGTTAAACTAATTATAAAATGCTTAAGTTTTCATCATTATATTTTCAGAGATTGAAGAAACGTACGATTTAATATCGTTCGGTTTACACAAGTTGCGTCTGTTAAATTTCAACCCCCTTCGTTTTTGAACCCTCAAGGTTTTGGAACTTAAAAAATAATTTACATTCAATTAAATATTCTTTCATACTTTATTTTTGTAATTCTGCATTATTGTTTTAAAGTAATATTTTCATTATTGCTTAACATTAAGTTTATGACAAATTGAAGTACAGTGTGTTTTTGTAACGGAGGCGAATCGACATGACACCTCAATAAACAATGGCGGACTCCTCGAAACTCAAAGTGTAGTAACGGTAGTTGTCTGAGTTTAAACAGCTAATCATAAATGCATTGTTGAAAGTTCTCAACGGAATATTTACGTAACGGATTTGTAACTTCTTAGAATGAATCGCTATCAAATGTGTGCAACAGTAATGCCTTTTACAAAGAAACCGCAAAGGTTCTAAACTCGACGGGGTCCAAATTTCGACCGAATGTGCTCGGAACATTTTCTCTGTCGTTCTCCCAGGAACAGGCGCACTTCGTCTTGTGTGTATTTTTGCCTCTATGATAGACTGACAACTGACCACGTCTTTAATAAACTTGATATACTTCAAACAAGTTGGAAATCAACGTATACTAAATCTTTTTACCAAAGAAATATGCAAATTTTTAAATTATTTCACTTTTTCAGTTTAGTTTACAAGATTTTTAACAACATAAAACAGCCATAATGTATCATCTGGAAAGACTGATTATTCACTGATATATTATGTCATTTTTTTAAATATAAATTGAACAATGAAGAAATTAAGCGTCAAATTTAGGATCTAGTAATGGCCATTTGATCAGGATGTCTGAGACCTTCGTTGTTGTCAATGAATTTACATGTTTCTTAGAATTGAATAAATAATGAAACTATAATATATCACATCTTTCTTTTTCAAAATTAAAGATGCCATATTTATATAGGTGTTTGCATGAATATTCATGAATGTTCATGAAGACTGTGTTTTAATATTAATATTTTAAGATGTATAAAAATTTTTAAAACAGATAATGTTCTGAATACTAGAGTAAACTATGTTATTTATAAAAGTATTTGAAATTAATTATAAATTTCGTAAATTAGAACTTCATGAAAATTCATGAATGTTCAATACCTAGAACTATTGAATCCCAGGTATTTCCTGTATTCTTGTATATTCATAATTTGTTCATGAATTACATTTTAAGAATATATTCATGAATAAAATTCATGAATCACATTTATGAACCAGTTATGAACCACTCATGAATACATCATGAAACTTCATGAACGGTTCATTAAAGTTCGTAAAATCATGAATTTCATCTCGCAGGGGTATCAGTTGTGAGCTTGCTCACAGTACTTCTAGTTTGGAACAGGTCACATGTGTTATAGATAAAAGTACTATTTCAAACGCGCATAGTTGATTAAACTATAATATAAATGAATCGCAGAGCCTGATCTCCATTATCAAGGATGGTAAAAAAATTCTCCAACCTTTCTCAAACCTGCTTAATAGATGTGTTTGTTGGTAAATGATATAACATGATTCCTATGATATAGTATTTTATGATATGATACACTTTTGTTAGCTCACCTGAGCTGATCGAAAGCTCAAGTGAGCTTTTCTGATCACATTTTGTCTGTTGTCCGTCTGTCTGACCGTCCGTCTGTAAACTTTCACATTTTGAACTTCTCTAAAACCACCTGGCCGATTTCAACCAAATTTGGCAAAAAGCTTCCTTATGGTTAGATGAATTTTAAAAAATTGCAGAAATAAAAGACCAATCTTTATTAAAAGCGGAGAAAACCTTGAAACTGTAGAAATAGGGGGTGCATTTTTAAAAATCTTCTTCTCAAGAACTACTGAGTCAAATTCAACGTAATTTAGCATAAATAATCCTTATAGAAAGGAAAATATAAATTGCAAAAACTATGGGCTAATTCTGTTTCAAATTTGAGTAATTTACAAAAATAATAATAAGACAGAGAGAATGGGGGTCAATCAGTTTAATTTTGGGGTTGATATTTCATATATCAAAAGCCAGGCTAGAGACAGAGGACCAGTCTAGTTCTTTAATACAAGCAGCCATGCTGGATGCATGATAAACGGGTCAAACTGACGAAGACGAATTTGCTTGTTGTGCAACAGTTTACGGGTGAAGGGAATATTTGAAACATGCAAAATATGTTTGTGCCGATTATGTGAAGTAAATTGAGGTTAAATATTTCAATGCGTTGACATTTTCACTTGTGACGGTGGTTTTAGTTTGTTTTGATTTTCTGTTCGTTTCTTTTTAACTTGAGGGGAACTATCGCCTGTATTTTGGAATTTTTATGTATCGAATCAAATATAGACTTCAGTAAATCAGACAGCTGATTGTTTAAATATGCCTGCGCTAAATTAGCAAAATCTGATGCACTAACAACATATTTTAAAATACTATTCATTCTATTGGTACATGTAATTCAGTACGATCTCTACGTAATGGTTGATTATAAATGCAGCATGTTTTGTTAAGATGCTCAGCATTGTCAGTCTAAACGGAGATTATTTTCACTGCTAGAAATATGTAAGTATACGAGGGTTACATATTGTATATCTAAATCTTTGTCATAAAATTTTAAATCAACCTTATATATAAGTGGTTTTGAATGTTTTCCTTAGAAATAAACTAAAATGTTAATGTATCAAAAGGTCGAGGAAAGTATGCACGGCCCAGCGTAAAAATTGTCCAAACTTTGTAATTGAGTTTTTGGATATAAATATTTACAGTTTTTATAAAACATTTCAAAACTTCATAATCTTCTATTATGATGAAGTCTGTATGATGTACGTCATTTAAATACGTCATTTGAAGCTATTTTCAAACTAGCAGAGGACTTTTAAAAGACATAACGGCAAGAACATGTATTTAAAAACGCCTGAAAAAGCGACGTCAGCTGACCGCACGGAACAGCGCGCCACCATAAAATTGTGTCGACTGAGGTAAAACACCGATAAAAACAAAACAAACGATGGAGGAAATAGGAAAAACATCGAAATAGTTCGAGTTTACTTATCCACAAGTGGCACAAACGATAAGTTGATAGAGTATGCGATTGTACCCTCTGACCAAACGGTAAATGCGGTATATTACTCTCAGGTAAACCCAGGACCACGACGTTATAGAAACGTCGTTATAACTCAACGTCAGGCCCAGGGCCGTGCGGCCTGTATAGGCAATGTATATATAGTGATAACTCCAATACAAAAATATACATTGCTCCGATTTTTATACATATAGATTATTATACTCTATATTAAAATATTATAATACTTTCCTGATAATAGCGCCGTTATTTTGAATAAAATTACATGTGTCCACGAACTTTTTGGACAACCCTCGTATATATGATGAAAAATAATATGATGAAAAATAAATTGTGTTCTTTCTTTGTTTTTGTGCATTTTCTTTTGTTTTAATTGTTTACAATTTTATATTTACTAGCCATATCTGAGAGTCAAGCTTCGAGTTATAAGCAAGATACAGAGCTTTGCGCACAATGCTATATGTTTGTACACATAGCTGATGTCATGCTTTAGTTTGTTTATATTTTAAAGTGCAGCTATGCTGAATAGGAAATACCAAGTTTAAAAATCTTAAATTGAATGTTATTAACTCATGTGAACAAAAAACATGACTCAAACCAAGCTATGTATCTTGCTTATAATTCGACGATTGACACTGATATGATGGTTGATCATTAAAAATGTCTTGCTAAAAGGACGATATGCTGTAACTATTTACTGGGGCCCCCTCCTTATTCGATGAATTATATGGAATCTACACCAATTTTGATAGTTTTTCAGACAAGAGTAAATAAAAACGAAGTCTTGAAATGGTTTCCATAGTGCTGACACATTACTATTATGGAGATAAATGCATTATCGCTATTCTTAAGAAAATATTACAGCGGAAAATCATCTTGGTTTGTAGCCATTTGTTGTTTTTGGAAAAGATGAAAATAATGGGTGGGCCTTGGTAAAATAGAGTGATATGCCTGTCAATACATTGATTATAATAGCTCTTTAACATATCACGTGACCACATTTTTCTTTCGAGTGTTTTCATCGAACAAGTGATTAAGGTTATAAAACATCACACGAGTTTACGCCAGTTAAACAACAATCGTTTATGAATTTGGAAGACCAATTAACTTTTTTAATGTTTATAATTTGAGTGCATTGAGGTACAATTTTCTTCTTTCCCATTTAGGAAGTTTTTAAATTAAATACAATAACTAGTAAGTAGTTGAAGAAGAAAATGTACCTATATGCTCATATATTTTGATCACTTTATAAAGTGTGGGGAAGGGGCAGAACTAAAATAAAGGGAATTGGAAGTCAACAGTGTACCCCTACCAAAAATTAAGTTTAATATCTTGCATAGGATCTTCTTCCTGTAAAAATGGTATTTCATAAGGGTACAATGTCAAAGATTAAGTGTAAGCAAAAATAAGTGTGAAATTCGGATACTTTACGGTATTTTTTTTTTTTTGTTATTCTAATGAAGGGCCATAATTGGCACAATATCCTTTGAACGACAATATTAAGCCATTGTTGCTCAGGTGAGCCATAGGGCCCCTTGGGCCTCATGTGTTTTATGAAACAACATTATATCATATTATATTATATTGTAAAAAGTTATTTGATTCGATATGAGATTGTATCAATTTTTTTGTACATTATGATATGATATCGTATCATGATATTGTTATGTATAGTATAATTGTATATTATGATACAATATTGTATAATACAGGCCTTGGGTAATGCTAAATGTAATGGTAATGCATTGCAATGCATTACATGTTTTCAAAGTAATGTGTAATGCCACAAATTTAGCATTACAAGTAATGGTATTGTAATGCATTACTTTCCAAAATCTAGTGTAATGCTGGCATTACATGGTATTACTTTGCTTTACTATACTTTTCTATGCATGTTCATTTTCAAAATTGGGATGAATTGAATAACTGAAATTGTATTTGATTAAAAATTGCTTTAAAGAAGAAAAATAATTCTTGAGACAAAAATATTTTAGTTGTATGATTAAAAAAAATTAAAAACCCATTCTTAAATTGTCAATATAAATAGCTTTAACAACACAATTTCATAACATTTTAAGAGAGTGTTGTTATTAAGAATTTTATATCATTTGGAAAATTTACTCCAATTAGTTGTAAATTAAATAAATTCTTTACTGTAAAGAATGTGTCAACAACACACAATGTCCCCAGGATAATCTTTAAGTATAAAAACAATCTATTATATTGTTTTAAGAGGTGCTAAACACCCCAATCCCCACCTTCTCTTAACTGTGTTCCATTAGAATAGAGAACAGACATACACCCTTAAAAGCAAAAATGAATGCACTAAAAAGAATGCACTGTCCAAACATGATCTCTGGAAGCTTAAAAATTACTTCGGTATTATAACCCATAAAAATAATCTCTCTCTCTCTCTCTCTCTCTCTCTCTCTCTCTCTCTCTCTCTCTCTCTCTGTGTTGTATATTAAGAACAATAGTCCATGATTCATGAATTTTTTTGTACTATTGCTTGCAGTTAAAAATGAAACCTTTAAAACTTTTGAACTCTTGTATAAGTCATAAAATTTGAATCTGACAGTGAACATGAACCTGTAAATATTTTTATTGTTTAAGCGTATTTTATATATGAAACATTTGAAAAAACTCTTTATTCAGCTTTTAAAATACTTGTTAAAAACTTATTGACTTTTCACAAAGTAATGGTAATGGTAATGCATTACTTTACTCATGTAATGATAATGTAATGCATTACTTCAAAAAAATTAAGTAATGGTCATGGTAATTTAATGCTTAAATTCATGAAGTAATGGTAATGTAATTCATTACTTTACAATGTAATTCACCCCAAGCCTGGTATAATATGATAATGTATTATATACTAATGATATTGTTTCATATGATATTGCAATATATAATATTGTGTCGTATGATTTGATATCGTATAATATATAATATCGTATCATATGATACAATATTGTATAATATAATACTGATTTATATATTATTATATCCCATGAAGTTGTATGATATGATTTATCATATTGTATTATATATATATACCATATGATTTGATACAATGTTGTATCAAATTATATTGTATCATCTGATACAATATCATTATATATCTTATATGATACAATAACATACAATACAATATCATACTATATTATAAAATATAATATCATTTGTTACAATATTGAGATATATTATGCGATATGACATTGTATAATAAAAAACTATTTTGTATCATATATTATATAATGATATTTTATTATGTGATCAAATACAATAATGTATAACCTGATATGATGTCATATCAAATGTTACAATATCATATTGCATCATTATTATACCCCCGCTCCGAAGGAGAAGGGGGTATACTGTTTTACCCCTGTGTGTCCGTCTGTCCATCCATAACAAAAATTTCTGTCGCATTTATCTCAGCAACTATTTATCGCAGATGCTTGATCTCAGCAACTATTTATCGCAGATGCTTGAAATTTTAACACTTCAACGTCAACTTCCTGTTAAATGACGACTTTGCTTATTTTTTAACCAAAATTTTCAAACAAATTTTCGTCAAAGATTTCTCAGCAACTATTTATTGCAGATGTTTGAAAATTTTACACAGTGTTTGTATAGGCATGCCATATCGTGGGATATATTTTTGTACCAATCGGACGTCAACTTCCTGTTGAATGACGACTTTATTTATTTTTAGCCAAAATTTTCAAACAAATTTCCGTAAAAGAATTCTTAGCAACTTTTTATCGCAGATGCTTGAAATTTTTACACAGTATTTGTATAGGCATGCCATATCCTGGGATATATTTTTGTACCAATAGGATGCCAACTTTCTGTTAAATGAGGACTTTGTTTATTTTTAGCCAAATTTTTCAAACAAATTTCCGTCAAAGATTTTTCAGCAACTGTTTATCGCAGATGCTTGAAATTTTTACACAGTATTTGTATAGGCATGCCATATTGTGGGATATATTTTTGTACCAATCGGACGTCAACTTCCTGTTAAATGACGACTTTATTTTTAGCCAAAATTTTTTAAACAAATTTTCGTCAAAGATTTCTCAGCAACTGTTTATCGCAGATGCTTGAAATTTTTACACGGTATTTGTATAGGCATGCCATATCGTGGGATATATTTTACCAATCGGATGCCAACTTTCTGTTAAATGTCGACTTTGCTTATTTTGCATATTCACTTCAGAGCGGGGGTATCACTAGTGAGCATTGTAATTTATTATACCGTATTAAATTAACATATGATTATCATGCAATTTTTAACATATGATATACGAAATTGTGTTAAAACAGTTTCCATGAATATCCAAGATCACTAACTATGATTTTTATATAATATGATAAATGTGGTCTCATAAAGGTGATGCCTCATAAAGGTGATGTCTCGTCTCTGTGAGCTTTGTAATCTGTGATTACCTATGTTTGCAAGTTTAAGGTCACTATAAGAAAAATGGTGCAGCTATTACTTTCCTATAGAGAAATACTTGAGGTATTATATTTTTTTAGCAGGGGGTATCATTTTGAACTTGCTCACTGTACCTCTAGTTTGTTTACGACTCCATAAAGCTGATTTCATTAGGGCCCTTTTGAAAGTGCCTTTGGGTAAAGGGTGTGCAGTTACCTTGAACCATGTTTATAGGTTTATCGGGTTAAGGTCATAACAGAATTATATGAAAAATCCTTGTCTGGAGCATATCTTCTTTCCCTTTTGTCCCATCTGGCCCATACTTCACTCACAAAGTGCCTATGATCAAAGGGTGTGCAGTAACCTTGAATGATGTTTGTTGGTCAAGTGTCAAGGTCATATTAGACCACCTTTTTTTCCAGAGCATATATACTCTTCACTTAGCCCTATTTGGCTCCTACTTCACACAAACAGAGCTTTTGGGTTAATGGTGTGCAGTGACTTTGAACCAAGTCAATGTGAAAGTCATTGTAGATCTCTTTATAATCAGTTTTCGCCCATTTGCTTAATCTTGCTCAGGTTGAACAAAAATGCCTGTATGTAAGGGGTAATAAATTTGAATTAAAGGTTCTATGCCAAACGGAAAATTTCTAAGTTATAGGTCAAAGTGAGAGCAAGATTCTCTGAAAATTTTTTCATCCATTATTTAAGCGGGGCCCTTTGAGATGGTCACTCAAGAGCCTCTTTGTCGTGAATATATTTCACCTCGAACTAGTCTTTGCGGTATGGGTGTTATATCAAAACGAGTGTGAACAAAGTGTGGTCGTGAAAAATAGTGATTGCTTACCTGTTAATCTCCGGTAAATCGTGAAATAAAGTCCTCGCGAATAAAAGTTGGTTTACAGTATTTGTTCTTTTTTCAGTGGAATTATCCTCAATCAGCCAGATGCAAAGTACACGACAGCAAAGTATTCCTTCTTTAGGTGATTCTTGTGGCACTGCTGGTCTTTCAGAGAGAGGAAGGTCCTTGTACTCGGCTGATTTGATGAGCGGGAGTCATTCTCTGGAGAGCAGTCTAAGTAGGAGTAGTACTTTCCCACAGTAAGTTGTCATGGCAGCCAGGATTCTTTTCCACAGCTTAGTTGAGTACTGCGCTATCGATTTATTTGATCATTTTATAAAAAGATTGCTGTATTTTTCCCCCATAATATTTAATGTGAAGGCTTAGCGGTGCTCTTGCTATACTCTGTCCCGAGTTTTTGGTTCCACCACTTTTCGCTTGATATTACGAAAATAATAAATACCTTTATGCTCAAAATACGTTCATTCACTAATATGAAAAATGTCCAGATTATCTGTTTGGAAACGCCCCCTCTACTGCTTCAGGTTTCAATACACATCCCAAAATAGAAAGTCTACAGAAATTTTGCATTGCATCAGCCATTAATAAGCCCGGATGATAACTATATTGTACAAATCATAACATGAGATTCCTTAAACATAAAGACTTTAAACTTGTATCACAGATAGATAGTAAGTAACCTCGCTGGAACCTACCAAAATTATTGACCTTTGCCTAATATTTTTTTTTTAAGGTCAAATTAGAAAAAAACCCTCTCTTCTTTATTTAAATATACTTTGACAGAAGGACTTCAAACTGTAAACAAAGAACTTAAATACCATGAGACATACTGTTGTAAATTTTTTTGCCTTGACCTTTTTCCTTACTCAAGGTCAAATTAAGAAAAAAAATTCAAATTATTTTCCAGACCATAACTTCGAAATTCTTTGACAGAGACTTTAAACTTAAAAATTAGTTTGATGATCTAGCGAAAAGTGAACCATACCAAACTTTTTGACCTTGACCTATTTGGATCTCAGGGTCAATCATCGTGAAAAAAATCCTTACAATAATAACTTGAATCATATATGGATGATATATAACATATAGCTAACATAATTCTTTTTCACTTATTAAATTTGCCCCATATTACAAACCTGGGGGAGAAGCAGGGAAACGTGTTATTTTGTAAAAAAAACATAACCCACTAGTTTTCCATATCGTATTAAATCAAAGTACTGAAGTATTGACGGGAGTTGATTTTATTGATTGTTTTATTTTAAAGGGACTTGGACACGATTTGAGCTCAAATTTTTCAAAATTTATTTTTTCATTTTTGATGTCTAGAATGGTCAATATGGATGTTTTTAATACTTTGTCAAAATTTGAAAGCCAAATATCGAGTTACAAGCGAGTTACAGAGATTAGAATTCTTTGTTTTGTAAACAAAGCTCGAGTCCTGTGATTGTTTACATATATGTTGTATTGGTGTAAGTTTCAATCTAATGTTCTTTTTTTGTCATTGATAAAATAAGTTATGAACACACTGAATATGATTTTCTTGTTTCCACAAGTTATTTTGTCAAACAAATGGCAATTTCTGTACTTTGCATTATTTGTAAACAAATATAAGACTCGAGCTTTGTTTACATTACAACGACTTCTTTCCTCTGTATCTCGCTTGTAAATTGACTTCTAACATTCAAATTTTGGCGAGTCATTCAAAATACACAGGTAAACTTTTTTATACATAAAAATCAAAAATAATTTTTTCATCTGAAATTGTGTCTAGGTCCCTTTAAAATCAACAATATGTAATTTCGCATGGCAAGGAGTTTCTAAGCTGTAATTGGGTGAATAATTATGCACATTTTTTAATAGTATGAATTTTTAAAGCACTAAGCATTACTGAAGCGCTTTTTTGTCGCCAGATTTTTAATCCTACTTCCGTTTTCGCATTTCCGCCACCTTCTGGCGGATGCTAGAGAAGTCGTACCTTGAAGTCGTACTCGGGAGAACTCATAAGTATGCAGTAGGGAGAACTTAATATCTGAATTTTAAAAAAAAAAAAAATGGGTGTTATATGCATTGAGTTGTGTAATACCGTAAATCTGGAAATTTTTACGTTGATTACTTTTTGCGAATCCGAGTCTTAAAGCTATAGATTAATTTTTACAGTTTAAATTTTTGCAAACTGTCATCGGCGCTAAAAATAAAAAGCTCTCAAACATGAAATGTCACACATATTGACATGCACAATGTTAGCTAACCTTTGGATATTGTATTACCGCCTCTAGTTCCAACTTCATATAGTATCATGTGAGAGTTGATGTCTGCAATTTAAATCTTGTTCAAATTCCGATATATACAATAACAGCAGCAAATGCAACAAAACTGCATGTACCTAAAGGGGTATCTTGATACAGATTTATAGCCAGATAATTATCCCAATTACCAGTTCACACCTTTATATGCGACGGTTTGTGTACACTACACAAGTATCGGAGGGTCACATGTCAAACCCATGTGATGTTTTTTCTGTGTCGAGCAGGCGAGAATGAGATGAAAATGGCGGCATTAAGCGAGAAATTCAAAAAAACTGTATAAATGTTCATATTCAGTGGAGTTTGGTGTCCCACCAGTACACTGTGAATGGGGTTTATAAAGAAAATAACGATACATTCTGCATAACGTCGGTACATATCATATGTATGAAAAAATCACGCATGCATGAAGTATCATCAGTATACATGTACACTTAAGATAGACATGAGGCTGCCAGTTAATCAAAGATACCGATTTTGAGTGAAACCCTTCTCCACACGCTGGTTATAGCCAGGGGTTAATTACCTGGTTATATAAACAGGTTTTTTAAATGACTACTACTTACGGACACCTGTTCATATACCGTATATACTCGCTTATAAGTCGGTATTTTGGGAGTAGAAATTTGAATAAAAACTAGGGGGCCCGACTTATAGGCGTGACATACAAATAGAAAGTTTTTCCACTGTATTTTGTATTTTGGTGCCATTTTGCTTCAAACTGTTGACTTGCTATCCCTATACTTGACAGGTTTATTTTTTAATTACTAAAAAGATAAACTCATTAATAAATACATTGAAAGTTGCAATTGTATTTCTTAAAAATATAAAAAAGGTTTATTTGATAACATTTTTTATTTAAGCAGTCATTTTTTTATGCCTGAGGTGATAATAGCTGTAGGTAAAAATGTACTTAAGACAACACAAGCCTGCACCGAGTTAAAGAGTTTATTACCAACCCTAATCAGTCAGTAGGGGATAAAATCAGAGTCATTTTATTTTCAGTAGCATTTAAAATAGTTTTTGAGCTATTATCCAGTTATAATGAGTGTTTAAAAAAATAATGGCGTCCAAAATCGAAAGAAACCTCAAGAAAGATAAATCTGTTTACAGAAAACTATTAAAAAACATGGCGACTAAAAGCGATCTAGCGGGATCAAAGAACAGCAATTTCTGTTTAATAATTTAAATTAAACACATGAATAAATGATGGTCTGTTTAAAAAAAATTGAGATTGTTCCTATTCATAATTATTTACACCCATTTATTTTCACCTGAGGTGATAATAGCTATATATTGGTGGACGTAGATGGCATGTCACCTAAAACAACACAATTAGCTAACACACCATTTTAAAAGGGGCTAATTACTATCTTAATCAGTCAACAGGGGATCAAATCACTATCATATTATTTTCAGTAGTATTTTAAATAGTCTAGAGCTTATAGCAAGTTTTCACAAGTGTATTATTAAAAAAAAATGGTGTCCAAAATCGAAAGTTATTCACAAGATAGTTGTTATAAAGACAACACTTTTAAAATGCATTGCATCTAGAAATGATAACAGATGGGTCAAACACAATGTTTTTTCATCTAGAATTAAGTTATGTTTGATAATATGTGCTAATTTGATTGAGAATCTGTAGACTGAGAATCTGTAGACTGACTATCCAGAAAAAGTGACCCGACTTATAAGAGGGTCAACGGCAAAATCTTTAGAATATATCTGAAAAAGGGTAACCGACTTATAGGCGAACAATACTTATAGGCGAGTATATACGGTAGTAAGGAGAAGAGTGAGCGAGTAGCTGTCAGACAAGCGTTCGGCAAAATTTTTATTTACTTTTTTATATTGTTGATTAATTTTTAGGAAAAAAATTTTTGCGAATGCAGAGCAGACGCAAATTTGCTAAAAATTTATCTACGGTAAAAATTTCCAGATTTACGGCAATTGGAATAACTCTGTGACATGAATAGGTTTTAAGTGTTTTTAAACAGTAAAGTTTTGAAATTTCTCGCTCGGGTACCAAACGTTTCAAATTTATATAAACTATATTAATTATTATTATTGCTTCTTCTATCTGGACGGAACAATTTAAGTGTCTTAGCCCTTCGATGTCGCATTTCACCTTCGCATTTTCGCCTTGATGACTAAGGCATATCCAAATTCTATATCATTTCAGAATTCTGAGTACATGGATTTTTACAATTACCAACAAAATTATTCTTTACATGTGTTTTCATAACATTTGTAAGTTGGCATTATTTCTTCCCCTTGTGTGCAAGTTATTTTTCTATTAATCATGTTGACATGCAAGATAAATACTTATAAGTTGCATGTCAACATATTTATCTCGCATGTAAACATAACTTAGTTGCATGTCAACATATTTATCTCAAGTCAACATAAGTAAGTTGCATGTTGACATAAATAAGTTGCATGTCGACATAAAGAAGTTGCATGTTGACATTAATAAGTTGCATGTCAGCATATTTATCTTGCATGTTAACATAAATTAGTTGCATTTCGACATATAAATAGGTAGCATCTAGCATCTTGGATGTCACATGTTGGCGATATTTGATATTTTTTAGGAATTTTTATAATTCTTATTTGATTTCAGTTTTCTTGCATGTCAACATAGTTATGTTGCATGTTGACATAATTATCTTGCATGTCAATATATTTATCTTTCATGTCGACATTTTTGATAGAAAAATAACTTGCACACAAGGGGCAGAGATATGCAACCATACATTTGGTATATTTTCAACACTTTCTTCCTGACTTAGTGCTTTTCAGTACTTTCAGTACTTTGATTTACCTTTTCGACAAGAACGACGAGCTGTAGAGGGAAAACCCCATATGAATCATGTTGTTTAAAATATACGATGCATTATGTACCAGTTATTGAAATATTTTTGGAAAACTGTATCTAATATTTTTTAACAAACAAATTAAAATAATGAAGTCTAGTCTACTCCAGTACTGGTTCTATCTTTAGATTGGATTGTCTGCCCTTGATTCCAAACGCTGGCGTAGGAGTAGATATCTAGATTGTTCGTACCATTTAAAATATTACTATTTTCAAATTTCTAAAGCTCTATTCATAACTTTGAATTTTGGGGCATAAAAACACTTTTTTCGCACGTAGTCCTTTTATTGTTTTTTGGGTGCATATTATACATAGGAATAGCAGCTTTTTCAGCATTTTACACCCAACGTTGAGGAAGTGGGTATAGTCCACTAATGCATTTTCCATAGGCGGTAATGTTAACGTTCGGGCTCATAGCTCCGGCCCTAATTTTCGTTCAGCAACGAGGGACCTCTTGAATAAAAGCTCATCAAATTGTCTCTCTGCTGTTAAAATTTCGTGGTGTGAAGTCAGATTCGTTTTCCGGCAAAATGCGTCTGTATTGAAAAACTCTGAAAATGAAAGTAAAAGTAGGGAATTTCACAGCTTTGGAAAGGGTGTACATCAAACAATTTCAATTCTTTCCTTCAAATGATAATTTAATTTTGACACTTGCTTTTGAAATTGCAAATCCTCTTTTCTGACATGTGTCAAGCATTCTGATTTAAAATGTCCCAATAAATGTATATACACTCTGCAAGAATAGGAACTATTTTGCTTAAAGGCACTACTTTGTTGTCCTACGGATTCTAAAAATAGTTAGAGGGATATACCCAATATGAAACAGTCATTGTGGTTATTTACAATTCTAAGCCTATATATTCACTCTAGACACTATACAGAACCATAATTCCAAATTTGGAAAAATTCAATACATAATTATGGATTTTGCAGCATTGATACACATGCATGAAATCTGAAGAAACAGTCCGTCCAGTCAAAATTTACCTAAACAACATCTAGTTCAAAGGCGCTCGATGTTCTTCAAATAGCATATATTCAGGAAACTTTTATCTCAAGGATTAAAATACATGTAAAACATGAACATTCAATATTTTACCAAATTTATTTTGTTCATATTCTCATAAAAAAGCTCAATTATGTCTAATTTTGTAAAGTTTTAGTCGCACAAACCATAAGTTTTCCTTTAGTTACAAAATCAAATTGTTTTCAAATACCACGAAAAAGGTAAAATAGAAAAGTATAGGAATTTCCCTATCCATCAAGATATTACATGTAGGTATTGGTTTGTAAATAATAAAGTTATATGACTCTATAATGTGAAGCCCTCAGTTCATATTTTGTCCATTTTGATGCTAGCTTGAGATTACCTCACCTATGACGTCATAATGACGTCATAGTGATGAGTTGTTTTTACTCGTGTAAGTGTAGTATTTGCTGAACTTTTATTTAAGCCTAATTTCGGAAGAAATGCACCATTAATTAACCCATTTAAGATATGTCATAGGGGAATAAACTTGCTAATAAGGAGCTTTTCTTTTTACTCTTGTATACTGTTACCATGGTAACAAATTTAACATATTTATAGAAAGACATATCCTATGGAAAAGAGTCTACAATTAACTAGAGTTCAAAATCCAAGAGAACAAAAAATACCCATTAAGTAGGTGAAATATGTGTAGTTTACCGGTATTTGATAATATTCTAAATTATCTGCATGTCAAATACTTACGGGGTATATACATGTAGTTTTTACAGGTTCCTTTTGTTAAACTTGGACATCAGTGTTATTAGACATCATTGTTACAAAAATAAATGTTACTTACATCAAGTGTGGCTCATTGTTGTGTTTTAATCTTTGAAGACGTTCCATTTCAATTGACATGGTATCTAAAATGAAATGTTTTGAATTTAATTGATCTACATGTATCAAACACTATCCTCAACATCTGCAATTTCATGTCACAAGCAGCCATATGTTTAATACTCAGAGAGAGAGAGAGAGAGAGAGAGAGAGAGAGAGAGAGAGAGAGAGAGAGAGAGAAAGGAGAGACAGACAGACAGAGACAGAAAGAGAGAAAGAAGGGGAGATACAAAAAGAGAGAGGAGATATACAACAAATAACTACATCTTGACGCACAACACATTTGTACAACCTAAAGACCCCCCCCCCCCAAACATTCAATATCAACCCCCACCCCCAACAAATCAATCTATTGTTTCAATAGTATGAAAATATAAATACAGGTAAATATCTACTTAAAATGATGATTTCATTCTATTTTAATTATGATAAACAAAGATAGGTTTTATGGATTAAGAATTAACCAACACGGTAGGCTTCCGCATGTTAAAGTGTGTATATCTACATCTACGGTACATAGTCACGTCACATGCATGAAACATTTATTTACGCAAATTTAATGCATATCTATAGTTATAAATAAAGAACTGGAACCTACCGGGCATTAATACAACTCCCTTACAGTGCAAACTAATATCAGATAGCTAGACACTGCTTGAATAAAGTATTTTTCCTCAGTGGAAACTTTCTGCTTCTCTACTTTCACTTATACTCGCTTGAAATGATCGCACTAAAAACCCAAAGTGATATTTGGTCTAAAAATTTATAAAATGTCTTCTTATCTCATTATTAGTAGAAAAACACATATACATTTTTATTTCTATTTTTTATAAAAACTCAAAATAAATTACATTCAAGTTAAAATCACAATATCTTTAATTTAAATTGATTTTCTGAAAACCCGGGGGGGGGGGGGGTTGTTGTTGTTGTGGTGGATTTTTTTCCTATGCAATGTGTTATTTAAGTGATTAAACTTGCTGAACTTGTTGGAAATTTAGTTTGTTTACATAAATGAAAAGATGTACAAAAGAAAAATTCACATTTATCACAATAATTGCAAATTAACAAGAAATATGCCTTACCAGCATGGGGCTCAATATGGGTATAGTCCACTAATGCATTTTCCATAGGCGGTAATGTTAACGTTCGGGCTCATAGCTCCGGCCCTAATTTTCGTTCAGCAACGAGGGACCTCTTGAATAAAAAGCTCATTAAATTGTCTCTCTGCTGTTAAAATTTCGTGGTGTGAAGTCAGATTCGTTTTCCGGCAAAATGCGTCTGTATTGAAAAACTCTGAAAATGAAAGTAAAAGTAGGGAATTTCACAGCTTTGGAAAGGGTGTACATCAAACAATTTCAATTCTTTCCTTCAAATGATAATTTAATTTTGACACTTGCTTTTGAAATTGCAAATCCTCTTTTCTGACATGTGTCAAGCATTCTGATTTAAAATGTCCCAATAAATGTATATACACTCTGCAAGAATAGGAACTATTTTGCTTAAAGGCACTACTTTGTTGTCCTACCGATTCTAAAAATAGTTAGAGGGATATACCCAAGTGTAATATACACAGGTGCGTGCACTACACAAGACTTTACGGTATACACCATTTCAACTTGTTGGATAAAGCAAATATAAAATCACTCAATATAGATATCCTCTCTGTATCATGTCAGTTTAAAAAAAGGTAAAGATTAAACCACTTGGTCAAAAGATTTGTTTTGTGAAACTACATGTGTATTATGTGTGGCAAAATACAGTACTTTTTTTTCATGAGATGTTTTGATAGATTTAAAACTTTTCTAATTTTGGTTGTTAATATTTAGAAACACAGATGTAGCAAAGTCCATTGAGGAAAACAATTGCACTGGAAGCGAAGTTGAACTTCAACATCTACAGAATGAAATTCAAAAGTTGCAAAATCTACAGGAAATTCAGAAGCTTACTACTGGAATGAATATAGAGAATCTCAGTGCAATAGATATGGAAAATTTGCATCAAAATTTGTTACAACTAAGAGCAGCCAATGAGGCAGGTCTCATCGGAAATTCCTATAGCCTAGTTGAAGATTACGAACACAAAAAACTAATGGCAACAAAAGGTAAAAAAAAAAACTTACATTGATAGATCAATGAAAAATGTTTTTTAAACGTTTAGAAAATTGTATTGCATGAAAATGTCTACAATCATAAAAAGTTTTCTAGCTCACCTGAGCTGAAAGCTCAAGTGAGCTTTTCTGATCACATTTTGTCTGCGTCCGTCTGTCTGTCCGTCCGTCTGTAAACTTTTACATTTTGAACTTCTTCTCTAAACCCTCCTGGCCAATTTCAACCAAAATTGGCACATAGCATCATTATGGTAAGATGAATATAAATTGCAAAAATGAAAGACCGATTTTTCTTCAAAGCGGAGTAAACCTTGAAACTGTAGAAAAAGGGGCTGATTGTTTAACTGCGCAAAATGAGCAAAATCTGATGCACTGACAACAAACATGTATTATAAATTACTATTCATTCTATTGGTAGTTTGGTACGATCGTTGATTTATGCAGCGTGTTTTGTTAAGATGCTCAGCATTTTTAGTCTAAACGAAGATTATTTTTATGGAAATAAATAGGTATATATATATGATGAAAAATAAATTGTGCTCTTTCTATGTTTTAGTGCACTTTTTCCTTTGTTTTAATTGTTTACAATTTTCTATTTACTAACCATATTTGTCAGTGTTAAGCTTCAAATTATAAGCAAGATATGGAGCTTTGCTCACAATTCTATGTTTGCACACAGAGCTGAGGCCATGCTTTTGTTCATTTACATTTTAAATGCTGAATAGGAAATACCAAGTTTAAAAATCTTTGTTGAATGTAATAAACTCTTGTGAACAAAAAAAATTATTCAAACCTAGAAGAATTTTGAGCTTTGTTTCTTGCTTATTATAATTCTGGTTGATTATTAGAAATGTCTTGCTAAACATTAAATACTTTGTACAGGAAAAAGATTAAAGGATGATATGCTGTAACTACTTTCTGGGGCCTTATACAATTAACTATATAAAATCTACACCAATTTTGATAATTTTTCAGGCACGAGTAAATAAAAAGGACGTCTTCAAAACAGTTTCCATAGTTCTGACACATTACTGATCCGGGAATAAATGCATTATTGCTATTCTTAAGGTATCCAACTCCTCAATGTTCTTCGCAGTACAGTTAAGGTGGCCAATAAAAATATCGGCGAATTTTTGTAATGAAAACACGTATACTTTAGTTCATCGGACATGTCCTTTTTAAATTCAATAACTGTCGCTCAAATGCAATATATTTCTGAAATATATATATAATAGTACAATATTTTATGTTCATAGTGGTCACGTGATATGGCAGTCGCATGGTACAAGCAGATGTATTTGTGGTTTTGAGGTCATTGAAAAATATGAATATTGCAAGGGCATAATCATGTCAAAATTCACAATTGAATTATAAAATAACTTGATGTTATACAGTAGATTTTAAAAAATGCTGTGAACTTTGTAAGATAATATTATTTGTTAGAAAAAACCATAATTTATAATGCATATGTTGAATAATTTTGAAGGTCACAGTGTTAATTTCATTAAAAAACAATTAATTTGTGAGATTTCACAAGTTCTTAGAAGTTTATAAATTACATAGCATATTTCAAATTTACATGTAAAAGTTTGTCATGATCAGATAAGTGTATGCCCTTGCAATAAAGTGATTTATTTAGGCACCCAGCTTTAAAATATACGATATTTTATACAAAACCGAGGTTGCCTCTTAATACGATGCATAATTATAACAAATTGAAAATAAGACTATATAGGTAGCATTCTAGTAATAATAATGTTAAACAAAATATTCATTTATATTTTTCCGTTAATCTATGGAATTTATTTTTCATCGCTAAAAAACCGCATGATAGCCTTCATTGACTTAACTTAATGCGTCATTTTGAAGCATATGACGTCATATTTTGTAGTACAGCGAGAACGACCTCTCGCTTATTTTTCAGTGCGTACGATATAACAGACATTGAAATTGTAAGTAATAGCATTCGTTGTTCTTAATTAAAAGAATAGTATAAATTAATTTTGCTAATAAATGAATTAATTAGTACTTTCGAGGTTTGTAATATTCTGTGATGTCATAATGCACATTTCCCGTACTTTTTGTCTGAACGGAATTTATTGACAGCCTTAACTGTGCTGCGTTGTATCAAGAATTTCTTGAGAAGTATATCATTGAAATATACTTAAAAAATACAAAGAAAATGGGGGTCAGTGTTCATCCCTCTGAGTTATGGCCAATTTAATTTGACCTTTTTGCACCTAAAATGCAATTTCAGCCTGATTAGGATTTTTTGTCAGTATTTTTGATTAAGCAAACTTTTTTCTTCAAATATTGTTTATAATTATGCACAATGGTCACACTGAATAGAGGGATTACGAAAAAATTTTGTACGAAGCTGCATTAATTTTTTTGTGACCTTTTTGCACTTAAAATAGACAATTTCTATAATAGCTACAATTTTATTTGAAATAAAACTTTTTTGAATATCAAGAATTTTATAAGATTAATCCAGTTGCCTAGATAATGTATTCAGTATCATTTTGACATAATAAAACATGGGGGTCAGTGATGTTAAATTTCAGATATATGGCTTTAAAGGTAAAATTCTTGCAAAATTTGGCTTAAAAAAATACAGACATTTTCTATATATTTGCATGATTTTATGCTTAAATTCCATCACTCTCTCAAGATTTAATTCTGTACATGTCACACAGAACCTATAGAATATGTTACAAACCTATCAAGTGTTTAAAATGTGAATAATGAATAAAGTGTTAAATAAAAAGAAAATTCATAAAATTGCTTGTTTCTGTCATTTTCGTATTTTAAAACCTTCTGCAGGATAAAATAGTTCCCCCGAAGACTTGTTTGTTTCTAGAATTCAGATGGGTTTTCTTTATGAATGTTGTTTAATTATGAAATAATAATCTTTCTGTTATGATTAAATAAATAAAATCATATTCATCCAAAATATAATGATCATCTGCGCAATGAAATCAAAACGTGAGGAGTGAGATACCTTAAGAAAATATTAAGTGGAAAATCATCTTGGTTTTTAGCCATTTGGTTTTTAATAAAGATGAAAATAATGGGTGGGTTTTAGAAAAATAGTGATATGCCTGTCAATACATTGATTATAATATCTCTTAAACATATCACGTGACAACATTTTTCATTAGAGTGTATTCATCAATCAAGTGAGACAACATTTTCATTAGAGTGTATTCATCAATCAAGTGAGTTAGGTTATAAAACGTCACACGAGTTCACGCCAGGTAAACAACAATTGTTTATAATGGGGAAGACCAATGAAATTGTTGAATTTTTTTAATTTAAGCGCATTGAGGTATAATTTTATTCTTTCACATATAGGAATTTATTTAATGAATTGCAATAACTAGTAAGTAGTTGAATAAGAAAATATACCTATATGATCATATATTTTGATCACTTTATATAGTCGGGGGGGGGGGGGGGGGGCAGAACTAAAATAAAGGGAGTTGGTTTTATATCTTGCATACTAGGATCTTCTTATTTTTGGTAAAAACGGTATTCCATAAAGATACAATGTCAAAGATTAAGTGTATGCAAAAATAAGTGTAAAATTCGGATATTTTATGGTACCGGTATTTATTTTTGTTATTCTACCGAGGGGTCATATGGCACAATATTTTCTGAACGCCCTTAGGCTTGTAAAGCCATTGTTGCTCAGGTGAGCTATTTGGCCCCATAGACAAGAGGTCTTGTTCATATTCACCTTCAGGATCATCCCATTTTTCCCAAGGAAAAATATTTCATGACACTTTTGCCTACATTACCCGTGCAGAATTATCCTGAGATATCCTTGGAAATCCTGAGAAATTCCTAAGATTTAATCCTAGGATATCCCAGGATTTTTCCTCGGATATCCTGGGATGATTTTTGGACAGGAATTCCTGGGATTTCCTAAGACTGTCCTGGTAAAATTGGGCCTCATTTTCCACGATTAATCCCAGGGATTATAACCTAGGAATACCCAGGAATTCCCAGGAGTCCTGAGACCTACAATGTCCCAGAAATTCTTAGGATTCCTGAGTCTTAAAATGTCCCAGGAATTTCCAGGATATCCTAGAACATCAACATTTAAAATATTTGATAGAAGCAAAACAATTATGAATATAAATATAAATATGATTTTTCTGGAATTTTTTTTTATTATAATGCATATAATTACATACAGAATAAAATGCATTAAAAATGATGGGGCCATACAGAAAAATACTACTTTTTCAGCTGAATTCTTGTTCCTTCCTCAAAATCAGTCTCTCCTAATGTCATTGTCCAATTTCTTATTCATTTTCTTTTCTTCTTGACTGTATGACTTAATCCTTCGTCTTTGTGCCTAAAGTAAAAAAAAAAAAAATTTAAAATGACATCTCTATTATATAATGTTATGCAATATACAAGAAGTTTTTGCCATATAAATTAAACTCTTTAAAATTTAAAAACTGCCATTTTTAAATGTTTGTCTAACAACAAAAATTGAACTTCATCTGTTTCATAAAAGTTACTTCATTTTATCTCATTTACACTAAAAGTGATTTCAACATGAATATTTTACCTTTCTGGTCATTAATCTGAACTACAACTGCTGCATCATCTGATTTTTTCATAGCACATGACATTGTATAAAAAGGTCCATCTGCTTTATTCAGAAGTGCGTATTCATTTGGCGGAAGTGACATTGTAGAATCAAAACAACACGTTGACGATATATTCTGATGAATTGAAACTGTTCTACTGTTGAATATTTTTTTGTATAAAGCATTAGTTAATCATACTGAAATAATTGATATAAATTAAACTTTATTTAAGGTTCTAAAGATATCATTATTATATATTCAGAGTCTAGCCACAGGAATTGAATGAACTTACGAGTTGTTTGCACAGTTGATGCACAAGTCGTGTCTGTTATTTTAACCCCCCTCTGTTTTTTTTACCCTCAGGCTAAAAAAATTACACACCAATAAAGTATTAGTTTGTCTCATTGTAATATCATTTAATGATTACCTGAATTGATTGAAAGTATGAAACTCTGTAAATCTTGTCAGGGGCCCCCTTTTATATAAGGAATTGTAAAAAAAAATCTACAATGATTTTGATAGTTTTCAAACTTAGTGCATTAAATTGACATTTCTGAATAGTGTCAGTAGTGCAGTTTATTTAAGTCCCCTACCGGTTTCACCAGAGGGGGCTGTAGCTTTCCTCTGCGTCCGTCAGTCCGTCCGTCTGTCTGTCCATCTGTCTGTCCCACTTCAGTGTATTCGTTATAAATATGCTACTCAGCATCGGTTAACTCGACCACTGACACTCAAATTTTGGTTGACTTTTATAAATGCCTTACTGCAGCATTGTGAACATTAAAAACTGAAAAATAATTTTGACAAAAATCCTGACCATGCCCTTTTAAGACGCATCAAAAGAGCCTGGCTCTCAGTAGTTCAGTACTTTGATTTGGTTAGCCCCCTTCCCCCCCCCCCCCCCCAATCCACTGTAAATTAAACCATAACAAAATAAAAACGCTATACAATCACAATGTTTCTTAATCTGACTTTTATATGGTAACGTCTTTATAATAATACTGTTCCTGAAACCGACATTTGCATAATGATGTCTTTATAAAAAATAGTATTGTTTGAAATGTAAAATTTAATATTCTTACATAATTTGTAGTCTGAGTATCAGAGTATCAGATGCATAATACGCAATACATGAGATCTACCCCAAAAAAGTATAGCCGTCATGACAACAAAAAGAAGCTTTCAAAAAATTTCTATGCAAACATAAATTAGCTTTTAAAAACGAGGGTAGGTATATATTTGGAGTAATTCTCAAGGCATGGAGAAGAACCAGTAATTGAATTTAATTGTAAACGCTTTGTATATTATTCTTTGAGTATATAGCAATAAACCTCTTTCATTAACAACTTCCAAAGTTCACTTAAATGGATAAAAAATCAAACATTAACAATCAGATTCATAATAGACGCCTGCCATAAGTGACTGAAAATGCAAACAAACTGTAACTTGTGTGGATGCATCCTCATGTAGTAAATATTTAAGTTTGTTCATATAATGATCCCTGGGGTTAGGGTGGGGCCACAATGGTGGGTTGAATTTTTACATAGGAACGTTATATATTTTGAAGAGATTCAAAATTAAGAGATAGAAAAATTGTTGTTCAAGTGAGCGATTTTGCTAATGGACCTCTTGTTTTTTTAAGACTTTCAATGATGTTGGAGAATTCTTTTGTAGCTATGCAGAAGAAGCCTGATGGTGAAACAAGAAATCCAACAGACATTTGGTCTGGAATGGGCTTTTCAAAGTCAATGCCTGAATCTGTCATTCGTGAGCGAATGCAAAGAATTCAAGGTGTTTTGGCTTATTGTGAACCCACAATGGAAACTACCTATGAGGTAAGACTCAACTTACATTTCATAGTCAAGAAAACAATGCCCAGACTCTTGAAAATTTAAATGCAACAAAAGACATCAACTGATGGCTATCAGTCAGGTGATGCTAATTTTTTTCCCCCAACATTCACTGAATATTATTTTGGGTCTGTCCATTTTGCTCACCGAGACGGAAGTCAGGGGGAGCTTATGCTATACCTCCGGCATCAGCGTCGGCGTCCGGACCTGGTTAATTTTTTTGTTGCAGGTCCTGTATCTAACTTATCACTTGTCCTATCTTCACCAAACTTGCATGGATGATGCATCTGGACCTACTTATGGACTTGAAAGACTTGGATGCTGAATCAGGGCCATGAATTTCAGATGCTGGAGGAGGTTAAGGTTTTTGGAGCAGGTGCCCTTAGATAGCCAATTCTAACTAACTACTGGTCCAATCTTCACCATAATTCCATGCATGATGCGTCCCATGATGCTGATGCACCTGACAGGCATGAATGCTGAATCTGGGCCATGAATTTCAGATGCTGGAGGAGGTTAAGGATTTTAGATCTGGTTAAAGTTTTTGGAGCAGTTGCCGTCTGATGATTATATCTTGGTTATTGCTGGTTCTAACCTCACCAAACTTGCATGGATGGTGTGTCTTATGATACTAATGCACCTGACAGACTTGAATGCTGAATCTGAGCCATAGGTTTCGGATGCTGGAGGAGGTTATGGTTTTTAGAGTTGGTTATAAACATCCAGTAAACAATGTAAAAATTACACGTTAGTGAACAAACACCCACAACATATTTAAACAAAAACATCTAACTCTGTAATTTTTATAAAATTCTTAACCCAGCAGATGTTAAATCAACAAGAAATATTTGTAACTTCATACGTGATGCACTTAACATTATACATATATTACATGGCTTCGAGGGCGACATACCAGAATATTTAATATAGATTTTGGAGCTGGTGCCTTCATAGTTATTACTGGTCCTAACTTCACCAAACTTGCATGGATGGTGCATGTTATGATACTGATGCACCTGACAGGCTTGAATGCTGAATCTGAGCCATAGGTTTCGGATGCTGGAGGAGGTTAAGGTTTTAAGAGCTTGTTAAAGTTTTTGAAGCAGGTCCCCTCTGATGATTATATCTTAGTTATTACTGGTCCTAACTTCACCAAACGTGCATGGATGATGCGTGTTATGATACTGATGCACCTGACAGGCTTAAATGCTAAATCTGAGCCATAGGTTTTGGATGCTGGATGAGGTTTAGTTTTTTGGAACAGGTCACATGTTTTATAGATAATAGCTTGCATAGTTGATTTAACTATAATATTAATAAATCGCAGAGGTAGCTTCAGATAGCCTGATCTCCATTATCAAGGATGCTAAAAAAAATCTCCTTCCTCACTAAACCTGTTAATAGATGTGTTTGTGTTAACTGATAAAACATGATTCCTATGATATAGTATTGTATGATATGATACACTATTGTTTTATATGATACAATATATTGTAAAGTTATATGATACGATATGATATTGTATCAATTTTTTGGTACTTTATGATATAATATTGTATCATGATATTGTTATGTATAGTATTGTATACTTAGATAAAATATTGTATAATATGATATTGTATGATATATTATTTTATCAAATGGTATTGTTTCATATAATATTGTATCATATGATATGCTATTGAATAATATGATATTGTATTATTAATATAATATATAACTATATCACATGATATTGTATCATATTATATGATATAATGTATCAAATTATACTGTATCATATATTATATATTATGATATTGTATTATGTGATCAAATATAATAATGTTACAATGTCATATCATATGTTACAATATCATATTGCATCATTACAGTATTATATTGTATTATATGATATACAGAGGACCCTGCTTAATATTATACCTGTTTAATATTATAGTTTGGTTAATAAGATAGTTTTTCAGAACACAAAACCATTTCTTAATAAATCATGGTATTTTACATCGGTCATTATAATAGTTTATGGGTTTATCAAACATATTATCTGAAGCATGCAAAGAAGCCAAACAGAAAGACAGTGATATAAGAAAGTGCACCCCGCTTAATAGATTAGAAAGATCACGCCTGTCAATTGAGTTCCACACCTTTTTGACGAGCTAGCCCCTAATGAGAAGCTTTTGTAAACACTCTGACTTCCCAAATCACTTTGAAATTTACCGACAGTGCTGGCCAGAAGGGATTAGTCACGCCTCACTGCATGTGGTTTGGGTACTTTACCTATCCACCTGTCAAGTGACATCGCTGTATATTAAAGTTCTTACAGTTTAAATAAGTGAATGCCTCTTATTTTTGTAAGTTAAATTATAACAAATCATAATGGGATATTTTACATGTGCATTTCATATGATGTTCCATTTGACGATTTGTACTGCAGTTGAATAGTGGCAAAGTCTTTTTTAAATATGTCTTTATTTTATAGGATGAATTGGCTAAATAAATCAAAGAAAATTCTGCAAAGCTTTGTAGTTTAATTGATTTTTAATGAAAGAAGTTATTAAAAACGAATTGTCTCATGAATGCCTTATTAGATTAAGTCAAAACCGGAAGTACAGGAAGAAAACAAAATGAAAGCATGTTAACCCATCAGAAGCATATTGGTGGTTCTTGCAATTTTCCCAGCTTGAAATAGTTAACATTATCCATGAAATTAACTTTTTTTAAGCATTAAAATTAAAGTTTTCGAAGAAATCATAAATTATTGTGGAAATTACATTATCTAGAAATAAATGGTAATAATACATGACGTAAAAAGGCACATATCATACTTGTGCATATTGAATTTAGCTGGGTTCGGTTATTATTATAGGCGGTAAATATAATAATTTTTCCTGACAAAATAACTATTATATTAGTTATTTAGTATCATAGGATGCAATATCGTATTTTATTTTATTGTATCGTTAAACATTGTATCTTATAATACCATATGAAATGAACATATGATTATCATAAAAAAATTTAACATGTGTTATACGATATTGTATCAAAACAGTATCCATGAATATCCAAGATCATTAACTTTGATTTTCATATAATATGATAATGGTGGTCTCATAAAGGTGATGCCTCGTCTCGGTGAGCTTTGTAATCTGTAATTACCTATGTTTTTCTGCTTTTTTCAGAATCCAAATGAATCTGAGGAATTGGACCTTGATTCTTGGAATGATCCAAGTGTTGCCACAATTAACAAACCAATGAACCTGGCTCCTGGAGAATTTCCAAGCCCACGTAAAAAATGTATACAAGATTCAAATGAATGAACATTTATATTTTTAAAAATATGTGATAACTGGGATGTTATCTTTACTATTCCTTTATTATGTATCCCCTTTCAAAGGGGAGACATATTGTTTTTGTCGATTTTCTTATTCTTATTAGGGTCTTCCATTTCCAACGGAAGACCCTCTTGTTTTTCTTCGGTTTCTTTTATTATTTTTTTTCTGACACCTTCTCGGCTTTATATCTCAAAAAGTTTTCTTCCGATTTCAATGAAATTTTCAGAGCTTTTGTAAAGTGACCTTGCCTCAACGATGTTAAAGTTTCAGAGATAAGGTCACTTCCGATTAAATTTTTATTTTTAAAAAAGTGATTTTGTCCAGAGGAAATCTAAAGAACCGTTAATGATATTGCTTTGAAATTTTTGCTGATGATAGATGTATCAATAGTATGGTGTACTGGGGGGTTTAAATTTTTATTAATTTATTTTGCTCGAAACCGAAAGTAGTTTCGATTTTTTGAAATTTTCATTTTCTTTAAGCAAAAAAATTAATGCAACAGTGTTACAGAGAATGTCATGGTGAATTCAAATCTGAAATCCGTTTTAAAATCCGTCGATGCATTACATAGATAAATCGTGGTTAAAAAATTGATTTTTCCGGAAATATTGATTCCACATTCTTGGTTTAAAAAATAGCATAAAGTCTAAAGTGAAATTAACTCGTACCAAAAATAATTTGATAATTGTTAAATCGTACTTGAACACATTCAGATCTTTTTTGGTTAAGTCGTTCTTTAAATCGTAAAGGTTTTTGTTAATTCGTACTTAAATTCATTCGGATTTTGTCAAGTCGTACAAAGAATTATTCAATTTTTTTTATCCTTTTGTTTTAGGTACCCTTGTTATTGGTTTAAGAACTCTTCTTCTTACTGGAACTTTTAGCTTTGTTCTCGACATTAACGGAAGACCCACTCGTTGGCAACGAGTTTGCTCTAGTTCATATTCTTCTTATTCTATATCCAAATTTTGTACGGGCCATAACTTAAATACCCTTTGACATTAAGGCTTCAAACTTGGAACATAGATAGATGGTATTGAGAAGGAGTGCACGCCACCAAAATTGTTGACCTTGACCTATTTTGTCTTTCAAGGTCAAGCCTTTTCTGAAATATATTGTCTGGACCATAACACAAGACACCTTTAACATACATACTTTTAACTTGTATCATAGATAGATGGTATATTACCTAGATGAACCCTACCAACAATATTTGCCTTTCCCTAATATTTTTTTTCAAGGTCAATTTACGAAAAACTTCATTGTTCATCTCCTGAATATACTTTGACAGAAGGACTTCATACTTTAAACAAAGAACAATAATAGTACACTGAGGTGTACTATTGTTTAATATTTAACCTTGACTTGTCTTTACTAAAGGTCAAATTAAGAAAATAATTGACTTGTCTTTACTAAAGGTCAAATTAAGAAAAAAATAATAAAAAATTTGTCTGGACCATAACTTAATTACCCTTTGACATTAAGACTTCGAACTTGGAACATAAATAGATGGTATTTAAAAAGAGTGCACACTATTATAATTGTTTATAATTTTTTACCTTGACCAATCTTGTGTCTCAAGGTCATTCATATTCTAAAAAATATAGTAAGAATTATGACATGAGATTCTTTAAACATGCAGACTTTAAACTTGTATCACAAATAGATAGTATGTAACCTATCTGGAACCTACCGAATTTTTTTTACCTTGGCCTAATATTTTTTTTCAATGTCAAATTAGGTAGCAAGGGACAGTTTCGGATAAAGTACCCGTCAATATTTTTGTAAAATTGAGAGTTGCTGTACTTGAAGGCTCATGAGTGTTGCTAAAATTCATGAAATGATTTTTAATGATTATAATTAGTTAGAGGGATGTCTCTTGTTGAAATTGATATGCAATATGTAGGCCCCTTATGTTAAGTACATGAGAATCAGAAGTAAAATGCGAAACTTGCGGCTGTGACTGTTGTGTTGACCTTACACAGTGAAATCGCAAGTTACGGATGGGAGGTAAAATAACACGAAAAGTAGGTGGATGGGACATTGTAAACTATACACCGGTAAGTTTCTGACATGTGATGGTGCAACATGCACACGGTACAGAAGGTCAACCCTTTGCAGGGAATTAGCTGGGGAGGTCTAAAAAGCTGAAAAAAATCATGAAAAATGGGCGAAATAGGAAATGGTCGAAATCTCAGAAAAAACATTATGTAGAAAATTTTACACATTCTGACTAGTAATTTTCCTTAGAAATTGGTGATTGGCCTTATAAGGAGTGAATTAAAAGTATTTGTCCTGAATTGGAACTGAATAAATTCTAGTTACAGAGTTCCGAAGACACTCATCCTCTGGCTACAGTGAATTGTATAAAAAAAAACTGTCCCCTGCCACCTTAGAGAAAAATTCAAATTGTTTTCCAGACCATAACTTCGAAAATTTTGACAGAGAGACTTTAAACTTAAAACATAGTTTGATGATCTAGCAAAAAAGTGAACCATACCAAACTTTGTGACCTTGACCTATTTGGATCTCAGGGTCAATCATCATATGAAAAAATTCCTTACAATGATGGGTTGTATCATATATGGATGATATATAACATATAGCTGACATCATTCTTTTTCAAAGTAAATTTGCCCCATATTACAAACCTTGGGGAGAAGGAGAGACATGTGGTTTTTTTGTAAAAAAAAAAAAAAAAAAAAAACAATACCAACTACCGGTAGTTCTTTGAGGAACAGTACCAATGGTGAAATTTAGAAATCGAAGTAAAGAATAGACTCCTGGAAGTTGAATTTCCAAAATGATTTATTAAGTAATTTTTTTAGCTGTGTTGTTTTATTATCCAGGCCAAAAACATTTATACTGCACTTATTGGTGTGACCTGTCATAGCCTCCAACAACTCTAGTCAGCAATGAATTAAACCATCCATTGCCCAGCATGCTCTTTATATGTTTTAAACACCCGTAGATCAAAGCACCTTGGGCTAAGTAAATTCTAATAGTCTATATTAAATGTCACCCACACACATAGGTTTAGAAAAAAACAAATGTATAGATGACAGAAAAGACCATTAAACAGCTAGTCTACATGTAGCTTGAATGATCACTATATCAAATAATATAATTGAATAAAAATCATGTGTTAGAATATTTTGTTTTAATTTTATTCCTTTCCCCCATAGGTTTGGTATTTTGAAAGTGAAGTTTAATGTAGAACAAACTTTGTGCAGCCTTGTGTTGTATTTGGCTAAATCTGCCAAGGGGGAGATGAAAATAAATGTATCGAAACCCTTGGTCAGCAAAGAAAATTTCAATGTCAAGGTCATAGCAGACCTCTTTGTAAAATATTTATCTGGACCCCATTTTTTATCGCTATGGCTTTATCTACATTATAGTACACCAGTAAAGTGCTTGTTAGTAAAAGGATGTGCAATTATTTTAGGTCAAGAGTTACAGTCAGATACCTCAAAATGCTTTTCATTTAAATGTCCCCTTCATGAAATGGTCACCATTCCAAGAATTCTTCAACTGTTCTTGCATCTTGCTTTGTTTGATAATTTTAATAATTTGTTGACAGGTGACTACAATGACTATCTTAGCAGCAGTAACCATGTTGACAGTGCTACCCTTCCACCAGCAGCCAGTTTTTGGGACATTGACCATGCTGATCTGCCAGAACTTTTCAGCAAACTTGGCCTTGGAAAATATAGTGATCTTTTCAGACAACAGGAGGTCAGTTTCATGGATTTTATAGACATTTCATTATCCAGAATTTCTAAAGTTTGAATTATCTAGTACCTAAGATCCCTTAATACTTAAAGAAATTATAATTTTAAGGTGTCAACTTGTTAAAAAATTGAAAGAAACAATTATTATGCCCCACACAACAAGTTGCGGGAGGTGTAATGTTTAAGACCCATCTGTCAGTCATTCAGATTGTCAGTCCATCGGTCCTGATTTTTAAAAACACTATTATTGCAAATCTCGCTTCAAAGTATACACTTCGGCTAATGTCAATGAGTGATGACACTATTTGATGTAACAGTTAAACAGTTTGAATCACGGGTTGCAGTTTATAAAAGAAGCATTTTAATTGGCGGATTTGAACCCACCCACTTTTATGTGGTATTGCTATTTTACCAATTGACATTTACCAACTGCCAGCTGTGACGTTTATGTATCAGGACTGGAAAAAATAAATCCCTGCAAAAGTTGACCGAGAGTTCTCTCAATAATTGATTCTTGTTTTTTTATGGTGTAAACAAAAACACACTGTTGTTCACAGATATTTTAAACAGGTTCCCAGTTTCATTTTTCAACATAGTGCTTCATCGATCAATTCAATCATTTTTGGCTCACCGAGACGAAGTCGGGGGGAGCTTATGCTATACCCTCCGTGTCATCTTCGGCGTCCGGACCTGGTTAAAGTTTTTGTTGCAGGACCTGTATCTAAGTTATTACTTGTCCTATCTTCACCAAACTTGCATGGATGATGCATCTGGACCTATTTATGGACTTGAAAGACTTAGATGCTGAATCTAGGCCATGAATTTCAGATGCTGGAGGAGGTTAAGGTTTTTGGAGCAGTTTAAGTTTTTGGTGCAGGTGCCCTACGATAGCAATTTCTAAGTTACTACTGGTCCTAACTTCACCAAACTTGCATGGATGATGCGTCTTATGATATTGATGCACCTGACAGGCTTGAATGCTGAATCTGAGCGATAGGTTTCGGATGCTAGATGAGGTTTAGTTTTTTGGAACAGGTCACATGTTTTATAGATAATAGTACTATTTCAAACTTGCATAGTTGATTTAACTATAATATAAATGAATGGCAGAGGTAGCTTCAGATGCAGAGTCTGATGTCCATTATCAAGGATGCTAAAAAAATTTCCTACCTCACTTAAACCTGCTTCAGAGATGTGTTTTTTGTTAAATGATATAACATGATTCCTATGATATAGTATTGTATGATTTGATACATATTGTTTTATATGATACAATATTATATGATATGATACAATATTGCATCATATTATGTTATATGATACAATATCATAGTATGTATCAAATATGATACAATATTATACAATACAATATCATACTATATTATACAATATAATATCATATTACAATATTGTGATGTATTATGTGATATGGTATTGTATCATATAATTCTATATTGTATTATATATTATGATATTGTATTCTGTGTTCAAATACAATAATGTATTACACGATACAATGTCATATCATATGTCACAATATCATATTGCATCATTATTTATTACAGTATTATATTGTATTATATGATATATATTGTAAGTATCATAGGATGCAATATCGTATTTTTAATTATTGTATTGATAAACATTGTATATTGTAATACCATATGAAAACATGATCAAAAAATTATTACAATTGTAAATATATATCCACCAAATGATGTAAACAATAGATGCGATTTTTTTAAGAAAACATGACTGGATAAAAATATATGCTCAAAGTTTTAAGAATATTTTGATGTGCGGAGACTTAAACTGTCTATCAGATAACTTAAATCCGGATAAAAGTGTACATTTTTTTAAATCATTGGTGAACAAACTCGATTTATGTGACTTATGAAAATATATGAATGGAAACAATCAAGGTTATACGTGGTGTAATGGGGCAAATATCCCAGCAAGTAGAATTGACTATATTCTAAAATCTAATACTTTTTGTTATGCATGCTAAAATATTAGAATTCAAAGCATTCCAGGGTCTCATTCAAATGGCACGAGGATGCCTGATCACAAATGTTCAATTTTTACTTTAACTACAAATGAAAATTTAAGAGGGCCAGGATATTGGAAATTTAATACTTAATTGCTTGAGAACAAAAACTTCAAAAATGAAATGAATATATTCCTTAAACAATTTGCTTTTGATAAAAAGAAACCTATCGATTCATGGGATATTTTGAAAAGAGGGATGAAAACTTTTTGTATAAATTTTTCCAATAAAATTTCTAAATCATATAAAAGCAAAATAATCTCCATCCAAAAAGAAATAAATATTATTGAAAAATATAAATATTAACAGAAAAAGAGAATTAGAAACAGAATTAACAGAGTTAATAAACAAAAAAGCAAAAGGTGCGCAAATACTGTCGAGAGCAAACTGAATAGAAAATGAAGAGAAAAATACTGCTTACTTCCTAAACTTAGAAAAGAAAAGACAATTATCAAACGTGATTAAATCTTTAAAAAACGGAAATGATTACATACCTGATGAAGACCAAATTTTACAATCACTTTGCGATTTCTATGAGAAATTATATACTTCATGCAACACAAATAACAGTACAATAAAGAAATATCTCGATAATCTAAATTTAGAGTTTATGTTAAACGACGAAGACAAAATAGAATTAGACAAATTTCCAACGCTTTCGGAATGTACAGAAGCTATACTAAATATGAAAAAAATAAGTCTTCGGGACTTGATGGATTACCGTCAGAATTTTACCAAACATTTTGGGAAAGCTTAAAAGAATATTATTATTGTCCTATTCAAGAAATTTATGATAAGAAAACTATGGCATTTTCGCTGAGACTTTCTCTAATCACTCTATTATTTAAAAAAGGAGATCCTCAAAATTTAAACAATTATAGGCCTATTAGCCTTACAAACACTGATTATAAAATTATTGCTTTTATATTTGCTAGCAGACTACAAAACATACTTGATAAAATAATACATATAAATCAATCAGCTTAAATAAAAGGATGAAATATAGCGTTGAACGCAAGATTAATTGTTGACATTTTCGATTATTATGAGGAAAATGACTTGGAATCAATTTTGTTGTTCCTTGACATTCAAAAATCTTTTGATTCTGTAGAGTGGAATTTTATGTTGAAAGTTATCAAAAAATTCAATTTTGGAGAAAACATTTTAAAATAGATTAACATATTATATAACAAACCTATATTCAGGATAAAAAACAATGGGTGGATATCTAAAACATGTAACATGTATAGAGGCATAAGACAAGGGTGTCCGGTATCAGCAATATTATTTCTTTTTGTTGTTGAAATCTTAGCAATCGGCATAAGGTCTAATAGGCTTTCAAAAACTTGGAATGACTCGGAGTATTAAGATACTACGTACAACATGCAGATGACTGTATTCTTCCTTTAAAAGATGAAGCTTCATTAAAAACTTCCCTAGAGATGATACAAAGTTTTAATTAAGTATCGGGTTTGAAATTAAATATGTCTAAAACAGAGTGTCTTTTAACAGGTCCCTGGAAAAATATTTTACAAGAAATAGAAAATGTAACAGTAAACAAGACATGTATAAAAACTCTTGGAATCTATATAGGTCAAAACGATGAAATGTGTTACAATAAAAATTGGACAAAAATTGTTGACAATTTAGAAAAACTTTTTGAGTCATGGAAAACAAGAAAATTAACAGTATTTGGCAAAGTTTGTGTAATAAATAGCATGGCAATACCAAAATTCTTATACACTGGGTCAATTTTAAACCTCCCAGATAAAGGGATACTGAAAAAATACAGAGTTTTTTATATAACTTTATTTGGAATAAAAAAGATAGGATTAAAAGAAATACGCAGATAGGCAGAATTCAAGATGGAGGCATAGGTATTGTTGATATACTGATGAAACTTAAATCAATAAAAGTGTCCTGGATAAATCACATTTCCAGAAAAAACAGTTCAGTATCTATATTTGTAGACAGTCTTTGTAAAGAAAAGTTTTTTGATTTCGAGTATCTCTGTAAAAGTAATGTAACAGACTTTTAAATGATTATCAAATGATAGAACACTTTTCTCTGTTTTACAAAGAAATATTTGTCTTTTTTAACGAATGTAAAAAAAATCAAACAGAGATGAGTCTAAACGGATTATTAAAGGAATTGCTATGGTGTAATAAAATTTTCATGTTCAAAAACAAACCAATATTTTTTAAAGAGTGGTTAAAAAGTGGTATTAAGTACTTAAACGATATTGTAAATGAAAATGGTTTGAAACCCGCAGAATGGTTTAGTGACCAACTTGTATGTAAAAGAAATTGGATATGTGAATATATGATTATAAAAACGATCTTTTCAAAATTTTTTGGAAAATATGATTTTTTAAATGTTCAATATGAAAACATTGTTTTTGGAAAAACGTCTTTTGAACTGTGTTTTAAAAACCATGTATACATCTGTCATATTGATTCAAAGCTTTAAGACATTTTTCGTCAAAAACAATTTGTACCACCATTGAATCAATTGTACTATAAAAAAGTTTTTGAAATTTCCAAGGAATCATGGAAATCTATTTATGAACAAAAAATATTAGCCATTAAAGACAAAAATATATCTGATTTTAATTACAGACAACTAAACAATCTATTATGTAACAGAAAAATGATGAAAAGATGGAAAATTGTTGAAAACGATGTGTGTCTTTTGTAAAGATGTAAAGGAAAACAATGAACATCTCATTCTACGATGTGAAAATATAAGTCAAATATGGGGCACTGTACAAAAATGTTTAAATTTTGATATATCTTGGAAAACATGCTAGCATAGGCAATATTTTATTGTACTTTAGGTGAGATATACATGTATATTTTGAACAATTCTGAAACCTTTTTTTTTGTATTAGCTTTTTGTCAATTTTTTTTTTTTTTAATTTTTTATTTAATAATTTTTTTTTTTATTTATTTACAAGAAATATATTCCGTCAAATACTCTATATGAAAATGTCCATGTATAACTATATTATAAAAAATCCTACAGTTATGTGAATTTGTATGTAGTGAGTATATTTGTTATTGTTTGAAAATAAATGTCAATAAAAAAAAAAATACCATATGAAATGAACATATGATTATCATACAATTTTTTAACATATGATATACGATATTGTGTCAAAACAATATCCATGTATATCCAAGATCATTAACTATGATTTTCATATAATATGATAAAGGTGGTCTCATAAAGGTGATGCCTCGTCTCGGTGAGCTTTGTAATTTGTGATTACCTATGTTTTTTTTTAAAACAGGTAACATGTTTTATAGATAATACCATATATCCGGTAATTTTCGCGATTATCTAATTTTTGCTTTTTTCGCGATCTCTTTCAAATCGAAAAATATTGAATATGCTGAAATTATATCCTGTATTATTTTCTTTAAGACACTTTTAATATCGCAAAATATTACCAGCGCAAATTAAAAATGCTACATATTTTCCCCATTTTCGCAAATTTTGTGACACACGAAAAATCCCAGGTATACGGTAGCTTGCATAGTTGATTTAACAATACTATAAATGAATCGCAGAGGTAGTTTCAGATGCAGAGCCTGATCTCTATTATCAAGGATGCTAAAAAATATCTCCTACCTCACTCAAACCTGCTTGATAGATGTGTTTGTTGTTAAATAATTTAACATGATTTATATGATACAATATTATATTATATCATATTATATTGTAAAAAGTTATATGATATTGTATCAAATTCTTTGTATATTATGATATGATATTTTCTCATGATATTGTTAAGTTTAGTATTGTATAATTTAATTCAATATTGTATAATATGATTTTGTATTATATATTATTTTATCACATGATATTGTTTCATATGATATTGCAATATATGATATTGTATGGTATAAAACGAATTTTATGATATAGAATATCGATTCATATGATATGATATTGTTTAATATAATATTAGTTTATATATTATTATATCACATGAAATTGAATTATATGGTATTGTAATATAAAATATTGTATCATATACTATATTGTATTATATAATATATTACTATATCACATGATATTGTATCATATGATATGATATAATGTTTCAAATTATATTGTATCATATGATACAATATCATATTATGTATCAAATATGATACAATATCATGCAATGCAATAGCATACTATATTTTACAATATATCATATGTAACAATATTGTGATGTATTATGTGATATGATATTGTATCATATAATGCTATATTGTATCATATGTATATTATACATTATGATATTGTATTGTGATCAAATACAATAATTTATAACATGATACAATGTCATATCATATGTTACAATATCATTTTGCATCATTATTTATTACAGTATTATATGATATATATTGTAAGTATCATAGGATGCAATATCATATTTTATATTATTGTCTAAATAAACATTGTATCTTATATTTATACTGTATGAAATGAACATATAATTATCATAGAGTTTTTTAACATATGATATATGATATTGTGTCAAAACAGTATCCATGAATATCCAAGATCATTCACTATGATTTTCAGATAATATGATAAAGGATGCCTCATAAAGGTGATGTCTTGTCTCGGTGAGCTTTGTAATTTGTGATTACCTATGTTTAATGCATCAATTTAATTTAAGGCAGTATTTATTTTGTTGTAGCTTATTCCAAAGAATTCACAACAGATACTAACAATAAATGCATTTTATTGAACTTCCATCGATCAATGGCACACTTACTTTTACAAGTGTGCATGTGCCTTTAAACATACACAAAATTTGCAATTTACGGCACAAACTTGTTTAATTTCGGACTGATCTGTGATTATAACCTTATTTTGTTACTCAGTCTGTAGGAACATTAATTTACCTCAAAATTCATCAGACAATATTTATTTCTGATGTTGATGCTTTACTTGCCTCTGACTTTCTCTCAAACACGCTAACCGATCTTGGATTGTTAAATTCACGTGCAGATCGAGTCGCTATTTGGCTCAGTTTTACATGTTTATAAACAAACCACAATTCTTTTTTTACGAAGTTGTTGACGATGTTTAAAAGATTTTCAATACAGATTTATTGTAAGTTAATAAGTGAAGACATATGCTGTTAAACGTCTAATGGATTTCACGACATGTCAACCTGATTTTTCTGTGGATCTACATTTTTGCAGCAAGCTTTTTGTGAGGAAAAAATTAGCACTGTTACAGTCTGTTCAACTCATGCAGCATTTCACATATGGTACATTAAGAACAGTAACGCAAAATATATTTGTTCACTAAACAGTTTCTGACAAATTTCTTCACAATCAACTGAATAACGTTATTCGATGAGCGAAAAACAATCTGTGTGACTTTAAACAATATGCGCCTGTCCCTGCTTTCCCCGACATCATTTACACATGTAAGTTAACATCGCCCCATATGTTCTCCAATAACTGTAATTTTTAACTTGGAAGTACAACTTTATTACATGTTTTCTTTATTCAACATTTGTTTCCACGTGTCAGGCACCATGCTGTCAACATGCATTTGATAAATAAATTGGCGGGTCTATAAAAATGCGCCAATCAGAATCTTTGTTGTAAATCGCAATTGTAATACACACCGATTAGAAAGTTTCGTTACTCAACACAATGCTATATCGGCCGTAGTGTATACTTTTAAGGACGGCGGATCCAATTCATTTCTACAATAGATTTTTTATTCAAATTTTTACATAATGTTAATCAGTTAATGGTGAGTGAAAATCAATAAGAAAATTACATGATCATCGACTTCCTTATTTTATTGAGGATGTTTTAAAATTTGGGTACGAAAATCCTCAGATATAATAGAAAGTAATGGGAATTTTCTGGTGTTTGGAATAAAAATTGATATGTAAAAAATTCTGCAGTAGAGTTTTTACTCTAATTAAATTGTAATATCAAGAAGTCAATTAGCTTACCGATAAACAGCAAAAAAATGTAGGTCATCGACCTAAATTTTTTGAGGGGTTTTATCAAAGCTCACTACATGGTTCATTTTTCTTCAGAAATATCATTGAAAAAAGGACATAATTATTTCCTGAAGTTACATTAACTGCTATATAAATAAATATTGTAAGGTTAAGGTATAAATTCAATATCAACCAGATTATAAGACAATAAACTGCCTCTGCACATTTTATGATTTATAAACCATAGAAATATAACGGACTTGTCGCAAACAGAGGAAATTCGAACTATTTGTTTTTTCTTAATTTTTCTTCAACTAGAAATATTTTGGTATCACAAATTATGTTTAGTAGAATGAAAATTTTATTATTTTCCCCTTTTCTGATATAAGAAATTACGACAGTCATATTCATAGCATATGCGCCGAATCTGTGCAGAGGTGCAAAATCTTGAATTGGGTCCGTCGTCCTTAAACAAAATTTGCGATAAATTAATAATTAATCAAATACAAAATAGCATATGTGTCTAAAATTTAAATAGTTTTAGTAAAAAGGGGGAGGTCAAATTTATGCCCCTATTTTTATTAGGTCACCTTAGTAAACTCAGGTGACCTATTGCTATCTGTTTTCGTCCGTCGTCGTGCGTCATGCGTTAACAATTTACATTTTTAACTTCTTCTTAAAAACTACAAGGCCAATTGTTCCCATTTTTGGTGTGAAGCATCTCTATGGTAAGAGGAATGTAAATTGTGAAATTGGTGGCTCTACCACCCCCAGGGTGCCACAGGTGGGGCCAAATATGCAAAAAATAGCCAAATTTTCAAAAATCTTCTTCTCTACTCCCACACATGTGAGGAAAAAACTGATTGCATGGTTATGATGTCCATGAAGCCCTCTACCAAAATTGTGAAATTCATGGTCTCTGGGTCAGGGGTTCAGGCTCTAGGGTGGGGCCAATATGGTCATATAGTAAAAATATATTAAATCTTAGAAAATCTTCTCTACTCCCATAGATATTTGTTAAAAACTAAATACAAGGTTATGATGTCCATGAAGCCCTCTACCAAAATTGTGAAATTTATGGTCTCTGGGTCAGGGGTTCAAACTCTAGGGTGGGGCCAATATGGCCATATAGTAAAAATGTATTAAATCTTAATAATCTTCTTCTCTACTCCCATAGATATTTGTTAAAAACTAAATGCATGGATATGATGTCCATGAAGCCTTCTACCAAAATTGTGAAATTTCTGGTCCCCGGGTCAGGGGTTCAGGCTCAAGGGTGGGGCCAATATGGTCATATAGTAAAAATGTATTAAATCTTAGAAAATCTTCTTCTCTACTCCCATAGATATTTGTGAAAAACTAAAGGCCTGGATATGATGAATATGAAGTCTTCTACCTAAATTGTGAAATTTATGACCCCGGGGACAGGTGTTTAGGCACTAGGGTGGGGCCAATATGGCCATATAGTAAAAATGTATTAAATCTTAGAAAATCTTCTTCTCTACTCCTGTATATATATTTGTGAAACACTAAAGGCATGGATATGATGTCCTTGTGTTAAGTGGCATCAAAAAGTATGTAGGTCATGGGCCCCGGGCTTGGTCCTGTCCCACCTCAAACAGGAAGTGCCAGAATATCTGAAAACGGTTAAGAACCCTACCCCTAAACCATATATATTCTTGTTCCCTGTATTAAGGGTCATCAAATGGTATGAAGGTCATGGGCCCCAGGGATGGTCCTGACCCCCCTCAAACAGGTAGTGTCCGAATATCTTGAAAACAGTTAATATCCCCACCCTTAAACCATATATATTCTTGTTCCTTGGGTCATGTTAGTTTACCTGATATATAGAAAAGGACCCCTGGGAACATCATGAAACTTTGTGGGTCATCCCTACTCTATATGATAGCCTCGTTTGTTTGGGAGACTTTATAATCGCCCCGATTATAATTACATCTTGTTTTCCCTTGCTTCTTCCTAATGGAGTTATCTTCCTTTGCTTGTTCATATTTAGTAATTAATCATTGAATATAATGTAATTATAAAGAAGTTGTATGATCAAAAGAGTTATGCAAGGCTTTTTATCATTTGAAACAAAAACAGTTTTTGAACTTTCAAAATAAACAAATAGACTTGTTAATAGTAAAGTAATAATTGGCTAACTAAAATCACTGATATAAAGGTAAAATGATTTTGGTATATATGCCAGATGGTGATTCTCAACGAATGTTGAATATTCAAAAACTGGAACAGGAGAAGTGAGTAACTCATGATGGCTTTTATCGATAAAGCTGGGTTTTTTTTCGTTTGTTTAAATGCCCACAGGGAGAGTTTCTGTCTGCCCCGGGGGGGGGGGGGGGGGATGGGAGGTTGTTTTAGATAAAACATGAATAATAGCCACCTTGTTATTATTATTAAATTATTTTCTATCAGAGTCTTGCACCTTTTCAATATCCGGTCATGCACTCTTTTATGATCTTTTAAGTTTTTCGCTAAAATTATAGGTTTAATATTCCTTTTTGAAAGATTTCAGGCAGGGAGGTGGTTGTCATTACAAATTTAAAAATGTTCTATTCCAGAATAAAACTTAATTAAATGCATATATGAGACTCCTTTGTGTATGGGTTATGCTACTCAGGTGACCGTTAAGGCCTATTGGCCTCTTGTTAATTTAAAAAAAGGGCCAATAATTGTGTTTACAGTCATCATTCTCTAATAGCTGTTTATCTGTGATGGCATTAAAATGGGCCTTTTCCTGCAGTTTTTCAGACATGTGGAAAAATTTGGGCCTTTTTTTATGCCATTAAGCATCAATCATTGCTATCTTTATACCCCCCTCAAACGAAGTTAGGGGGGGGGTATATAGGAATCACCTTGTCTGTCCGTCCATCTGTCCGTCTGTCCGTGTGTGCAAAATTTGGGTCCAGTCCATATCTTTTTTATGGAGAAACATTGGAAGTTCTTACTTCACACAAATATTGCTTATGACCTGATGGTGTGTCATGACCTTGACCTAAGGTCATTTTGGCAAGGTCAAGGTCACTGGCTGGAAAAGTGCAACATTTGTGTCTGGTTTATAATTTTTATGAAGAAACATTAGAAGTCCTTATTTCACACAAAATATTGCTGATGACCTGAAGGTGTGTCCTGACCTTCACCTAAGGTCATTTTGGCAAGTTCAAGGTCATTGTTTATGAAAATGCTTAATTCCTGTCTGTGTCATGTCTTGTATATAAGGATTATATTAGAAGGTAAAATTTGACATAAAGCTTGCTCGTGTCAGGTCACATAGAATTAATTACTGTAAAACGAGAAAATATGGCGCACTACAAATTTTAGCGCCTTTGGCGCAACTGCCTTTGAGCGCTAAAATTAATAGTGCGCTAACGATTTTCCATATGTTTTAAATTTCTTCAAGTTGCAAAACAATAACGTCAGTCCATTTTTAGTGCTATATAGAAGTGTTCGCTTACGTAATATCAGATGCCATCGATTCTGTTTGTTTAATCAATTACATAGGTAAACAGTATGGGTTATTGGTGATCAGTGCCTAAACATGGATTTATTAATTCAATTTTAATTGAGTTTTAATATCTCTCATTAGCACCTTGAATATTGGGCTTCTCCCCATGCCACTTCCATTTAGCGCCTCGAGGTGAAAATGTGATTAAGCGTGGCGATCGTTAACGCTGACAATACATGATTGATCATAATTTCTTTGATCTCTGATTAGTGAATATAAAGATAACAAGACGATACCTCTTTTTTTGTGTTATTTTAATGTAATATTACTGTGAAAAAGATTCGCTCATGGTGATCGAAAGTCATGGTAAATGGAGCATTCGATTTCACTTTTAGTTTCGGGACTCTTCTAGTGTTATCCAAGTCGACGTTTAATTCAAAGTCCGATAACTCAAATTTCTTTACCGACAAAAATTACACATCATCACCAATAAATGAAGTTTTCATATCTATCTACTGATGATTTATACAAAAGTAAGTGTATTGTTCTCAACGACAGTTTACCGTGCATGCGAGATAGAAATCAAAGTCGTTGTGTTCACATGCTTGAAAGAACACGGAACAAAATTTGGGCATGATCGTTTATCTAACAAGAACATTTTTTTGTATTCTTTTTTAAAGAAAAGGTGCGTGCACTAAAATATAATTGCGCCAATGTACTGGCACTTGCGTTTGCGCTAAAATACGTATGCGCCAAATTTTCTTGTTTTACAGTATTACCAGTAGATTATCATCTCTGTCCCTCTGAATATGACCTGCTTCAATGCATTTTATCTTCTTTTTTTTTTAACTTGTGTGGGGAAAAAAATTATGAAAAAAATTGGGCTCTGTATACCAAAAATTCAAAAGATATACTGTAAACCAACTATTTTTCGCAACGACTTTATTTCGCAATTTACTTTCAATAAACTGGTTCGCCACGACTAATGTTAGTGGGCAAGCCTTATCTAGACTCGTGTTGTTATAACAACCATACGACATGGACTTGTTCGCGACAATAAATATTCGCGGTGACGAGGCTATCGGAATCTCACGAAAATTTCTCGCAGGTGAATAAAAGTAGGTTTACAGTAATGGCTGCTTGACATGTGGATTATCGTGTTTGTTATGGCATATAAGGATGCAAATTTCTTCATGCATTAACAGTTAAGTTGAAATAAAATGGATTTAAAGAATAAAAATTTGTTTGTGTACTCATATTAGCATTAATAATTAAAATTAAAAACAAACCAGTTGTTATCGATATAACATGGACAGTTAAATAGATAGCATCCACCATTTTCTAATTATATAGAAAAATATTTGAGTTAAGATTTTTTCTTAGCGGGGGCCGGGGGGTATTATTTGTGAGCTTGCTCACAGTACCTCTAGTTCATTTTATACATACATTCCTGTTCTGGTTGCTTTTTATTAGTACATTGTTTATAAGAGTGATGTAGAGAAAAATCAAGATCAGATATCTAAAATGCTGTGTAAAAGATGAACCAATTTTTTAAAATCTGTATTGTGATATAGTGCAATACTCGAACTACTTTAAGAACTGGAACTCGATGTGATGTGGCTCATGAGCCTCTTGCATATCCTTGATTAAACATTCTAATTCTGTTTGATTCTAGATTGACTTAGCCACCTTTCTAACATTAACCGAGAAAGATTTGAGGGAATTGGGAATAACAACTTTTGGTGCCAGAAGAAAAATGCTTCTAGCTATTGCAGGTAATGTTAATTTATAAATAAAGTTAGTTTTGATGGGAGGGCTTTAATCAGGTGAAGTTTTTAGAAAATAATCATTGATTATATGTTATAGGATATACATTGTTATTTAGGGGTTGAAATGACTGTAGAATATAATACAACTCCTGTTTTTTATGTAGCTTTTTGTCCTGTCATTCTTTAGTCAGAAGAATTTTAAGACAAAAACAACAACTTTACTTTTTAAAAAGTGCTTAGCTTGAAAGATTATAAATCATTGTTTGACAAAATATTTCCATATACTTTTTACTATTGGTTGATCCATTTTTTAAGCCTTTCTTGAGACACATCTATTATGGTACAGTATACTAGTAGTACTTGTATACTAGTAGTACTTCTGTTCACAAGGAAGGTCAAGGTCACCATAGATTTAGTCTCTCTTCACTCAATAGGCAAAATAAAAAAAAATACAGATTGAGGTAGGATGATCATATTTGGAACATACGCTGTTTAAGACAAGAGGGAGAACACATACAATTGTGTATTCTAATCCCATCTCGGGCGTCTATGCATGTTTACTCTTTCATACCATTGAATCTTCATGCAGTTGTTCCTATTAGAATTTAGTTTATTCTGATTTTGTGGATGCATTAGATATGATGAAAATTTAATGTAAAAAAAAATGTATTTTTATTAGATTTAAACAAAAGGAGGAATCTACTGGCAACAGAAAAAGGAGTAGAAAATGTGACTGCTGATAGAGATTTTACTGATAATGGAACAACCACAAATCTGAGGATGGACTCTCAGTCCTCTGCTGGTTCACATATGTTGGAGCATCTGTCCTCCAGCTTAGGAAATGGTTCATTTAGTCATCCAAGGTCCCTAATGAGCAGCTATACCTCACCACTTAACCATGGAGGGAGATTTCCCTTGAAAGGCCAGTTTCTTAGTCATAGTGCCCGACTTAGTGATTCAGGAAATACAAGTCAGAATGCTCACATGGTGAGAGGATCTGGACTAAGTGGAAGCTTTAATTACACATCCGTGGACAGCTTATTTCCAGGTGATAGAATGGTTAAGGCTCCTCCAGGATTTCCGCCAAGAAAAATTAGCCTCAATCGAAGTGCTAGTGGCAATCTATTTGCCTCTTCTGAGCTGTATTCTCGTCAGATAGATTTCAATACACCCACAGATGCTAGTTCTCAAAATTTTCAGCCAGATGGTGTAAACTTGAGTGGAAGATGGTCAAATTATTGAGGAAAAAATGTTGGTCTTAATCTAACTTTTCATGTACGCATTCTTAATGCAGGGTTATTTCCACTTGTACAATATAAATTTACAGTTATGAATTAATCTCACTGGAGGCAAAATCAACTAAGGATGAAAAGTATATTCTTATCAATTTCATGGCTACTGTATCTCAATACCTCGTTGCGTGTTATTAATGTTATTCGTGTTTGAAGTGAAAAGGGAAATTTTTCTCAAATATATGTTTAAAGCATAGGGCAAAATTTATATTTATCAACAGTCACAAAGAAAATAATTATTTAGGAAATTAAAATTCAAGTATGTGCAAACCATGAATCTAAATGACTTAAAAGAGGATGGTCATGATTTTCTGAGCTTAATTTTTTTGTTTTTCCGTTTTTATTGTTTACTTACCAATAGTTATTTTCAGTGGTTTTCAAAATTTTGAATGTCTTAATTTTGTCAGTTAAACGTTAAATATCATATTATGCAGGATTGATACAATATCAAATTATACAGGATGTATCATATGATACATAAGCATTTTCTTATAATATTAAACAATGTCAAATTGTATAATAAGATACAATGTCATATCATATAATTGAGAAATTACACAATATTGTATCATATTCAATGTTGTATTATATCACATGATACTTTATTGTAACACATAATACAATATTACATCAAATTATTAAACAATTATGTTTTCTGTTATATGAAGCAATATAGTATCAAATGATACAGTATTGTATTTTAATGTATGATAAAATGTATGTCAAATCATTTGATACAATATTATACCATATCCTACAATACATTATCATCTGGTATCACTTGATTCAGTATTGAATTGTTTCATAAATTACTATATTGTATTATATGATATAATTTAGTATCATGTCATATGATTTAATATTATATCTTTTAGTATCATATCATATAATTGATATTGAATCAAAATATGTGCATTACTCAATTTTTGATATATGTGTCATATGATATAAACATTGATTTTCATTTTGATATTGTAATGGTAGTTTTATATTAGGGGATGCCTTGTTTTGTTAAGAAATTGAATCAAACTAGAAATATTTTAGAGGAAAAAATTTTAAGTTACCATTTTAAATGTGTTTGTTTAGCAATTTTTTATAAAAGATGTGGAGTAAAATTATTTTTAATTTTGTTTTGCACAAATCATGACCATGCCCCTGTATGGGTTGTTATCCACAGATACCTGCATTTGGTGTTACCATGTGAGGTATTCTTTGACACTTTAAACCAATAAATGTCATACTTTCAGTTCTTATAGTGAGTTCAAAAACTCTCAAGTGTCTACTAAATAACAAAAGAATTTGTCTTGTCATTTAAGGAGGCCGACTTTAGTTTTCATTGCACATTCTAGTAAAATACAGTGTATTTATACTTTTTATGAATTTTTTTCGATAAATAAAATTGAACACAATAAACAAAAAACAGATTTTAAAAATTCAGATTTTTTAAGAAAAATTCGATTTTGTAAACGTTTTTTCCGTTGCATGGTACGTCAGCGTTGCCATTGTGCTTTTATGACGTTATGATAAAATGAAGCTTTGTAAGAGTGCGTTATAAGAAATAACATAAAAGAAAAAGTAAAAATCCTATGCTGTTGAAAATCTATACACAGAATAATGCTAATATCAGAGGTATTTTTCTTAATTTTTGAATAAATCAATTATACCAATCTAAATTTGTAATACTCCAAATATATAGCAAAATTTGGTGCATTTAAATATTTTTAGATGGCCCCCACTAAAAAAACAGATGGTAGAATTGAGTATTTTTTAAATATAAGTTGGAAAATAATACTACTAATCTCATATTACAATTTGAGAAAAAAGGCTATTGTAATAATTTTTTTAATCTGCTTCGAATTGCAGAAAATGACAATTTCCTATATATTCCTTTAGTAGATGTACCTGTATTTTGAGATGGCCCCTAAAAAGAACCAGACGGTCGATTTTCTTGAAACTTTGCAGATAAACTAGAGTTGGTGTAAATTACATATGGTTAAAACATGAAGAGTTTTGCTATTGTAGTTTTTCCGCAAAAAAAAAAAACAAGAAATCGGCCTCCTTAAATGTGTAAGTATTTATTTAATTCCTTCACTTATACACATTTGATATCAAACATTTAAACATTTTTACTGGATGGCTAACTGACATTTTCATAGCATATAAATTGAGTAGACTGTACAATATTAACTTTGTAAATTTTTTTCAGCAACATATTTTATGTGTATGTGTAACTTCACTTGTATATGATATACATCAGTTATTTTCATGTTAAAAAGATTAACCGGTTAATTTATATACTGTATGTAAAACTCATATTATTGAATATTGAGCATTTTGTTACAGATGTAATTTGAGCATGCAGTGGTATTTTTTTTAATGAACTTGTAAATTTATTGTAAAAAGAAGTAATCTCAGCTTCTTAAGTTTGAATTGACAAACAATTGTGTAAGATATATGTTTATTTGTAGCTATTTTTTTATTATTAATTTTTTTTTGGGGGGGGGGAGCTAAATGAATATCCTCACTTTATTTTTATTTTAAGGGATTTGTTTGATTTTTTTTATTTTTTTCATCTAATCTCAGAATATGTGATACTCTTTCCTTTTGGAATTGTTAGAAAAAATTATGTGCAAACAGTAGCTACAATTAGATTTACATTTAAGCTACTTATATCAAAACTAAACAGTGTCCAAATACTGTTTACATATTTCAACTTTTATTTTGATGTATAATATCACCATAAGGAATGTGTATCAAGATACTTACAGTATTCCTATAATATTGAGGTCATGACAATCAATTTTATTTTGACATTTTTTCTGTGTGAATGTTAGTTGATGTGACACTTGGACGCTAATTTTTGCAATTCAATGGCCTTATGGTGAAGTTTGTACCTGGAAAATCCACATTTTGTGGATATACGAAAATATTTCATAAAGTCTGACCCGTCTCAGTAAATCCCTGTCTCTTATTACATGTACAATGTAACTATGTTCCAACTGGAAAATTTAATTTTCATTTAAATCCTTGATTCAAGAATGTAGTTTCTAAAAGAAAACAAAATGTTTGACAGTTTTGATTGCCATGTAACTAAATCTAAATTAGGCTAAGCAAATCATTTGAGAATTGACAAGTTTTAATATAATATTGATCCACATCTAAGACACCTATCATTCATTAAGAATGAGATGCATTTGTCAATAATTTCATTGAAGTAATGAAAAATGTTTATTTCCTTGTTTAAGTAGGATGATCGATACATGGGACTTATTTTTTTAAGCTCACCTGAGCTGAACGCTGAAGTGAGCTTTTCTGGTCAAAATTTGTCTGTTGTCTGTCGTCAACATTGTCTTTGTTGTCGTAAACTTTTCATTTTCATCTTCTCCAAAACCATACGGCCAATTTCAACCAAACTTGGCACACAGGATTATTGGGTGAAGAGGACAAGTTTGTTCAATTGAAAGACAACGTCCTCTTTCAACAGGAGATAATTTAGAATAATTGAAAATTTGTTGGCATTTTTAGCTCACCAGAGCTAAAAGCTCAAGTAAGCTTTTCTGATAACATTTTGTCTGTCGTCCGTCTGTCTGTCTGTACATCTGTCTGTAAACTTTTCACATTTTCGACATCTTCTCCAGAACTACTGGACCAATTTCAACTAAACTTAGCACAAAGCACCCTTAGGTAAAGGGATTCAAAGTTGTGAAAATAAAGGACCACGCCCTCTTGTAAGGGGAGATAATTACGGTAGGAATTATTGAAAATTTTAGAGAAATGTTCAAAAATCTTCTTCTCAAGAACCATTTGGCCAGGAAAGCTGAAACTTGTGTGGAAGCATCCTCAGGTAGTGTAGATTCAAAATTGTTAAAATCATGACCCCCGGGGATAGGGTGGGGCCACAATGGGGGTTCGAACTTTAAAAAAAGAATATATAGAGTAAATGTTTAAAAATCCTCTTCTCAGAAACTAATAAGCCGGGAAGCTTAAACTTAAGTAAAAGCATCTTCGGATAGTGTAGATTCAAAGTTGTGAAAATCATGACCCCCGGGGGTAGGGTGGGGTCGAACTTTTACATAGGAATATATAGAGTAAATCTTTAAAAATCTTCTTCTCATAAACAAATCAGCTAGGAAAGCTGAAACTAATGTAAAATCATCTTGAGGTAGTGTAGATTTAAAGTTATAAAAATCATTACCCCTGGGGATAGGGTGTGGCCACAATGAGGAATCGAACTTTTACATCGGAAAATATGGAATAAACTTTTAAAAATCTTCTTCTCAGAAGCCAATTGGCCAGAAAAGCTGTAACTTGTGTGGAAGTATCCTCAGGTTGGTAGATTCAAAGTTGTAAAAATCATGACCCCTGGGAAACGGATGGGGTCACAACGGGGTCAAAAAATTACAAAGTAATATAAAGAGAAAAATCTTTTTTTTAAATCTTTTCTAAAAACCATTTGCCTAGAAAAGCTGTACCGTACTGAAAGCAACCTAAGATAATGTAGATTCAAATTCTTTCAAATCAAAATCTTGAGGAGTAGGGTGGGGCCACATTGGGGATCTAATTATACAAAGGAAATTATTTTAATTATTCACAAAAACTGAAATGTTATCATATATGGTTTTACTCATATGCAAGCATTTTGACATATTGCTGATTCTTTAAAATGTTTAGACTTTAGACCCTGGACGAATTTTGGCCTTCACAAGGGGTTCAGAGTTTGATGTAGGTTTATATTCCATATATAAACAATTTAGGATCTTTTTGAGAACTGCAATGCTCAACAGGTGATATGACTATAAAATCATCCTGTTAAGAAAAGGACTTGAATAGAAACATAAGAATATCCAGGGGGGAAAAATGGATTTTTATTTTTACAGAATCTACATGTATTATGTCCAGATAGTTTGTATTATGACTCCATTAAGCAGATTTTCTCATACCTATTGTTCCTCAGGTGAGCAATGTGGCCCATGGGCCTCTTGATTAAAAAATCTTCTCAAAAGCCTTTGGCAAGAAAAGCTGAAATTTGTGTGGAAACATCCTCAGGTAGTGTAAATTCAAGTTTGTTAAATCATGATCTCCAGGAGTAGGGTTTGAGCCTAAAATTGCCCCCTTAAATGAACATCATTTTACTGAAATTATTTGTTTTCTTTGTACAGATACACATTCAAAGCTTATTAATAATTTTCATTCAGAGTAAAGTGCCCTCAATTTAGAAATATGATATCACAAAGTTTACCTTTTCCCGCCATTTTTGCATTTTTAGCATAAAACAGCTTGTTTTTAAGCAGTTTGTCTTTTAGAAAACATTGAGCAATTGCTTGAACAAACAAAATATTTTACAAAAGATGTATCTATCCAGTACTTATAAGTGAAAAAAAATTGTTCTTGTTCGAAGCGTCGCTGTTTATTTCCCATTCGAAAAAAGATAAGAAAAATGTCAAATAATGACTAATTTTGATTGAATTATAAAAATAGCATCACTTCTGACGTCATATACTGTCAGTGAGAGCAAATAAATGAAATAAATATGTGAAAAATATATTTATATCATCTCTTCAAAAAAAAAAATAACACAACACTTAAATGTACCTGAAACACTTTAAAAAGTGACAAATTATGAGGGCCAAATTTGACTAATATCAGATATAGTCCTTTTTACTTTGGAATATATAGAGAGAAAATTCGAAAATAAAATATCCAGAAAAGCTAAAATCTTTGTAGAAGCTTTCTCAGGTAGTGTAGATTCAAGTTTGTTTAAATCATGATCACCTGGGGTAGGGTGGGGCCATGATATTGTAGGTCAATTTTTTTCAAAGGAAGAAATAGAGATAATCTTTAAAAATATCCTTTTAAAAAACCATATGGCCAGAAAAGCTTTAACTTTTGTGGAAGCATCATCAGTTAGTGTAGAATTAAGTTTGTTTGAATCATGATCCCCAGGAGTAAGTTGGGGTCTCATTTAGGGGGGGGGGTAATTTTTACATTGGAATAAATGGAGATAAATCTTTAAAATTTTATTCTCAAAAGCTGAAACAACAAAAGGAGCTCAGCTCATAACTAAGGAATATGTGGATAAAATTTTGAATATCTTTTTAAACAAGATATACTTTACAATGTTGTCTAGATATTTTGTATTGGATAATCCAAAGATGGTATAAAGCTTTTCTGATTAGTTATTGCTATTGTTGCTCAGGTGAGCGATGTGGCCCCTGGGCCTCTTGTTATTGAATACTGTAAACCTAGTACATTTGGCTGTGTATTCTATTTGGCTGTTTTGGCGTAAAGCAGCTTCCACTTAATCAAATTCTCCGCCAAATGCTATACATGTATATGTATGAATATATCATCAATTCAGAAATGACCTATTAAATCAAACTATGCTAACTTATTGAAAATACAAATTCTGCCAAACATCACACATGCTAAATATATGTTTACAGTAGTTAATGCTTTTAGTAATGTTAAGGTTCACTGAGTGTCTTTAAGAATGTCTTTATGGAGTTCACTTGAAAGTGCAACAGAATCAACATACGACAGCGTTTGTGTTATCTGTAAGAAACAGATACAATTAATTAATTAAGCCAGATTTAGCAACATCAAATGCATACTTGACTTGTAAAGCACTATTATTACTGCTGCATTCAGCTGCATTCGGTTACTAAAAAGTTATTCTGAAGGTTGATTTTATAATTAAAACAAGATTCTGGTTTTCATTTATTTCAAAGTTTAGTCCTCGATCTCGTTACATTGTTTTGTGAGAGTATAGAGAGTGTGATTAACTTTAAAATGGATGATGATTTGTTAGCAAGACTTAGACTTCTAGACATGATCTGAGAGATCTTTATTCTTAACCAATTTTTTTTTCATCTATAGTAGTTAAACGTGTTTTACATTCTAGATGAAGTCAAGTAAAAACAATCCGTCCATTCTTGTTTTATTACTGATTTCTGATTTCACAATGGTTGCCAAATATTTTTGTGATATGAACAAATATGCATTTTGATTATTTATTTTTAAATATTTTGTTTTTATACATAGTGTTTAGTTTCTGCAGTTTAATTGAGTGTGAAAGCTTTGTTCTAGATTTCTTTATTTTTTGTTCTTTTTTCTTTTATTTTGCTGATTTGAGCACATTTAAATCCTAACATAGAAGTCTACTATTCTCTCACCAGAGGTTGTGCTTGGCATGCTTCACTTACACCTATGTCAACAGGGGAATAGTCTGTAATAATGAACAAAACAAGCATGGCGAGCACATGGTTTTATTGATTCATTTCTCCTGTACAATGAGCTTGAAGGGAGGATATGAACGTGCAAATACTTTGTAGGCGAGTTTTGAAACATCATAGATGATAACATTGCTGCCGATTTGTACAAAATCAACGATGAATTGGGAGCAAGCAGAAACTGCTTTATAAAACTTTTAAACATCTGTCAAACTTGATCATGTGATCAAATTTTAATTTTTTCCTGTGCAAAAAAGTTCCCCCAGTAACTTTGAAATAGAAAGGAATAAAGATATTAAAGATTAAAATTGAATTGTTTATTGTCATATTTATAGATAAAAGATGTAAATACATCCATTTTAATCACATTTTGCCCATCGTTTCAGCTTTTACAAGAATCTTGCACATCGGGCGTTGACGGAGGTGTAAGCTAAGCATGCGAAGCACGACCTTTGGTGAAAGAATGAGAAGTCTATAAAAAAAAACCTCATGGCGTTAATTAAAGTTTAACAGTAAACCAAATCATATTTTTGTTTCATTATTGATTTATGCAGGAGGGATGTGTTATATATATGTATATATGTGTGCGTGTACACGTTTGCTTTATTTAAATGATTTAGTGTTAACCAGTACTTTGAATCAAGATGCTTCAAACATAAGTTGGTGGTTTAAACTTTTAATATTAGTATTGTTATTTTTTTTAGAAAAAAAAGTGTAAAGCTATTAGATGAATATGCTTCAATTTAATTGGTTGTGATTTTCTTAAAATGAATATTAAGTAAATAAGTATGGATAGAAATGAAATAATAAAGCAAATAGACACCATCTTAAAAAGAATTTACTTTTGTAATGATTGGATAATGCTTCACCCACATTCATGATCTCGGTATTTTGAAATCAGAAATCTGATGCAGTTAAATGGTTATTGCTCAACATGTTCATTTGAATGACCATCCATCCCCATGTATTACATGTAACTAGCCCTGGGGCCATAAAACTTAAACTACCACACTTTTGATCTAAGTCTCACTTTTTCATATAGTGAAAAGGTGAGACTATGATAAAAAACGAACTCGTCTAGGTTTAATGGCCATGGGGCCTGTTCACACAAAACTTGACAGTCTTCAATAAAAGTAATATAAAATAAGTGTTACATTTTTAACAGTCATGTGTTTTGAGCAGGTGCTTGTAGCTGTAAATTAGGGACCAGTAAAAACTAATTGCCTTTATAATTGCTTAAAAATAATCGCTTTTCTTAATGGTTCGATTATTGAAATGAAATTAAAAGCTTTGGAAATCATGGCTTTTGTTTTTAAACAGTATTTGTCATATGCAAGAGTGAAATGGACAAACAAATTTAAACATTTTTTTTGCTCACCTGAGGCAAAGGCTCAAGTGAGTTTTTCTGATCAAAGTTTTTCTGTCTTTGTCGTACACTTCTTCATTTTCTTAAGAATCAATTTCAACCAAACTTGGCATAGACCATCCTTAGACAACGGGGTTTATTTTGTTTTTAGATGAAGGGCCACGCCCTCATACAAGGAGAGATAATAATCAATTATTGACAAATTGTTAACATATAGCATAACCTCAGGTAGAGTAAATTCAAGTTTGTTTAAATCATGATCCTCAGGGGTAGGGTGGGGGGCCGCAATGGGGGATCTAACTTTTACATAGGAATAAATAATGAAAAATCTTTTAAAACCATCTTCTCAAAAACATTGGGATAAAAATGTTGAAACTTTTGTGCAAGCTTCCTCCCCCAGGAAGTGTAGATTGAATTTGTACAAATTATGATGATCCATGTAACAAATCATAGGGTTTGGGTGAGGACACAATGGGGAATTGACTTTTAACATAGGAAAATATAGGTAAAATATTTTAAAATCTTCTCAAAAACCTTAGGCCAGAAAAGAACTTTAATGTTATCATTTTTTATATTATATGCAAGCAAGCAAGTGTTGATTATTAATTCAAACTTTACCCCCTCCTCCTTTTAATTGGACAATTATAGGGCCTTGGATGGGATTTAAAGATTGATAGGATGATTGATAGGATAATTAAAGAAAAAATTCTTCAGACCTGCTGAATGTTACGATGTGTAATATATCTTTGCAAGCTCAAGTGAGCTTTTCTGATCACTTTTTGTCCAGTGTCCGTCTGTATATCTGTCCGTAAACTTTTTACATTTTCGACTTCTTCTCCAGAACAACTGGGTCGAAAGCATCATCAGGTTGGGAAGATTCAAGTTTGTTCAAATCATGATCCCCGGGGGATGGGTGGGGTCATAATTGGGGAGGAGGGTCAAATTTTTACATTGGAATATAAATGGAAAAAAAATTTTAAATCATTTTCTAAAACACAATTTGCCTGGAAAAGCTGTAACTATAGTTGGTTCAGATAGTGTAGACTGAAATTTGTCAAATTCATTATCTTCAGGAGTAGGGTAGGGCCACATTGGAGGGGGAAGGGTCCAATATTACTTAGGAAAACATTTAAATTATTCAAATACTCAAATGATATTATAGATGGTTCTATTTATATGCAAGCATTTTGAAATATTGTTGATTCTTTAAAATTGTTTAGACTCTGGCCCCTGCACAATTCTTGGGCCTCACAAGGGGTTCAAAGTTTGAGGTAGGTTTATAATCTATATATTTCGAGAACTGCAATGCTCAATATGTGATATAACTGTAAAATTATCCTGTTACAAAAGGGCTCAATGATAAACTAAAAATATGCAGGGGATTTTTTTTATACAGGATCTATTGCATGAAATTGTTCAGATATTTTTTAAATGACTCCATAAAACTGATTTTATTATGTCTATTATTACTCGGTGAGCGATGTAGCCCATGGGCCTCTTGATAAAACTAAAACCACATTAAGTGTAGTTGGTAGGTCAAAGCTTCACTTTTTTATGTTTTAAGTGTAGTTTGTATGCAAGATCTCGTTTATCATGTCTTCTCTGATGTTTATGCTGAGCAAGATATTTTTTTTATTATTTTACTATGTTTTTCTAGTAGTTGATTTGACTTTTCAAATTTGTTGAATTGCGAGTGGATAAAGTGTTTATATTTCAGTATTTTACAGACTACTTCATAAATGTCCCCAATTTAAATTTCTTGAATTGGCAAAATGAAAAAAAAGAAAATTTATTTGGCAAGCGTATTTTGTTGTTTCTTTTAATATAGTACAATCATGCAATGCATGTCATATCATCATTAACCAAATTTGGATCTATTTATCTTATTATATACATTATTATATTCAGTTATGCAATTTTCCTTTCTACTTTGCATTTCAGTAAGGAATTTTGTAACCAACACCATATAATTAATATTTTTGTAGCTGGAAAAAAAACAATAAAATTAATGAAACCCAAATTGCTTCTTGAATTTCTTTATACACCCTGAAATTCTAATGGATTCAGGCTGACAGTCTCAGGTGAGCTAAAAACTGCTATTATTTTGATTATTTTTTATTATGATAAAATCAAAACAAAAACATTAAAGGTATATGTGGCGTATTTGGAGTAAAACTTTTGACATGAGTTTGAGTAAAAATATACATCATGCTTCTTATATTTAGACGTTTCACAAACTCTAGACCCGTAAAACATGTCCTTTCTTTATATATATATAGTTATTTGTCTCTAAACTTTGCTTCACCTCTGATGAATATTAATGTGATCCGCCATTTGTAACGCCACTGCGCATGAGTGCGGGAAAACCTAATATTGAAAACACGATAGAAGAACGGTTTGTTTACAAATTAGAATCACGTTTTTTATGTCTTAAATTAGATAATTCTTATATCAGATGATACCCAAAGCATTATTATCCCTTATTCATTAATGTAGAATGATATAAATAGCTAATTATGTGTAATAATGATGAAACACAATTTTAGCATCAACGACACGGTAAAATGAGTGAATACCCCCTCTCCCTGAGGGATGCATGTACTGAGAGTGGTGGGTTTTTTTTATTCTTTATTCAAAAATTCCTCTAAACGAAAATCCACTTGTGGTTTATAACCAGAGACATATATGTATTTGCTTATAACTTATAAAGTAAAGACGTGGAATACATGGAGCACGTACGAACCTGACTAGCAAAGCCCGTACAACTTCATGATAAAAACTGAAGTTTAATTCGGCTTTAATTCCTATTCCATCAATCTACATGGTCTCCGTTGACAATCTTCCATTTGTTCCTATCCTTGTCAGTCTGTCTCTTTTTTCTTTCTTTGCAAAAGCTGTCAAACTTAACGGTATTAGGTATGTAATCGTATAGTGGTTATTGTAACGTCACGGCACCAATGTAATCGTATTGTGATTTTAATACCGTCACGGCTACAATAAATTCGTATAGTGGTAATTACTTTTATTTATACCAATAATCCCATGATAATTTCTAACGTCTTTAGTCACCAAAGTAAAGTCAGTCTCAAAGTCACTCTAACTATACTCCAAGTTCTTGCTAAATAAAAACACTTGTTATGAGATTTTATAGATTTATTATCGTGCATAAAACAGAGACAACAACGTTATATACAAAAATATACAGTAACCTTCCCTTTACCATCCTTACCAAGTTATAACGTAAATGTAAGCCTGCCTTAATGTTAATAAAAATCCAAGTAACCCAAACCTAATGCCAACCCTGACTTAGCACGGACTAAACGCCTAGCATGCTGCACAATAGAAATTTACGGGACAATAAACAAAACACTTAGCGAGAGAAAGTACGAGACGGTAAACGGAGACTGGGGCCCACCCATCTACCCAGGGAAGTGAGTTGACTCGAACCTTAGAGAAGATTCCACGTCAACTGCCGGACTAAGGCAAAACCTGACTTTATATACACCGCGCTCTGGGGGTGTGTTTCTCTAAACCAATCATAACGACTATATGTATTTATAACTCAAACAAGCATTTTCCCAATTCATTATGAATAAAACCGACACTTTCCGAATGTAAAAAAAGCGATTTAAACCAATCATATTTATCGTTACGTTTTGCTTAAGCTATAGACGAACATGTGCTTGTCATGTGATCATGCTAAATATAATCCTATCACAGGTATACCATCTTTTTTGTCGTCGCCATTGTTGTAGCGTGGTATCACGTGACCGATTTAGGGCGGGGTTTATTCAAATGCTGTATTTATTGTGGACTCCACAATAATTATGAAAATTATTTAATAATTTCTATATCTTTTTAACCCGATTGATATTAGCTGCGTAATTAATTGTGAAGATCTATCTTTATATAACATATTTAAATAAAATCAATCAATCAAATGAATTGTTGGTTTCTGAATTGCTTTATATATATTATATAAATAGTGCCTGTTTGGGAGGGTACCAGTTGAAATTGACACCCCTCGAAAACCATTGTCAACCGACGCGAAGCGGAGGTTGACAATGGTTTTCGAGGGGTGTCAATTTCAACTGGTACCCTCCCAAACAGGCACTATTTATTTTATTATACTGAATGTCATAATTTTTATAGCAAATTTTACTGCTTTTATATAGAAAAGACGTGAATTCTACGGCGAACCGTACGCGCATAATTAACGCGCATGTAACAATTCGTTCTATCGGCCCGTTGCTAAGCGTGCGAGGGAGAGAGAACGGATTGTCAACTGCGTCTAAACCAATCAGATTGCAGTATTTAACATGAAAGTATAATAATAAAAATTGCTTACAATTAGACATTATCCATTGCATTGTAAAAAGATTCTTAATTATGTTAGTGCAAACTTGAGGAATAAATCTTGATCTGTAGCACAATTTAAGAGACCAATAAACATAGGTAATCACAGATTACAAAGCTCACCGAGACGAGGCATCACTTTTATGAAGCATCCTTTATCATATTACATGAAAATCATAGTGAATGATCTTGGATATTCATGGATACTGTTTTGACACAATATCGTATATCATATGTTAAAAAATTCTATGATAATCATATGTTCATTTCATTTGGTATTTTAAGATACAATGTTTATCAAAATACGATATTGCATCCTATGATACTTAGAATAAATACCATATAATACTGTAATAAATACCGATGCAATATGATATTGTAACATATAATATGACATTGTATCATGTTATAAATTATTCTATTTGATCACATAATACAATATCATAATATATAATATACACAGGATACAAATAGTATCATATGATACAATATCATATCACATAATACATCACAATATTGTAACATATGATATTATATTGTATAATATAATATTGTATTGTATGATATCGTTTCATATTTGATACATAATATGATATTTTATCATATGATACAATATAATTTGATACATTATATCATATCATATGATACAATATCATGTGATATAGTGATATATTATATCTTTCTTTACTCCTTACTAAAATTCTTACAGTAGTGAAGGAGAAACTTCAAGAGTACTGTACAACAATATACTCCAGAAGTGGTGTGAATCAGATGTGGATACTATAAAACTAACCAAAATCAATAGCATCAAAATATACGATTTTTCAACGCTTTATACAACCATTCCCCATGACGAATTAAAATCTAGGCTTTTTGATATCATCGACAGTTGTTTATTCAATAAAAATGGAGGTCGTAAAAATGCTTACCTTGTCATTGGAAATCTAAAAAATTATTTTGTTAAAAGCCATTCTGATTGCACACACAAGTACTCTGAAGTTGACATTAAAAAGATGCTTGAGTTTCTGATAGACAACATCTTTGTAGTTTTTGGAAATCAAGTCTTCCAACAATCTGTTGGAATTCCCATGGGTACCAATTAGGCCCCATTGTTAGCAGACCTATTTTTGTATTTTTATTAAGCAGAATTCATTCAAAAACTTGTACGTGAAAAAAATAAATCACTCGCTGTGGCCTTCAACTCAACATTCAGGTATATCGACGACGTATTATCAATTAACAACTGTGATTTCCATACTTACGTCGACTCGCTATATCCCAGTGAACTTGAAATAAAAGATACCACAGATACTGCGTCATCTGTTTCATATTTGGATATTTTACTGGAAATGGACATTGATGGTAACGACAAAACTTTATGATAAACGCGATGACTTCAATTTTTCTATAGTCAACTTCCCTTACCTATGTAGCAATATACCTTCATCACCTACATATGGTGTTTTTGTCTCTCAGTTACTTCGATACCCAAGGGCATGCTCTTCGTATGAACAGTTTCTAAGACGAGGCAAGCTACTGGAATGAGAGTACCAATGCACCGGATGTTGACATCAGAGAAGTGTTAATACAAAATTCAGACGAGCAGAAAAAGGTAGGGCTTATGTGATTGGCTGAATTAATTGCCGAAATAATGATTATTTCAGAGTAAAATTATAAATGATTAAATTTAATAATGGATTGAGGAAGTATTGCAGAAAGTAAAGAAATGAGAGGGGTTAAAATAAGGGGTTCGTGATATTAAGAGACTAGGAAGAATTTGCTGCGGATCGCTGAAAGTTGTAAACAAGTACAAATTTGACCTATAAACGCAATGGGACCCTATATTTTTCTATGGATTTTCTGTTAGCTATTGGAATGAACTTTCAGCTGTTACCAAGAATATGTCTGTAAGTATAATAGCAAACTAGCCAGGGGTGTTTAGGTTAGCATTGATTTCTATGGGAAATGAATTGGTACTCTTTTCCCTATACTGACAAACAAGTTGATAAAACAGGACTATCAACAGTCTCGTTTGAAGTCATCTTTTCGTAAGTGCTATGGTCGATACAACGACCTTGTCAGCAAATACAATCTTCCACTGGGTCGCATGCTGACTGACGTTTTTCATACTGATTGTTATACCATAATAAATCACCCAATTCTCTACGGACTTTTTCGTCTTTTCCCGATAACGACAAAGAGCACACGGCGGGTGTGACCGGTCAGCAGAGGATGCTCACTCCTCCTAGGCACCTGATCCTACCTCCATCTTTTTGGAGGCCCGTGTTGCTCTGCTTTGAATTTGTATTTCGTTTTATGGATTTTTGAGATGGTTGACGGATTATAATTGTCATTTTTTATAATACAATATCATAGTATACAACATCATATATGATACAATATTATATATATTGATTATTATATGGCAATTTTTATGTCGCATCCTGTATTAGCCCGAGGTCGTTGTATACACAGCAACCGAGGGCTAATATTGGATGCGATATAAAAATTGCCATGTTATGATTTTTATATCATATACTTATAGAAAATATCAAAGAAACAATTAAAAAACATCATGTGATGAATGATAATTGTTAACAAATCGCTCCGTATTCATATATTCTATCTCTAATAAACTTTCCTGAAATTTTTGCACCAGTTGTTTGTATACCAACTTGACGTAGACGTAAGTATTTGACGTCATACTCCAAAATCGGAATTGAACGACGCAAACTGAATTCTACTTCACAATATAGCCGATGAATAAAGGAAAGGGGTGTGATAAAACATCCGAAGATTGCTGGAGAGGGGTGTGATATAAATCTTATATCACACACCTAGGGTTTATATCACACGGGTAGGCGAATTTTCGGTTTATATCGCACAGGGCGGAAAAGGGTATATTTTCTATATGTATGCGATATATTTCAATATCATATAATACAATTTCATGTGATATAATAATATATGAATTAATATCATATTAAACAATATCATATTATATATGATATTCTAAATTATTATTGTGTCATACAATACAATATTACATATTGGAATATTATATGAAACAATATCATGTGATAAAAAAATATAAAATACAAAATCATATTATACAATATTGTATTATTATAATAATATACAATACTATACATAACAATATCACGATACAATATTATATCATTATATACAAAGAATTTGATACAATATTTAATTGTATCATATAACTTTTTACAATATAATATGATATAATATAATATTGTATCATATAAAACAATAGTGTATCATATCATACAAAACTATATCATAGGAATCATGTTATATCATTCAACAACAAACACATCTATGAAGCAGGTTTGAGTGAGGTAGGAGATTTTGTTAGCATACTTAATAATGAAGATCAGGTTCTGCATCTGAAATTACCTCTGTGATTTATTTTTATTATTGTTAAATCAATTATGCAAACTATTATCTATAAAACATGTTACCTGTTTTAAAAAAAACTAAACCTCATCCAGCATACACAACCTATGGCTCAGATTCAGCATTCAAGCATGTCAGGTGCATCAGTATCATAAAACACCATCCATACAAGTTTGGTGAAGTTAGGACCAGTAATAACTAAGATATATTTTTTAACATCCTTAATAATGAAGATCAGGCTCTGCATCTTAAGCTACCTCTGCGTTCATTTATATTATAGTCAAATACACTATGAAAGTTTGAAATAGTACTATTATCTATTAAGCATGATACCTGTTCCAAAAAACTTAACCTCATCTAGCATCCGAAACCTATGGCTCAGATTCATTATTCAAGCCTGTCTGGTGCATCAGTATCATAAGACGCACCATCCATGCAAGTTTGGTAAAGTTAGGACCAGTGGTAACTTAGAAATTGCTATGAAAGGGCACCTGCACCAAAAACTTTAACCTGCATTAAAAACCTTAACCTCATCCAGCAAATCATGGCACAGATTCAGCATCTAAGTCTTTCAAGTCCATAAGTAGGTCCAGATGCATCATCCATGCAAGTTTGGTGAAGATAAAAGTAGGACAAGTAATAACTTAGATAAAGGACCTGCAACAAAAACTTTAACCAGGTCCGGACGCCGACGCCAACGCCGAGGGTATAGCATACGTCTCGGTGAGCTAAAAATGGATTATGTTGGTTGAACAAAGTTTATATGGTACAATATATTAATAACAAATGTTACATACTTAAATTATATATGAGCTGGTAAATATAATTTGTTTTCCAAGAGTGAGTTTTATTATGACCATGAAAAGACTGTAGTTTGATGAGAACAACAGATTATATGTATACATGTGCCTCTCTCTTGCTACTGAGCCATACTTCTCTCTTTCTGAATAACAAACTGTCATGGACAAGGTACACAGACAAATGCTTTACCACGCTGTGAATAGAGAATGATATCTTTCTTCACAAAAACTGATGGGATTCCTAGAATGTTATCTGTAATTTTTTTAGCAAATTGGAACAAATGTAAATTTCAGAGTATCAAATACTGGTATACCATTTAGAAGATTTTGTGTTAAGTTAATAATGTAAGTTTAAATGCATTATATTTACCTGCTTTTATAAACACCATATACATGTATGTATCCCCAATACATAGAGGACCGGGAAATAATAGCCCTATAGGTCGCCTAGACAGCCCTGGTATCCGTTTGATGCACACTTCAAAGATAAGGAAGATGATGGTCTACTTTTCACCCCTATATCATTGTGAAATGCTAAAAAATGTCAAAGTTCGGGTGAGCTAAGTGGACCCGTTAGGGTAATAGGCGCCCTCTTGTTATGGATACCTCTTGAGATCCTCTACTTAACCACAGTGTTTCCAGGTTATTGGGATCAAACTCAAGTGAGATATAAACCCCTGAAATGAGCCCGAACCCCTGGGAGCCACTTGGTGGTACCCCTACAGCCCAAATTTGAGACCGGGAAATAATAGCCCTATAGGTCGCCTAGACAGCCCTGGTATCCGTTTGATGCACACTTCAACGATAAGGGAGATAATGGTTTACTTTTCACTCCTATATTATTGTGAAATGCTAATAAATGCCAAAGTTCCGGTGAACTAAATAGACCCTTTTAGGGTAGTAGGCGCCCTCTAACGCATGTTATGGATACCTCTTGAGGTCCTCTACTTAACCATAGTGTCTCCAGGTTCTTGTGATCAAACTCAAGTGAGATATAAACCCCTGAAATAAGCCCGAACCCCTTAGAGCCACTTGGTGGTACCCCTACAGCCCAAATTTGAGATCGGGAAATAATAGCACTATAGGTCCACTACACTGTCCTGGTATCCGTTTGATGCACACTTCAAAGAAAAAAGGGAGATAATTGTCTACTTTTCACCCCTATGTCATTGTGAAATGCTCAAAAATGCCAAAGTTCTGGTGAGCTAAATAAACCCTTTTAGGGTAATAGATGCCCTCTAACGCTTGTTATGGATACCTCTTGAGGTCCTCTACTTAACCCCAGTGTCTCCAGGTTCTTGTGATCAAACTCAAGTGAGATATAAACCCCTGAAATGAGCCCGAACCCCTGGGAGCCACTTAATGGTACCCCTACAGCCCAAATTTGAGATCGGGAAATAATAGTCCTATAGGTCCACTAAACTGTCCTGGTATCCGTTTGATGCACACTTCAAAGATAAAGGAGATAATGGTCCACTTTTCACCCCCTATATCATTGTGAAATGCTCAAAAATGCCAAAGTTCGGGTAAGCTAAATAGACCCTTTTAGGGTAATAGGTCCCCTCTAACGCTTGTTACGGATACCTCTTGGGGTCCTCTACTTAACACCAGTGTCTCCAGGTTCTTGTAATTTTTTCGTTACGTTTTCTAATTTTTATATGAGTAAAAAATCACGATATAAGATGTCTGATAGCACTATTTTTGTAATAATTAGACTACTTTCCTGAATTTTTTATGCATGTTATTTCTGGAGAGAAGTAAACAGACCCGGGGATCAATTTTTAAGCACACGTATAGACAAATACTAATATTCATTAATTTAATTCAACACAAACGCATTTATAATTCTTATTCAGGCGTGCTTTACTGCCTCCGAAGTTGTCAATGCTCATACAAATTATTCATGCATAAATCTTCTTGTAATTAATTAAAGTATGCCGATAATAAAGTGAAATATAATTTACGGTTCGAGTACTCTCAGTACTTTGATGATTTACCTTTTTGGCTGCTAGCTTCTACGGGCTTAGTGGCTGCTGTTAGTGGCTGCTAGCTTCAGCCTGGTCTCAGTTTAATCAAACTGAGTTATTAAATCTATAAGTACTCAAGCTCTATTTCGATAAATGCTTCTGATGAACTATATATATAATTTGAACATTGAGGTGGGATGTATACAAAACAAAATAAAACATCACTCTTACAATCAAACAATTCACCCTTTACCTTAAACCAATAAACATATTTGGGAGTTGATTTTATAATCAACTCTCCTATGCAGTTACTCGGGCAAACCGAAAGTGAAACAGTGTTTGGACCTAAGCACAAATCAACACCGCTGACAACATTTAGTTCTAATCGATAAATTCGATGTAATGTGTTATAAAGCATTGTTTTTCAAAGAAACTTATTTATAGATACCTTGTAAATATTCAGATTTTAAATGGTAACAACAATTTAGACATTTTTTGTAGTCGTACATTGTATGTATTCATACGCCAGAGTTCAATATAGTCTAGTTCAACCAGACGCTCGGCTGTCTCCGTAAATCTCCGACAAGCATAAAGTCTCTCTTGCTTGTCGGAGATTAACGGAGACAGCCGAGCGTCTGGTTGAACGAGGCTAGAGTTCAATATTGCTTGGATCCATACAATTTCTCTTAACTATTTCGACTACTGATATGTTGTTTGATGAAATTAATTCTTTGAATATTACACAACATGATTCATATTGGGTTTTCACGAAATTCCTGTTGGAGAATTCATATTATGAAAAATGTGGGTAATTCAAATACATATGGGAAACATCTTGCAATAGTCTAGTCAATATACAAAATGACCTCAAGAAAATTGCTACAAAAGGTTTTATTGCTTTAAGTTATACTACAATACAGTCTAAACAAGATATTAAAAATATACAAAAATATAATTTGCGGAAGACGTAAAAAAAAAGGGGTCTGTTTGTAATCACGAACCGTAAAAATCAACTTTTTATTTATGCTGCGATTCGTCCTCCATACACAGAAAATATGACGTCATGATGACACAAGATGTGAAAATTTAGTCATTATTATATAGTTAAGAAAGACATTTTAAAAAACTGCAATAACAATATATGTCACATAAATACATTTATATTAGGGTCTCTAAATGTTTCTTTATGATTATTTGATGCTAGGTGAAAGTATTAAATAACATTAATTCGAGCCAAGTAGGGAGACTCGTTAAATCAAAACAACCGTTCATTGCCCGATTTCAGATATTTGCCAGCAGAAATACATTCTCAAAAATCTTAAATCTAAAATGTATAGATCAAATATCCGAAATCAAATGTTCTTACTTAGGAGGCAGTCGCCTTCATTCGCTTGGAAAAATAATCTATGGTGAGCCATAACTGGATTTTTTTTTTTTGCATTCTATACGCATAAGAGATATAATTTTTAAGAATCAAAGTACAGATTCTGAATCAAAAAAGGGCAAATTTTTGTCTGCTGAATTCTCTGGAGACGAGGCATATGGTATGTCCATCATAATAACTAAACTAAACGGCAAAGAAAATGTGGTTATATTTCGTCAGAATGCTGCAAACATGTTGCATAGTTTCTATAATTAAGGAATCAGAAGTTACTTAAAACATGCCATTGGGTTTCAAAAAGGAAACGTTTCTTTTGAATGGATCAAACAAGCAACGCTTTATTAAACTTCTTATACGAAACTACACGAAAGCAATATTGAAGCTCACAGAGTTCGGGTGGTGATGCTGATTTTTAAAAACCGTTGATAAGGCAGACGATAACACAGTGGTATTAGTGGAGAAGACACTGATTTGCTGGTTCTACTGTGCGATTATGCAAAAGAAGGCTGACGCAGCATTTTTTCACTTCTAACAAACAAAAGTCAGCACAATTTCTGATACACTGTATATCTAAAACACAGTCAGTTCTTGGCATTGATTGTTCTCTTCAATTCCTTTATATTTATGATTTAACATGGTGGGACACAACTACTCGTTATTATATATGGCAATGGAAAACCTGCTACCCTGAAATCTTTATTGGAATTCATCTACAATCGCCAGGATTTGCATTTCTACAAGAAAATGCCTGCAAAAAATACAATCAATACGAGAGAGAAAGCATTAGTCAGTGTGCATGATGGGGCACCTGAAGAGGGTATAGAAATTCTCAGGTGGAGATAGTTTACGACCAAAACAGGCATGCTGTGGTCCAAGTGCAGTCACTTCCATCAACTTTTGATGCTGCCATGTGTATATTCAATGCGCACTTACTCACAGTCTCGCTACTGGAAAAGCGCAACAGTTGCAGATCGCGCTCTTGCGGAATATGGGTGGACTCTGAAACTTGCAAACCTTACTTACTGAAATGTCTAAACAACCTTATTTTTGTTGAAAACCATCCACAAAATTTACTGCGACAATAAGAAATGTAGCTGTCAGAAGAATGACATAGCGTATTCAGGTGGATATGGAGAAATCAACTGATGTAATTCAAGTAATACACTAGAATATGATGATGACATTGGAAACAAAACTTTAACCTAGATTTGAAAATTTGTAATACTCCATAATTCCATATCTATTACCTTTTGATCATGTTTATGTTGTAAACTGTTTACATCATTTGCTTACAAAATAAGTTATACCAATTACTGATTCGATAAGGTTATTGAATATTTCCAGGTTCTCGAAAAATCACCCTAATTTTTTTAATGTTGAAAGTAATTATTTCAAAATGGCAAATTATAAAGTTAGAAAAAGCGCTTAGTAAATTAAATGATTTGATATCGTTACATTTTTCGGCATTTCAAGAAGTTTTAATGACAATATTGATAAAAAGAAATATTTGACCCAAACGTTTCTTTAATATTTCTCATGAAATTGTTATATAACTCGGACAATTCTCAATAAATTATGAAATTCGAGTCTAGAATATATTAGTACCAATTTATTTAAAAGACATGGTCACGACTGGAACTATAATGTACTTTTTATTGTTTAGTGTTAATAATGCTCTGTAAAGGTATACTAATTGGCATCCGATATTTGAATGTCGGCTGTCCACTTATAAATGAGATACAGGCTTCACAATTCTTAGTTTTGAAAACTAAGCTCGTGCCATGTTTTTGTTTACTAGTACATCTGTTGCAAAGTTCTGAAAACTTCATTTAAATAAGATTTTTTAAATTAAAATAATTGTTGCTTCTTAACTTTGCACATAATTATGCAATTTCAACTGCTTTTCACAATTTAGAATAGCTTTGTTATGCATATTACTATTATCCATTAAAATGGTAAAATAAAAATTTAGCCCAAATCGTGACCATGCCCCTTTACATGTTTCCAGACATCCGCGATTTTTCAATGAAAATCCTATATTTTATCCCAAAATTCAATAATTGTGTCAAGTGTTTAAATCAGTTGTACATATTAAATCCTTAAGCTTTCACGTAAGTTCATAATAAATTGACAACCGTTTGATTTAGTTCATTTATGTATTTTTTCCAGATTTCCGCGATTTTTTAAAATAAAAACCCTATTTTTCACCCCAAAATTTCTTCAATATTTGTTGTCAAAGTTTTCAAATCAGTTGTACATATTCAATCCTTTCACGTAAGTTCATAATAAATTGACAACCATTTAAATTAATTCAGTTATGAAATTTTTCCAGATTTCCGCAATTTTTTTTAATGAAAACCTTATTTTTTACCCCAAAAAATCCTTGAATGTTTATTGTCAAAGTTTTTTAATCGGTTGTACCCATTCAATCCTTTCTTTTAGTCCAACATAAATTGATACCCATTTCATTTACTTTAGTTATGAAATTCTTCCAGATTTCCGCCATTTTTCTTTAAAAATCTCATTTTTTTTACCCCAAAAATCCTTCAATATCTGTTGTCATCGTTTTTAAATCAGTTGTACATTTTAAATCCTATCATTTAAGATCAGCATAAATTGACACCTATTTATTTCATGTAATTATTAACTTTTTCCATATTTCAGCGATTTTTCAATGAAAACCCAGTTTTTAACCCCAAAAAACCTATTATCCGCAAGTTTTAGAAATGTATATTTTCAATATATAATTTGTACATATAAAAACTTTTGTTTTCAATGGTAAAAAGCTTTGTAGCAATTTTCTTGAGGTTTGGCCAAAATATTGATAGATTGACTAGACTACAATGCAAAATAACATATCGTTGATTTTAAAATAAATAATAATCGATAAAATCAACTCCAGTCAGTACTTCAGTACTTTGATTACATTCTGTTTCTATAGGCGTAATACATTTAGATAAGTTTTTACGGCATCCGACGACGATACCACCCGACCGGATTCGCGCACACACCTGTCTATTTTTCGCAAACTATACGTATTTGTCCAGTTCGATGATGTCCAGGTCGTCTGTTTTTTGTTTCGGTGAAACACAATAGATCGTAACGGTTCACTAGTTCGATAAACTCCGGATAGTTGAGACCACAGGCACCTGACGTTATATATTTTTCTCATAATAAAAATAAATTCCCTATATCTAATAATACACATAGGGTATTTATTTTTATTATGAGAAAAATATATAACGTCAGGTGCCATGTGGTTGAGACGTCTGTTGATACCGCAAACGTTTATGGATAGTAGTTTGAGAACATTTTCAGGATATTGTAGTTTAAAATCGTCGGAAGTATCAGATTGAGAATAGTTAAGAGAGTCGGTGTCATAGAAATTATGCTGATCATCACGCCTTCCACGGTTTCCCTATCTCCTCTGCCCTCTGCCTCCTCGACCTCCGCCACTGGGTCTCGGTGTGAACGTCGGTGCCACTGCTGATAACCGTCTCGATTCGGTGGGCCCAAAACGTGTCGGCGGATCTAGTTGTGGGTTGTTTGTGTCATCAGGGGATGGGGATGAGAATAATTCGCCATCGATGTAGAGTTTGTCGAATATTAGTTGGGCCCGCTTCTGCTGTCTTTTTTGCTGATTTACAGTAAGGATAGAGTAATTGAAACATGCACTACAGTATTTAAAAAAAATTAAACTATTTGACTTATTTACTTAGGAGCAGTTATATACTTTAAAAACTGTTTCATGACTATTAGCATTTATACATTTACTTTATTTTGTATTCATCAATAATTTTGTGAATATAAATAAGCACTTAAAACGATCTAAAATTAAAAAAAAAAAAAAGTAAAGGTGTCCCAACGAAGACACGTACAACATGTGAAAAAAAACTATCACCGTAAGACGCAGAAAAATCCCGATCTAAAAATAGAATCGGTAGGACAACCTAATAGTCCGATAAATAAATTCACACAATTCAAGTAGTATTATATGGGGTCCAATGACACCTCATCGGTGGTTATATGTGGTTAAATGTGGTTGTGGTTAAATGTGGTTGTGGTGTGGTTACATGTGGTTGTGGTGTGGTTACATGTGGTTGTGGTGTGATTAAATGTGGTTGTAATAAAATGTTGTGTGGCTGTGGATAAATGTGCAATTAAGTGGTTGTGGTGTGGTTACATGTGGTTGTGGATAAATGTGCAATTAAATGTGGTTGTAATGGTTGTGGGTGTCTAGGTTCGTTTCTATGTAAACATTTTACGACTACCACAGATACATCAAAACTATGACAAGTAGCAACATGCCATAACCTCATTCATCTGTCTTATATAAATGTCACAATTTATGTGTTCGTGCAATAAATCATAAACATGAAAACATGCAGTGTGTGAATTTAGTGATACCACATCACCCTTATTAATTAAAAGATATATGCAGTGTGTGAATTTAGTGATACCACATCACCTTTATTTATTTAAAGATATTAAGAAAAACTACTTTATGTCAATAATCTTATTGACACCACAAATGACCTTTTGGTGATTTTATTATAATTCGGTTCTATATAAGAGCTAAAAATTTTCAACATTTTATCCATTTCTTCCAACCACTATCCATTTCTATCAAGCACCAATTGTAAGTATTTTTACTTTATAATTAAGTATAAGAAATATGTTTTAAATGAATGTACATGTACTAAAATATTTTGAAAGAGATAAATAATGTAATATTAAACTTTATTTTAGAATATGGCAGCCTTTAATCTTCCACAAGAAAACATTATAGCCGACTACATGATAGGAGAGAAGAAACTATCTGTTTTGGAATACGGGGATGATATCCTCGTTGAAATAGAGGTAGAAGATTCAATAAATAAGTGTGTAAGCTTAGATGTTAAAAAATGGAAGTATTTTTGTGACCACATTGAACAAATCCAACAATCTGTAAGACAATACCTAATTCGGGGACGAGAAGGTGAATACATGCTGCACCTTGGTAAAGATTTGTTCCTTTCAGTGAAAAATGGGGTTATGTGTGTAGACTTCCGGAAATGGTTTAAAAACAGCGCCAATTACATGAAGCCTTTGAAAAACGGTGTTGCCTTAACATTGACTGAGTTTGAGATGTTAAGTAAAATGTTGCCAGAAATCAATGAAGACATTCCGGATTTGGAAACAATAATACCATGCCAATACACACACAATGAAGAAACGTTATGCGACCATTGCAAGCCATCGTCACCATTTGAGAGTTAAAATGAAAGTTTTTAATTGCATCAAAGGAGGATTTAGACTTACGAGAATTATCTCTACGATATCAGTCAACCAATTTTTGATACCCAAGGATCTATGATCCGCTCCTTTCCTCTACAGGATCTACGATCCGCTCCTTTTCTCTATGTAGTAGAGGTAAGGAGTGGATCGTACACCATTGGTTAGCAAAGATGACAGACAGTCAATCGTATTACATTTTATTTTTTAAAATTGATAAAGTTTGAATAATTGTATTCATTTAATATCTTTATGTATTTTTTATTGTAAAATGTTGTCAGAATTCAACGAAGACATTCCGGATTTGGAAACAATAATACCATGTCAATACATACATAATGATTTTTTTTTTTAAGAAACGTTATGCGACCATTGCAAGCCGTAGGCACCATTTGAGATTTAAAATGAAAGTTTTTATTTTATCAAAGGAGGATTCAGACCTATGAGAATTATGTCTACGATAGCAGTCAACCATCTTTGATACCCAAGGGTCTACGATCCGCTCCTTTCCTCTACCAGGATCTACGATTTGCTCCTTTCTCTGTGTAGTAGAGGAAAGGAGTGGATCGTAGACCGTTGGTTAGCAAAGATGACAGACAGTCAATTGTATTAAATTTTTATTTTTAAATCAATAAGGTTTAAATATTTGTATTTTCATTTAATGTCTTAATGTATTTTTATTGTTTATAATATCAATAAAGATTTAATATTTGAATATGTCTTTTTATCTTGCATAATTTTTTTTTCGCATAGAAAGCAATATAAAAAAGAAACAAACAAAAAAAAAACCAAATTAAAATACTTTCATTTTTTAAGAGAGAGAGAGAGAGAGAGAGAGAGAGAGAGAGAGAGAGAGATTAGGAATATTTACAAGATCAATTACATAGCAAATTTGAAATAGTGTAATTAGAATAAAAAAAGAAAAAACCCTGCATTTTGGATATACTAGTAGTTATAATAGATGTAACAAAATAATATTGTAATTAATACGTTAAAACTCCACACATTTTTTTTTCTTTTTATTTGAACACACATTACATCATTTGAACTATTTCAGAAATATGTTTTGTTAAAAGGATATATTTACATTCTACTGTGTTTTTCCATTAAATTCTGTGATCTTCAAATGCCTCTAAATGCAACAAGTAGTCAAAGGTTAAAAAATGACAAGTTTTATTATGACGTCACAAACGTTGAACGCTGTAAACTGCAACGTCACAAGCGAAAATCAAAGTTCACGCTTGTGGCTGTTACTGTGGCTCTTCCATTAATATTAACTTACCCTTAGGATAAGATAGAAATTATAAGGTATGAATCACATTTGCAGACAAGGCAAGAAGTTAAAAAAATGTAAATATAAGCATTAAATCATGATTTTTTGAAGTATACACTCTCATAACTGCAGCGGTGTGTGCATACAAATTTTCATAACGCGCTAACGCGCGTTACTCAATTTGTATGCACACACCGCTGCAGTTATGAGAGTGTATACTTCAAAAAATCATGATTCAATGCTATATTGGGTTTTTCAAAAGTTCGTAATCAGCATATATAAAATGAAATAACAAGTTATAAAAAAATTAAACTAAACATTAAACTATAAAAAAAAAATGTACAGGTGATTAAATTAACTTATTTTTCTTTTTGAACAGTAGTTTTGTTATTGGGTTAGATTATGAAAATTATATCAAAAAAAAAAAAAATAAATAAAAATTGACATAGAATATATGTTGATGGGGAAAAAATAAAAGTACAAATCTTTTACAAGTCTGCTTATTAAGGACACTACAATTTTAATCGAAGGAAGTTGAAAAATAAGTTAAGAAAAAAAATTACTAAAACTTAATATCAATATGTACAAGTAATTGAACTTTGCATTGCTGAATTAATACTAATGAATGTAAAAGTATTCAAAGTAATAATTACTTAAATCGATACGTACAGGTGATTAAACATTGCATTGCTAAATTATCTTAATTTTTTCTTTTTTAAACAGAAGTTTTGTCATCGGGTTAGATTTTAGAAAGCATATCCAAAAAAAAAAAAAGAAAATTGACATAAAATATATGTTGATAAAAAAAAAATAAAGTACAAATCTTTTAAAAGTCTGCTTATTAAGGACACAACAATTAAAAAAAAATTACTAAAACTAAATATCAATATGTACAAGTAATTGAACTTTGCATTGCTGAATTAATACTAATGAATGTAAAAGTATTTTCAGACTAATAATTTTACACATACAATTTTGTTTAAAGTTTGCCTAAAGATACAACAGTTTGAAACAAAAACAAAAAAATATACAAATTACAATCATTTAATATCAAATATGGATGTACAATTACTCACGTTTCATTTTGTTTTACGTGGTGTCATTGTAATATCATCTAAAGTTTTTGTATGAATGCCATCTTCTAAAACTTTACTTTTGCAATAGAAATACGTTATGCCATTTCTAAATTGATTATAAGAAAAAATATTGTTATCACGCATTAAAAAACCCCGATTAAGTCCTACTTCAGTACTTTTCGTATCCAATACACTCTTGTATGTTTCCATTGGATTTTGAATACTCTGTTTTGAAATTCCCTTTGAAGAAAATTTAACTTCAGACTCGTTACTTACTGCATAAGTTTTAGAACACAGCCCGATCATTGAATGCCCCTCAAACTCTCGTTTAAACATTCCCGGTGTTCTTAAGTCAAATACAGAATGCTTTACACAACACCTTCTTGGAAACCATGCATTGGACTGCTCAAAATCAAACTCCTCATTACAATTTTTCATCAAATGTTTCATATAACTTTCTTTTAAATCTGGTTTGATAATATCATCTAAACAACATTCAGAAATTGCAAAATAGGCACTATCAGTATCCATTTCTATAAATTCAAAGTCTGTTCGATCTACATACTTATCTAAAAAATCATAATAAAATCTTAACATTTGCAATATGGCATATTGTAAAACAAAAAAAAAAAACCAATTGTATTGGCATATTGTGCATAAATTTTTTTCTAGCCATTTGAACTTCATAATATTCACTTGTGCTATCCAGTTCTGTTAATTTCATAAACAAAGGATCATTTACCTTTTTTGATACATTATCTAATCCTTGAAGAAAGGAAATGTTTGTAAAATTATCTTTATTTAACAGCAAACTTCCATATGCAGAATTTCTCTCAACTTTTGCTGTATCTGAAATAACACTAAGAGATTTATCAAGATCTCCTCTTCTTCTAGCATTAGCTACATTATCTTTAAAATCGACAAAACGGTTCATATGAGAACTTTTAATAACAGTGTAAATTCTACTCACTACCAATCCATGATCTAAATACCATTTTAACAGGGGTTTAGCCAACATAATTTTTCGTGCTTTGTTTCCACCTATCAAAAGTGTTCTTGGATTATCAGAAAGCCCTATATCTCTTGCATGGTTTTGCATATGTTCACCTATTTCAGAAAATGGAACTTCAGTGGTGCAAAATAATGTAGACATTTCACTGAAATATTCATGTGGAGAAAGATGGATTTTTGGTTTATCAATTTTTCCCCATTGCTTGGGTACCTCTATGTCACACTCGACAATACCAAAAAGTTCCTCCTTTTTAATAGACTTAAGTATTTGTTTCACTGTAACACTACCTCTACACTTTTTATGAAACATTGGAGTGTTTTTATTAGCAATAAATTGTAAATCCTTATTTTTTGATAATAATTGAAAAAATTCACACTCCCAAATACTTTGAACTTTGTAACCAGAATCTATAAGATACTTCTCACAATCCTTTGTTTTATTATATCTTTTTTCTCTTTCATTGCTATTGAGTGAGCGTGCTAAAGAACAGGTATGACCATGAAAGTAACACTCATTATACTGATAAATTGTGTTTGAATATGGATCAAATCCATCAACGGGAAAAGGTCCTACAGGCTTTTCGCGAGCATTATTTAATCTATGCAAAATTTTACATCCATGTTTTTCCTTTAACCAATCCATCCAGATGAACATATTCCAATACTTACTCTTTTTTTCTGGTTTAAACTTGTTAACTTCACGCCTTATAACAAAACATCCTACCGGCATACGCTGTCCAATACAATACATATATAGTGCATTCGCGTCATATCCAAGAATACGCTTACAAGGTTTTTGGGGACAATCTCGTATAAAAGTTTTTCCTGCTTTATGATATCTAGTAAAAATTATTGATGGACCCCCTACTATGTTATCTTGAGGAGAACGGTAGATATCTTTTGAAGAATAATCAAAGAGTGGAAACACTGCATTGAACTTTTGTGAGGAGCGGAATAGATTAAGTCTTGCAATTCCAGGATTAGATAATGTATCGAAAAAGGTAAATGATCCTTTGTTTATGAAATTAACAGAACTGGATAGCACAAGTGAATATTATGAAGTTCAAATGGCTAGAAAGAAAAATTATGCACAATATGTCAATACAAATGGGATTTTTGTTTTACAATATGCCAAATTGCATATGTTAAGATTTTATTATGATTTTTTAGATGAATATGTAGATCGAACAGACTTTGAATTTATAGAAATGGATACTGATAGTGCCTATTTTGCAATTTCTGAATGTTGTTTAGATGATATTATCAAACCAGATTTAAAAGAAAGTTATATGAAACATTTGATGGAAAATTGTAATGAGGAGTTTGATTTTGAGCAGTCCAATGCATGGTTTCCACGAAGGTGTTGTGTAAAGCATTCTGTATTTGACTTAAGAACACCAGGAATGTTTAAACGAGAGTTTGAGGGGCATTCAATGATCGGGCTGTGTTCTAAAACTTATGCAGTAAGTAACGAGTCTGAAGTTAAATTTTCTTCAAAGGGAATTTCAAAACAGAGTATTCAAAATCCGATGGAAACATACAAGAGTGTATTGGATACGAAAAGTACTGAAGTAGGTCTTAATCGGGGTTTTTTAATGCGTGATAATAATATTTTTTTCTTATAATCAAGTTAGAAATGGCATAACGTATTTCTATTGCAAACGTAAAGTTTTAGAAGATGGCATTCATACAAAAACTTTAGATATTACAATGACACCACGTAAAACAAAATGAAACGTGAGTAATTGTACATCCATATTTGATATTAAATGATTGTAATATGTATATTATTTTTTTTTTGTTTCAAACTGTTGTATCTTTAGGCAAACTTTAAACAAAATTGTATGTGTAAAATTATTAGTCTGAAAATACTTTTACATTCATTAGTATTAATTCAGCAATGCAAAGTTCAATTACTTGTACATAATGATATTTAGTTTTAGTAATTTTTTTTAATTGTTGTGTCCTTAATAAGCACACTTTTAAAAGATTTGTACTTTATTTTTTTTTATCAACATATATTTTATGTCAATTTTTTTTTTTTTGGATATGCTTTCTAAAATCTAACCCGATGACAAAACGTCTGTTTAAAAAAGAAAAAATTAAGATAATTTAGCAATGCAATGTTTAATCACCTGTACGTATCGATTTAAGTAATTATTACTTTAAATACTTTTACATTCATTAGTATTAATTCAGCAATGCAAAGTTCAATTACTTGTACATATTGATATTAAGTTTTAGTAATTTTTTTCTTAACTTATTTTTCAACTTCCTTCTATTAAAATTGTTGTGTCCTTAATAAGCAGACTTGTAAAAGATTTGTACTTTTATTTTTTTCCCATCAACATATGTTCTATGTCAATTTTTTTTTTTTTTTTGATATAATTTTCATAATCTAACCCAATAACAAAACTACTGTTTAAAAAGAAAAATAAGTTAATTTAATCACCTGTACATATATTTTTTTTAGTTTAATGTTTAGTTTAATTTTTTTATAACTTGTTATTTCATTTTATATGTGCTGTTTACGAATTTTTGAAAAACCCAAATCCTTTTAACAAAACATATTTCTGAAATAGTTCAAATGATGTAATGTGTGTTCAAATAAAAAGAAAAAAAATGTGTGGAGTTTTAACTTCGTGTTAATTACAATATTTGTTACATCTATTATAACTACTAGTATATCCAAAATGCAGGGTTTTTTCTTTTCTTTTTTTTTCTAATTACACTTTTTCAAATTTGCTATGTTATTGATCTTGTAAATATTCTCTCTCTCTCTCTCTCTCTCTCTCTCTCTCTCTCTCTCTCTCTCGTTATATTATCTTTATTTATGTTGCAAAACTTTGTGTGGAATTTCAACTTAGTGTTTTTACTGTTAGTTTTTTTTTTTTTTTACTTTTCTTACACTATTCCATGTTTATATAAAGACATTCCATGTTTATATAAAGACTCAAAACTTTAATCCATACCTCATAGCTTACATATTTACATGTCAGATTAACATATTTATTAAACAGAGGAGATTAAAATGTTAATACTATATATTTATATATAGATATATCGTTATTTTGTATACAACTGCCAAATTTTTCCTTCCATTACTAACATTTGTGCAATTTTCCATTTGATATTATGGTGCTATTTCTGTAAAGATAATCTATTGAACGCCTGGTTGTGAGTCTCAGTTTGTCTAGGTTTTTTGGGTTTTTTTTTTTATTTGACTTATTAAAAAATGCAAATATTTTAATTTGTTTTTTTTGTTTTTTGTTTGTTTCTTTTTTATATTGCTTTCTATGCAAAAAAAAAAATATGCAAGAAAAAAAGACATATTCAAATATTAAATCTTTATTGATAGTATAAACAATAAAAATACGTTAAGACATTAAATGAAAATACAAATATTTAAACTTTATTGATTTAAAAATAAAAATTTAATACAATTGACTGTCTGTCATCTTTGCTAACCAACGGTCTACGATCCACTCCTTTCCTCTACTACACAGAGAAAGGAGCAAATCGTAGATCCTGGTAGAGGAAAGGAGCGGATCGTAGACCCTTGGGTATCAAAGATGGTTGACTGCTATCGTAGACATAATTCTCATAGGTCTGAATCCTCCTTTGATAAAATAAAAACATTCATTTTAACTCTCAAATGGTGCCTACGGCTTGCAATGGTCGCATAACGTTTCTTTTTAAAAAAATCATTATGTATGTATTGACATGGTATTATTGTTTCCAAATCCGGAATGTCTTCGTTGAATTCTGACAACATTTTACAATAAAAAATACATAAAGATATTAAATGAATACAATTATTCAAACTTTATCAATTTAAAAAAAAAATGTAATACGATTGACTGTCTGTCATCTTTGCTAACCAATGGTGAACGATCCACTCCTTACCTCTACTACATAGAGAAAAGGAGCGGATCGTAGATCCTGGTAGAGGAAAGGAGCGGATCGTAGATCCTGGTAGAGGAAAGGAGCGGATCGTAGATCCTTGGGTATCAAAAATTGGTTGACTGATATCGTAGAGATAATTCTCATAAGTCTAAATCCTCCTTTGATGCAATTAAAAACTTTCATTTTAACTCTCAAATGGTGACGATGGCTTGCAATGGTCGCATAACGTTTCTTCATTGTGTGTGTATTGGCATGGTATTATTGTTTCCAAATCCGGAATGTCTTCATTGATTTCTGGCAACATTTTACTTAACATCTCAAACTCAGTCAATGTTAAGGCAACACCGTTTTCCAAAGGCTTCATGTAATTGGCGCTGTTTTTAAACCATTTCCGGAAGTCTACACACATAACCCCATTTTTCACTGAAAGGAACAAATCTTTACCAAGGTGCAGCATGTATTCACCTTCTCGTCCCCGAATTAGGTATTGTCTTACAGATTGTTGGATGTATTCAATGTGATCACAAAAATACTTCCATTTTTTAACATCTAAGCTTACACACTTATTTATTGAATCTTCTACCTCTATTTCAACGAGGATATCATCCCCGTATTCCAAAACAGATAGTTTCTTCTCTCCTATCATGTAGTCGGCTATAATGTTTTCTTGTGGAAGATTAAAGGCTGCCATATTCTAAAATAAAGTTTAATATTACATTATTTATCTCTTTCAAAATATTTTATTACATGTACATTCATTTAAAACATATTTCTTATACTTAATTATAAAGTAAAAATACTTACAATTGGTGCTTGATAGAAATGGATAGTGGTTGGAAGAAATGGATAAAATGTTGAAAATTTTTAGCTCTTATATAGAACCGAATTATAATAAAATCACCATAAGGTCATTTGTGGTGTCAATAAGATTATTGACATAAAGAAGTTTTTCTAAATATCTTTAAATAAATAAAGGTGATGTGGTATCACTAAATTCACACACTGCAAATATCTTTTAATAAATAAGGGTGATGTGGTATCACTAAATTCACACACTGCATGTTTTCATGTTTATGATTTATTGCACGAACACATTAATTGTGACATTTATATAAGACAGATGAATGAGGTTATGGCATGTTGCTACTTGTCTTAGTTTTGATGTATCTGTGGTAGTCGTAAAATGTTTACATAGAAACGAACCTAGACACCCACAGCCATTACAACCACATTTAATTGCACATTTATCCACAACCACATGTAACCACACCACAACCACTTAATTGCACATTTATCCACAGCCACACAACATTTTATTACAACCACATTTAATCACACCACAACCACATGTAACCACACCACAACCACATGTAACCACACCACAACCACATGTAACCACAACCACATTTAACCACATATAACCACCGATGAGGTGTCATTGGACCCCATATAATACTACTAATTCACCAAAAATAATTTAATATGAACAAAACAATAACTTACATTAAATTTTTTTTTACCCATTTATAAACCTTTCCAAACAAATCAGATGGAATAAAATTATATTTAATTTTGTAATAATAACAAATCCTCTCGTCCTGTTTAAATAGAGTCCCTATTTAACAGTACATAATAGGGTCAACTCAGCGCCCTGGCGCCAAATATCGGTGCTAACATTGCCACTTTTGGGGCCGGAGATCCTGAGGGGACAGCCGTGCCCCCTAGAATCTGGTGTCACCTGGGTGGCACAAGTCCTAGTTTGAGCCCAAGGCGCCCTGTTTACCATGTTTATAGTCCTAATTTAAAGGGACTTGGACACGATTTGAGCTCAATTTTTTGAAAAATTTATATTTTCATTTTTAATGTCTAGAATGGTCAATATGGATGTTTTTAATGCTTTTTCAAAATTTGAAAGTCAAATATCCAGTTGCAAGTAAGTTACAGAGGTTAAAATTCTTTGTTTTGTAAACAAAGCTCGAGTCCTGTTATTAAGGTCTTCCGTTTCCAACGGAAGACCTTTATATTATTGTGCAGATTAAGATTATTCTTATTTTTCTTTTTTTTTTTTCTTCCTAGACGCGAACTTTGAGGCTTCATATCTTGCTCATATCTGAACGGTTTTTGCTCAAATTTTCAGGGCTTATAGACTTTACAAAACACTATCTAAACCATTTCATAAATTTTTAAAATCCTCTTCCGTTAACGAGTTATTCCCCTTTTTAAAAAATTTAGGGCCTTTCGTTTCCAGACAAAGGCTCCGAGACTATGATAGCAGGGAATGGGAATCCAACGAATTTGAATAACAGAGACATTGAAGTTTTGCACATTGGTTTTTTGTTTTTGGATTACTTTCTTTATTTAGAAAAAGGTAGGGGGTCAAAAAACAGGGTTCCAAAAAGTGCGAAAATTTAGACATATTTTCCTTTGTATCTTTTAAACGAAAAATATTTTGTTAAGACATGTAGAATAAAAGTTGTGCAGAATGTCAAGGACTTTCATTTGACACCAATAAAAAAGGGCTCTTAAATTAAGGGCCAAGGGCCCTTGAAAGTTTTTGCTAAATAACTAAAAAACGGCTAGGATTTTGATATAGCTGTCGCTGGAAAAGTTGTTTGTTGGGATCCTATAAATGTCGTTACAATGTTATTTTGTTGGTGAGTTGTGTAGTATGAGTGTAAAAAGCTTTACATGTTAACATGTACCTGTGTTTATTTGGCAAGTTAACGAAAGTCATTGTGCGTACAACTGACATTAAGTTACGACAGACAGTATGCCTGTTTAAAAAGGAGGCTTTAATTCACAAAAAAAAAAAAAAAAAAAAAAATTAGGATACATGCTTTTATATGAGGAGTTTAAGTCATCTTCGTAAATTCTGCACAATCCTAAAAAACGAGAAACAGAAAATATAAACATTTTTTTTCTTTTCTAGTAAATCACACAAACTACCGGAAAAAAAATAAAACTATGTGATACATTTTAGCTATCATGCTGCGTACATTTAAAATATATCTGGAATCAGAGCTGTGTGTGTGAACTATTACGTAAGCTATCCCTCGCTTGCGGCCGAGAAAGTCGGTCGCCATGGTCGCGGCTGGACTACCTAGCGGTCAGCGGTTATCTAATACACCGGAGTCACGTCTCTCAATTTATGAGTTCATTTAGCCGAAAACAAGAATTGTTTTAATTTTGATCACACATAGACGTTTATTCTTCTCAAATTGAATTAAATGATAGAGTGTCAATTATGAAAACGTTCTGTTAATTAATAAAAGAATTCAAATGTCATTCTCAATCGGAAGTAATATCAGGCATAGATCAATTGTGGATTTTAAGTAAAAAAAAAATTAACAACTTCTATTTGGTAGATTTTAGTCATTATTATACTGCAAACATTTCAAATCTTCCTGGGTTCTGAGTTGTGTGTGTTGTAACTTTACGTAACCTATTCCTCGCCCGCGGCCGAGGAGATCGCGGGCTCCTCGGCCGCGGGTGCACTACCAAGCGGTCAGCGGTTACCTAATACACCAGATTCGCGTCTTTCATGTACTTGTTTTGAGTTTATATAGCCGCAAATACAGGAACTGTTTTAATTTTAAGTTATTAATGTTTTATTTAAAATGAAAATTAAGAAGTCATTCTGAAAATTATAAAATCCGATATTATTCCTAATCCAAAACATCGTCAGACATAAATCAATGGTGGGTTTGTATAAGAACTGTACTAATAATGTTTTAGATCAACAACAAAAACCCACAAAGATTACCCCTTTAAATGATGATCATCCCTCGCACGCTCGCATATGGCCGAGAAGATCGCGCGAGAGGGGACATCTACATGTACCTTATCACACGTGTATGTTTATTGATATTTTGTACGAACACAAAACTATTTGTTTATTTTATTTTCATTTATATTGGTTTTAGATGAAAGATGAATTTATCTCCCTTATTCAGTTCATTTAGCGTTGATTTAAACGTCAGGGCGAAAAATCTTATAAAAACCTATCATTAATTGAATAAAAGTAATCTATCAATTCGATTCTAAATATGCAAGGCCGATTGTATAAATAAAATATTAAATATAATGAAATTCCGAGATATTTACCGGCATATGTAAAATTGATATGTGTTTAACTTACATGTAAGATTAATATACTGCATCGTCGGAACCCACGGGTTTTCTATCCGTTACACTGATTTCAGTGATTGGCGAAAATCAATTTTTGGTGACTCCTTATTTGTTAACGTACTTCCTAATGTGTTTCACTTTGCAATCTGTGTGTTTATTCGGCCAGTCTGCGTGTTAATTCAATCACCCCGTGCGACCGAAAAATAAGCACCGCCTTCAAATTTACCTGGTCAGTGTAACCCTTGTTAATCAACTAAATCGAGGCCCCAGTTTGGATGTTAGAAAATGATTGGCATTTGTTACTCGTCCTGTGTATACCATGCCCAGCGCTCGCGACGACGGTGCAATAAACTTTTTTCTTTTGATTTGATGCATACCGTGACGATAAATCGCTATCTTTTAGCACTTTAAACAAAAGAAATATTAAAAGATATGAATTAAAAATTTACTCGTACTTGGTTATGTACTCACACTAAATGCGCTGATCTCCAATCATGTGGTGCCGATCATGTATCCATGAAAGACGTCGTTTATCAATAAAGATGTTTGTGAATAATTGAGAATAAATAATTAAATGAAATCAAATATTGCGTTCACGATTTATATCGTTAGTTATCACACTTCTTTGAGAAATTTCACGAGCTGAAACCGGAATAGAAACAAGTACAGACAGCTCTGGTGCATGCGCAGATGGTATAATTATTGTGCACTTTAATTTAGCAGCTGATCGGAAAAGATTTACAAGCATTGGTTGCAAAGTTGCATTAGTATTTGAGTACGGTGGGGTAATTGTATAATTCACAAAACATCAGGATATATTCTCAGTTAATCCATAACAGAAACTTGTTCAATCAAACGAAAGATTTTGCACATGTCGCACGCGGTTTTTCATGCGTTTATATTCATTTCAACGAAGAACAATTTGTTTTATAAGTACATATACATGTAAATACGATATTCTTTTTAAATAAACGGAAAAACTCTTTTGAGAGCACTTTAATACTCCGTGTATATAGACATGTATACACAAGCGAGCGTGTTTCCCTCGGGGTTTTACACCTCTTTCAGTATAGCCCCCCCCCCCCCACCTGAACTTACCTAAGGTAAACAGACCGGTTAAAAACCTCGGCCTTTTAAGTGCACACAACCCTGGACACAGATAGCCATAGGTAATTTATGGATGCAGATCATCAATTGTTATGTAATTAAAATACACTTGGAAGGGAGCTATCACTGTAGTGGTCAATTGTTGAATATAAGTTTAAAGTTTTAAGTCAAAGATGTTAAATAATAATTATTTGTTCTCACGTTTAGAAGTTATGAAATACGTTATTCAATGCAGTCGGTCGCCATAGAAATCATCAGAGTACTGCAAGTGTTGACAGTTTCTTATTTCTTTAAAAGACCTTAGGACATAATTCACTTGACTTACAGACTAGCGACACAGTTGCCTCCCAAAAATGTATGCACTTCTCAAAGTTACAATTAAATGGTATAGATATGTGTTGTTCAACGGATTTTATTAATTGTTGCATGCGGTCCGCCCCCCCCCCCCCCGAAAAATGAGAAGTTATTAAATTTACATAGTGAAATTATCGCAAATACGACTCGGACCCCCCCCCCCCTGGAAAACACATATATGTTTTGGAAAGGCGTCGGAAGCGGAAATATTAAGAGTGATATTGAAAAAAATGCAGTTATAAGCATATTCGCACCCCCACCTCCCCACGGAATAGGCATATCATGAATCAGATTAGGCATATCATGAATATGGGAGAAAAAATTTTGACAGGTACAATTTTTTCAAGTTATAGGCATACTACGTTACCTCCACGGATTAGGAATTTCATGATTTTGGGAAATAAGTTGTTTTTTTGGTTTTTTTTTTTATTTTTGCTTGTCAACATTTCTGATGAATAGTGTAGCCCCCCCCCCCCCCTACGTTCAATTCGGACCCCCCCCCCTGGAAAAATTTTCTGGATCCGCGCATGTGTTGTAAATGTTAAAGTTAGAGAAATCGTATTTTCTGGAGGTTGACATTATGTAGAACTCTTTTGTTAAAAAACAAAAACAAATTGCTTTGACGTCACACCATCTCTTTTGGTTTGGTTTAAATATACAATGTACACAGTGCTCTGAACAAAACGCTGGTTTATGCCTTTCTGTTACTCAAGTAAAAAACTGAACAAAATTGATTACTTTTAGGTTTACATGTCACATGTTAATACATGTATGCATAAATATATGATTTTTATCAAATAAATGACATTGTATCTTTAAAAAATTCCAAAATATTATAACTAAAACATGTATATGTGACATGATAGAAATAATTGTAAACCAGGGGTCTCTCTTCCTGTCACACAAAAGTGACAAAAAGGATTTTTAATTCAGTTGGAGTTCTGCCCCCACCCCTGCCAACATTTTCTGAAATTTACATTTAGAAAATTACATTTTGGGGTATTGACACCCCCACCCCCACACACTTTCTAGATGAGCGCTCAAGGCAAAAAAAAAAAATATTGGGATATTTAAAACAAAATCCTATTTGAAAAAAAATGAAGTTAGAGATGCCTCACAACCCCTACCACTGCCGCGGATTATGATTTTGAAGATTTGTGAATTTCTTTTACTTGCTTGTGAAGATTTCAGATAAATATACTCATCCTTTAAAAAACAAAACTGAGGCCTGTATGGCCAAACATTATACGGATAGTTATCCCTACCACTGAGCACCTCAGTCTCGTATACTAATAGCGCACCCTCAGATGGGAGAAGGCATTATTGTTTATTTACAATTGGTGTTCTTTTAACACTGCATTTACATAAACTATTCCATGTTTTAGCGGTAGAGGTTTAAGTATGAATATAGGGAATCAAAATGTTTATGAAACATAACACTTTTTTCCATGCATCAGCGCAGTGGATTTTGTGTTTTTACACTATGATATAGGCATACCAGTAGTTTGAATCCTGTTATCAGTTGTACATACATGTAAACGTATTTATCGATTTTCTGGTTGGAATAATTAAATACATGTACATATAAGTGATGTGTTTTAAGTTATCATAAATTGATATAACCGTGAAATGAGTGAAAAGGAGAGTTTGTCTGGTAGGAAAATAATACTTTGAAAGTGAGCCTCGTTTTCTGAACTTACTATTATCATATTGACAATCCAGTTTAATGACAGCCCACCCTTTTCTCCTTACACTCAACGGGGTCGGATAGGTATCAATAAGAGGTCACCTTTCTATGACCTTTAAATTTGCATACAATCTAAATACTAGTATATACCCCTAGCTTATTACAGACATGCCTTTATCTGTTTTATGAGAAGTGTAACTCTTCAATACTATGCAGTCTGGAGGTTGCAGTAATATATAGAAAATAGGCATGAATTAATTTTTCTGTCTCCTTTTGAAGAGTTCAAATTGATTTTCTAAAGCCCTGATTGGTCAGAAGTTAAGGTAGTGTGAAGATGACTTCATATCAATAACTGTCAGACCCTGACAAGTGTAAGAAGAAGAGGGGTGGTTTTATTAAGACTGAATGACAATCCTTTCTTGACTTGCAATCTGATTAAAATTTCTATAGTCGCTATACGATGATTTGAAGAAACCCCACTTGAGGTCACCTCCTGGATAACTTTGCTTTGACCAATGGAATCGTCGGTTCCATTCCTCAGTTACCTGATTTGGAAGTTATGCCAATACTTTCTTTAGATTTCTTAAGGGCGTCTAATATCAACTTATGCTCCATCTCTTACTTGCTGATACCGAAAGATTCACGAACATGTGACATCATTTCGTCGTACAACTCCATTTTTGTTTGTAACCCAAAATTACCGTTTCTAACACTTGCTCTGATTGCTAGAATAACTCATGTATATTTATAAACAAACGTTCAACAGGGGGTGATCTCAAGAGGGGTTTCTTCAGATCCTCTTGTAGCGAAAATAGAAAAACAAGGAGGCCGGGGATCAAGGATATGATTTTAATCAGATTGTCTCGACATGAAGCTGTAACGGAAGACCTTCTCGTTGCTTGCAACGAGCTCGGCTCTAGTTGTTTACATATGTCTTGTATTGGTAAAAGTTTCAATCTAATGTTGATTTTTGATGTTGATAAAGTTATTTATGAACACATTGAATCAGTTTATTTTGTTTCCACAAGTCATTTTGAAAAAAAAAAGGTAATTTCTTTACTTTATATTATTTGTAAACAAATATAAGACTCGAGTTTTGTTTACATAACAACGATTTCTTTCCTCTGTGTCTCGCTTTTCACATGGTTTCTAACATCCAGATTTTGGGAAATCATTCAAAATACACATACAAAAAAAAAAAAAAAAAAAAAAATCGTGTCTAGGTCCCTTTAACAGTATGATAGGGTCAATTCAGCGCCCTGGCGCCAGAAAGGGGTGCTAATATTGAGGGGTCAGCCGTGTCCCCCTAGAATCCGGTGTCACCTGGGTGGCACAAGTCCGTAGGCGCCATGTGCATATTATTTTTTTTTCAATCGGGATCGGAAAAATCTGTTCATATAGGCGATAAATGTAAATAAATTTCTGACCAGCTTTATACCGTATAACTTGACACCAAAGTCTGGTCTTGACTTTGGAATTTAGCATCACCCGAAAACGTGTGCCAGGATGTTTAATAATGACGACTACTTTTGTGAAGGCGCATTTTGGGTATATTTTAGTCACTCTAGTCGCTCTAATTATATCTACAAACATTGAAATTTGTTCAAATAATTATTTAGATATCCATTTCTTTTTGCATGTGCACCAGAGACATAAGTAATATTTATGTCTCTGGTGTGCACCTTTCGAGAAGGGTGTAAAACTAGGTCTAGGTCAGCAACGGGAATCAATATGGCAAAAAAAAAAAAAAAATAAATAAATAAAAAATAAATAAATAAATAAAAATAGAAACGGGTAAAAATCGTACCACTGAGCTTCGCGACACGAAGCTCTTGTAAGATGTTTGCCTGTTTCTCATTAAATGAAATTGATAAAACTGTCGACTCCTGTGGTCAAACCAACGTATGCCAATGGATGCAACACACAATTTTATATATGTAATGTTATAGCCTAGGGACGTTTTCAAATGAGGGACAAGCATAACTGACCTCTAAAAAATATATTCTAAAGACAATTACAGTGTTTTCAATAAGTTTTTGAATAGAAGGAAAATTTTTTGGAACAGCAGGAAACCTAATCTCGGCGAGGGGTCTACCGTATATAATTTGTTACAGCGAGTGATTCTGCTTTATCTGTTTATCCGTGTAACTGTTTATTTACCTCGTTAATTTAGTGAGCAAGTTGAAACACAAAATATCGTTTACGAGCGAATGGCATTGCTGTAGCAAAAAGTTGATGAGCATTTAACAGACACGTAATAAAACTGTTTCTTGACATTTTCCAAAGGTCTATTCACAAAATCATTTTTTTCTTATCTGCCAAAACACCTGCACTCATCCTGCAATTTCGCTCGGACTTTGAAGTGTCCGCTATTGTTAATGAGGTATCGAAGCAATTTGTCACCGTTACATAATGCTCACTGAACTTCAATACATAAAAGTCCAACTATTACATCAATATGAAGATTTTTTTCTCAAAATTACAATACAAATTATAGAAAGATTTTCCTCTTCAACATGGGATATCTGATCGTCGTTGACTCGATCGCTTGACATATGGTGGGAACCAGTTCATGTTGAGCTGGGTCATTGACGTTTTGATGCCATATTTTCAAACGCATTAACGATAAGGATTTTGATATTAACTAAATCAAGCTCCTATATCGGCAGAATTTTTTCTAAGACGGAAATCTCAGCCGGAAAATTTTATTCTACAGGCGGTTAATTTTGCCGGTTGCCGGCTCTTATTGAAAACACTGAATTAACATGAAACAGTTCTGGTTTTACATATATCAGACACTGCGTAAGGTTTTGGACATCCCTTTATTTAATATATAATGAATAGATAAATAACAAATAAATACTCTGAAATAAAATGATAGCAATAGTAAGTGATATGTATAAAATGTAATGTTTTTCTCTTATTAAAGGGCAATAACTCTTATATGTAATTATACATGTAATTACACATTTTATCCATACAGATTATAAAATGCTTTACAGCTATATATGAGCTATATATGATATGTCTTTAGATTTGACATACATTATAATATTAAGGCCAAAATAAATTAATAGTGTGTTTCCTATTCCAGCTTTAAAAAAAAAATAGGGTAGGTAGGTAGGGAAAACATTTTATTTTATTTTATCATTTTATTGTTTTAATTTCAACTTCGACAAAAACAGTATTGAGGAAAACCAAGGTTCATTTCTTTTTCTCTGTACGGTAGGTTTTCAACGAGAGTAACAGTTTTCACAATAGGAAGTAAAGTTTTATACTGGTTTGTAAGATTTCACCTTTTATTCCATACTGACAACAAGTGTCTTTCTACCATATATCTCTACTATAGACTAGTAAGATATCCTGGCGTCATGGGTTTCCGATAGTCTAACACTAAACGATGTATCTAATGATTGTTTCTTTAGTCAACAATTTTAAAACTATATTATTTTTAATCTCAGACATAGCATAAAAAATTGCCGATACTAAATCAATGAAAAATCTTCAGTACATGAAGTTCATAGACACAAATAAATTTGATGCCGCATTTGACCATTAAAAATCAGCGTCATGTGTTTCCGATAGTATGTTTCATCAGCAAATTTCTCATATGATAATTGAAATATAAATTAAATAACCTTATAAATATATCTAATAATTTTTTCAATTGTTTTTAAAGTTTTTATTTCAACTTAAATCATTCAGTTATTTAATTTACTCCATTACTACATTTCATCACTTAAACCATCTCCATTACCATACCATTATTTGTATGATTATAAGTTACGTTTTAATTTAAGACGAGTACATGTACATGTATCAGCTGCGCTCTCCTGAAACCACGCACTTCACCGTCAGCAACTGCATTAATTATTGGTAGATCGCAGGCGCATAGCATCAATGAGGGGGAGGGGGGTAATTTTTCATAGAATTACATATAAAAAAGTGAATAAACATGAAGTTGCCCCCCCACCACTTTTTTGGGATCAAGTAAAAAAATTGTGAATCTGTGAAAAGAAGGAAATGAATAGCGAGTCCCTCTCATCCACTTTCACAAACCATGGTACGAGCCTGGATGGTACAATTAAACGTGCTCATCAAATCTCCCTACTGTTCAACAGAGCGAGCGCTCGCCAAAATTCCCTATACCCGCAACACAAAATTTCGCAAGTGCTCGTGAGTGCGCCTCTGCTCTAATGGAGAGATAACTCGTGTTACGAACGATAACTAGGTTATGAAAAACCTGAATATATAGAGAAAAGTCTTAAAAATATTTTTCTCAAAAATTGATCACCCAGAAAAGCTGTAACTTGTGTTGAAACATCCTCAAGTAGGGTAGAAATCATGATCCTCAGGTGTAGGGTGAGGCCACAATGGGGAGTCAAATTTTTAAATAGGAATATGTAGACAAAAATCTTTAAAAATCTTTTCTTAAAAATTGGTCACCCAGAAAAGCTGTAACTTTTGTTGAAGCATCATCAAGTAGGATAGAAATCATGATCCCCATGGGTAGGGTGGGGACACAATTGGGGGTCAAGTTTTTACATATTAAGAATGTATAGAGAAAAATCTTTAAAATCATATTCTCAGAAACTGATTGGCCAGAAAAGTTGAAACTTATGTTGAAGCATCCTCAGGTAGGGTAGATTCAAGTTTGTTCAACAATAATTGTTTTTTTATACAGGATTTATTTTACTATATGGTCCAGATATTTTGTATATGACTTCATAATGCTCAGATTTTACTATGTCTGTTGTTGCTCAGGTAAGCAATGTGGCCCATGGGCCTCTTGTTTTAATGATGGAATGGTTATGTAACACCTGCTCCATATTTCAGATCACACTTGTGTTTGCTAGTGAAGCAAGACTGGTGGCTGTATTTGCTACAAACATGAAAAACTATATATGCCAGTTTTTCAACAAATTCAGTGATTTTAACTTAGAGATCGGTTGTGCACAGTGAAAATTCAAGTAATTTAAAAGTTGAATATCTTGGATATGGGGTGACCCTTATCTATTCTTGCTACTATGGGACCCTATGGGAATTTATTGAAAATGTCCTAAATTTTCACTTTTTAGCTCACCGAGACGAAGTCAGGGTGAGCTTATGCTATAATGTCGGCATCAGCGCCCGGACCTGGTTAACGTTTTTGTTGCAGGTCCTATATCAAAGTTATTACTTGTCCTATCTTCACCAAACTTGCATGGATGATGCATCTGGACCTAATCATTGACTTGAAAGACTTAGATGCTGAATCTTGGCCATGAATTTTAGATGCTGGATGAGGTTTAGTTTTTTGGAACAGGTAACATGTTTAATAGATAAAAGTACTATTTCAAACTTTCATAGTGTATTTAACTATAATATAAATGAATCGCAGAGGTAGCTAGAGATGCAGAGCCTGATCTTCATTATCAAGGATGCTAAAAAATATATCTTTGTTATTACTGTATGTATGGTGCGTCTTGTGATACTGATGCACCTGACAGGCATGAATGCTGAATCTGAGCCAAAGGTTTTGGATGCTGGAGGAGGTTAAGGTTTTTAGAGCTCAGGTTAAAGTTTTTGGAGCAGGTGACCTCTGATGATTATATCTTAGGTAATACTGGTCCTAACTTCACCAAACTTGCATAGATGGTGTGTCTTATGATGCTGATGCACCTGACAGGCTTTGAATGCTGAATCTGAGCCATATGTTTCGGATGCGGGATGATGTTTAGTTTTTTTAGAACAGGTAACATGTTTTATAGATAATAGTTTGGATAGTTGATTTAACAATAATATAAATGAATCGCAGATGCAGAGCCTGATCTCCATTATCAAGGATGTTAAAAAATCTCCTTCCTCACTCAAACCTGCTTGATAGTTGTTTGTTGTTAAATGATACAACATGATTCCTATGATATAGTATTGTATGATATGATACACTATTGTTTTATATGATACAATATTATATAATTTCATATTATATTGTAAAAAGTTATATGATACAATATGATATTGTATCAAATTCTTTGTATATTATGATATGATATTGTATCATGATATTGTTATGTATAGTATTGTATAATATAATACAATATTGTATAATATGATTTTGTATTATATATTATTTTATCACATGATATTGTTTCATATGATATATATATATAATAAGTTTGTATCGTATGATATGACATTTTATAAAATAGAATATTGTATCATATATGATATTGTTTAATATGATAATAATTTATATATTATTATATCACATGAAATTGTATTATATGAGATTATAATATATAATATTGTTAGGTATCATATACGATATTGTATACTATGATATTACTATATCACATGATATTGTATCATATGATATAATTTCATATGATATGTTACAATATCATATTGCATCATTAATTTTTACAGTTTTATATGATATACATTGTAAGTATCATAGGATGCAATATCGTATTTTATTAGGTCACCTGAGTAAACTCACGTGACCTATTGCTATCTGTTTTCGTCGTGCGTTGTGCGTTGTGCGTCATGCGTCGTGCAATAACAATTTACATTTTTAACTTCTTCTTAAAAACTACAAGGCCAATTGTTCCCATTTTTGGTGTGAAGCATCTCTATGGTAAGAGGAATGTAAATTGTGAAATTGGTGGCTCTACCACCCCCAGGGTGCCACAGGTGGGGCCAAATATGCAAAAAACAGCCAAATTTTCAAAAATCTTCTTCTCTACTCCCACACATGTGAGGAAAAAACTGATTGCATGGTTATGATGTCTATGAAGCCCTCTACCAAAATTGTGAAATTCATGGCCCCTGGGTCAGGGGTTCAGGCTCTAGGGTGGGGCCAATATGGTCATATAGTAAAAATGTATTAAATCTTAGAAAATCTTCTTCTCTACTCCCATAGATATTTGTTAAAAACTAAATACATGGTTATGATGTCCATGAAGCCCTCTACAAAAATTGTGAAATTCATGGCCCCTGGCTCAGGGGTTCAGGCTCTAGGGTGGGGCCAATATGGTCATATAGTAAAAATGTATTAAATCTTAGAAAATCTTCTTCTCTACTCCCATAGATATTTGTTAGAAACTAAATACATGGTTGTGATGTCCATGAAGCCCTTTACCAAAATTGTGAAATTTATGGTCTCTGGGCCAGGGGTTCAGGCTCTAGGGTGGGGCCAATATGGCCATATAGTAAAAATGTATTAAATCTTCTTCTCTACTCCTGTAGATATTTGTGAAAAACTAAAGGCATGGATATGATGTCCTTGTGTAAAGTAGCATCAAATAGTATGTAGGTCATGGGCCCCGGGGGTGGTCCTGTCCCACCTCAAACAGGAAGTGCCAGAATATCTTGAAAATGAAAAGAACCCTACCCCTAAACCATATATATTCTTGTTCCTTGTGTCAAGGGGCATCAAATGGTATGTAGTTCATGGGCCCCGGGGATGGTCCTGACCCCCCTCAAACAGGAAGTGCACAAATAACTTGAAAACGGTTGAGATCCCCACCCCTAAACCATATATATTCTTGTTCCTTGTGTCAAGGGGCATCAAATGGTATGTAGGTCATGGGTCCCGGGGATGGCTCTGACCCCCCTCAAACAGGAAGTGCACAAATAACTTGAAAACGGTTGAGATCCCCACCCCTAAACCATATGTATTCTTGTTTCTTGTGTCAAGGGGCATCATATGGTATGTAGGTCATTGACCCTGGGGGTGGTCCTGACCCCCCTCAAACAGGTAGTGCCCGAATATCTTGAAAATGGTTAATATCCCCACCCCTAAACCATATATATTCTTGTTCCTTGGGTCATGTTAGTTCACCTGATATATAGTAAAGGACCCCTGGGAACATCATGAAACTTTGTGGGTCATCCCTACTCTATATGATAGCCTCGTTCGTTTGGGAGACTTTATAATCGCCCCGATTATAATTACATCTTGTTTTCCCTTGCTTCTTCCTAATGGAGTTATTTTCCTAATGGAGTTATTTTCCTTTGTTTGTTCATATTTAGTAATTATATAATAATCATTGAATATAATGTAATTATAAAGAAGTTGTATGATCAAAAGAGTTATGCAAGGCTTTTTATCATTTGAAACAAAAACAGTTTTTGAACTTTCAAAGTAAACAAATAGACTTGTTACTAGTAAAGTAATAATTGGCTAACTAAAATCACTGATATAAAGGTAAAATGATTTTGGTATATATGCCAGATGGTGATTCTCAACAATTGTTGAATATTCAAGAAGTGAGTAACTCATGATGGCTTTTATCGATAAAGCTGTTTTTTTTTGGTTTGTTTAAATGCCCACAGGGAGAGTTTCTGTCTCCCCAGGGGGATGGGGGATGGGAGGTTGTTTTAGATAAAACATGAATAATAGCCACCTTGTTATTATTATTAAATTATTTTCTATCAGAGTCTTGCACCTTTTCAATATCAGGTCATGCACTCTTTTATGATCTTTTAAGTTTTTCGCTAAAATTATAAGTTTAATAGTCCTTTTTGAAAGATTTCAGGCAGGGAGGTGGTCGTCATTACAAATTAAAAATTTTTCTATTCCAGAATAAAACTTAATTAAATGCATATATGAGACTCCTTGACAAGTTTGTGTATGGCTTATGCTACTCAGGTGACCGTTAAGGCCTATTAGCCTCTTGTAGTATTGTATTGATTAACATTGTATCTTATAATACCGTATGAAATGAACATATAATTAAATTTTTAACATTTGATACACGATATTGTATCAAAACAGTATCCATGAATATCCAAGATCATTCACTATGATTTTCATATAATATGATAACGGATGCCTCATAAAAGAGATATGCCTCATCTCGGTGAGCTTTGTAATCTGTGATTACCTATGTTTTGCCACGTTTTAGTATTTTTACCCTAGGGAATTTTTTTTTTTCATCTCATAATATCCTGCAACCCTATAATAAGTTACCTGTACTAAGTTTAACCTGTAACTCTCCAATTAGTTTCCACTTATTGGACAGCTACAGGTGACATACTGGATTCATGTCAAGTGGATTTACAACTTGTAATATACCATACACAGAACAGTTTCACTTACAAGCTTTCATTTTGTGTGGGTATAATGTCTGCGTGAAAGCATTTAATTTTATTATGTATTTTATTATGTATCCCATGCAACAGTAAACATACAAGTTGTGAGTTTTAATGATTTTTACCCATCTGTCATTTGGTCAGTCAGTCAATAATGATCAGTTAAGTCCTGTTTATTTGTCTGCACAACTCCTCTTAAACTGCTACACATAATTTCATAAAACTTATTAGGCAAAAATGACACAATCTGTAGATGTATGGGCACATTTACAGGAAATTTAGATTCCTTTACTTTTCTGGAAATTTTGCCCATTATGAACATGGAATTTTGGTCATTTATTGAACAGTTTGTCAGAACAGCTCCTCTTAAACTGTTGCACAGAATTTCCAGAAATCTTTTTCTTACCTGGTAATAAGGGCACTATGTGTAGATGTGTATATTCGCAGTATGTTTTTGTATTTGATCCATGTACATGTACCTCGAAATTTATTATGTGTAGCATTGTCACGTAATGTGGGAGCATTGGGTACTAGTATGTGAGCTGGTTTACCTTTGAAGACCAATTTAAATCTGTTTTGTTTTGCAGGATAACAATGAGACCTGGTATACAGAAGATCCGGATTTCACCACTTGTTTTCAGAAAACTGTTCTGCTGTGGATTCCCTGTGCATACTTGATTGTGTTTTCTCCATTTAGGGTGTACAAACTGTCTAAAAGTCATAAAACGCCGTTAAATTTTTCAAGGTTGAATGGGATTAAATCAGTAAGTACATTCTACTTCATTAGTGAGTTGAACTCACTATTGCAGAGTATTTGTTCAACTTAATCGGATACTCAATAAGCTGTTCATCCTGTATCTTTTATTAGAGCCCCAAATGAAAATGTGAGAAAACACCACATATACTACAACATGCGTTGTATACTATGTTGTACACAGGTGTATGCTCTTGAAGCTGTATACAAACAGAAAAATGCGGTATAGAAACAGAAATATTTACATTCAGTGTATATTTCCCCTTATCTTTGCATTGGAAATTTTCGACGTTCAATTTCCTATGAATACACTTTGCTAATTCAAGTGCCATGAGCACAAATATAAACGTCTCCACGTGTTTTGAGTATATTTATTTTTGTAAGATTAAATGAAACGTTCAACCTTACATAACTAATTTGATATGTCCTTTTGAAAAATAATCATTAAATTATATAAACTTCTTAATTTAAAAGATTTTTCTCTACAAAGTTTCTGGCACTATATTTTTAGCCACGGAAGCGTACTAAATAACATGTTAATATGGCTGGCTGTTCCATGTATGTTTCATATCACTGACGGAGAACGTATATAATGGCTTTACAGCGACGATACACATAAATTTCATCCAAAAAACATCAGTATGAATATAAATATAAGCTTATTTTTGGATGTCGTCGGTGCAGTATTCAATTTGTCTGCACCGCATTGGTGTGTCATAGGACTGACGACATTCAAAATTAAGCATTCAATGCTTAAGTAGCATTTCCGTATAAAGGCCTAGCTCCATTCCACCACTTCGAGAGCAACACCTCGTGTACAACATAGTATACAATATATAAATAGTGCCTGTTTGGGAGGGTAACAGTTGACACCCTAAGAAAACCATTGTTACCCTCCTAAACCGGCAATTTTTAGCTCACCTGAGTGAAAGCTTAAGTGAGCTTTTCTGATCACCCGTTGTCCGTCGTCCATCCATCCGTCTGTCCGTCTGTAAACTTTTTACATTTTGAACTTTTTCTCTAAAACTACTTGGCCAAATTCAACCAAATTTGGCAAAAAGCATCCTTATAAGAAGGTGAAAATAAATTGCAGAATTGAAAGGCTGATCTTTATTTAAAACGGAGAAAACCTCTAAACTGTAAAAAAAATCCTTATGGAAAGGAAAATATAAATTGCAAAAGTTATGATCTAATTCAGTTTCAAATTTGAGTAATTTACTTAACTAATAATGAAGAAATAGCTGTCAATCAGTTTATAACTTCGGGTTCGGTATTCCATACCTCGAAAACTTGTAAGCAGCCATGTTGAACGCATGACACATGGGTTGACAAAGATGAATTTGCTGGTTGTGCAACACTTTATGTGCGAAGAGAATATTTGAAACATGGAACAGATTTGTGCCGATTTTGTGAAGTAAATTGAGGTTAAATATTTCAATGCGTTGACATTTGCACTTACAACATATTATAAAATACTATACATTTTATTGGTAATTCGGTACGATCTCTACGGAATGGTTAATTAATGCAACTGTTTTGTTAAGATGCTCAGCATTTTCAGTATAAACGGAGATTGTTTTCGCTGCTAGAAATATATAGATATATATGTAATGAAAAATAAATTGTGATCTTTCTTTGTTTTAGTGCACGTTTCTTCTGCTTTAATTGTTTACAATTTTCTATTTATTTTCCATATTTGAGTGTCAAGCTTCGAATTATAAGCAATATACAGAGCTTTGCTCACAATTTTCTGTTTGCACACAGAGCTGAGGCCTTGCTTTTGTTCTTTTACAATTTAAATGCTGAATAGGAAATATCAAGTTTAAAAATCTAAAGTTGAATGTAATAAACTCTTTTGAACTAAAAAATTGACTCAAACCTAGCAGAATTGCGAGCTCTATATCTTGCTTATAATTTTATGATCGATGCTGAAATTTTGATCAATCACTAGAAATTTGTAGCTAAACGTTAAATACTTGTACAGAACAATTAAAAGAAGATATGCTGTAACTACTTTCTTGGGCCCCCTCCTAATACGATGTATTATATGAAATCTACACCAACTTTGATGGTTTTCAGACACAAATATAAATGATCGCTTTAAAACATTTTCCATAGTTATGACACATTACTGTTACGGGGATAAATGTATTATCGCTTTTAAGAAAATATTACAGCGGAAAATCATATTGGTTTGTAGCCATTTGTTGTTTTTGAATAAAGATGAAAATAATGGGTGGGCCGTGGTAAAATAGAGTGATTTGCCTGTCAATACATTGCAGTGGTGTCTGAAGCAAATTGAAAATGGATGGGGGAGGCTAGACCTTATCAGAAATCTTGACAAGCAATAAAAAAAAAGGATTTTGAGAATGGCTATGTCTAACTTTGCAAAAAAAAGTGGGGGGCTTAGCTCTCACCCACCCCGTTCCGATGCCTATGCATTGATTATAATAGCTCTTTGACATTTCACAGGACACCATTTTTCATTCGAGTGTATTCATCAATCAAGTGAGTAAGGTTATAAAACATCGCACAAGTTCAAGCCAGGTAAACAACACTCGTTTATAATGCGGAAGACCAATTAAATTTTTGAATGTTTTTTTTTAATTTGAGCGCATTGAGGTACAATTTTCTTCTTTCACATACAGGATTTTTAAAAATAAAATACAATAACTAGTAAGAAGTTGAAGAAGAAAATGTACCTATTTGCTCTCATATATTTTGATCGCTTTATAAAGTGTGGGGAGGAGGGGGCAGAACTGAAAAAAAAGGTACCTGGAAGTTTACAGTGTACCCCTACCATACATTTAGTTTTATATCTTGCATAGGATCTTGTTTTCAATAAAAATGGTATTTCATAAAGGTACAATGTCAAAGATTAAGTGTATGCAAAAATAAGTGTAAAATTTGATACTTTACGGCATTCTTTGTTGTTATTCTACCGAGGGGCCATATGGCACAATATCCTTTGAACACCCATATAAAGCCATTGTTGCTCAGGTAAGCGATGTGGCCCCATGGGCCTCTTGTTATGTAATGTTACCCGTTGCCAAGTGTGTTGCTAATGCTGAGGGTAATAGAACGAATTATCTACTGCGTCTAAACCAATCAGATTTTAGTATTTAACATGAAAGTATAAGTATAATGCATATTGTGGTATACGTGGTAGAAAAAGAATCTTAATTTATTTCAAATGAAATCTCATTCAATTGATTATGGGTTTGTAAGGATTGGGAAGACTCAGTGTACATGTCCATAAATCAAATTTATGAGATTTACCTTTTTAGCTCACCTGATCCGAGAGGCTCAAGTGAGTTTTTTTGATCAAAATTTGTCTGGTGTCTTTCAACCAAACTTGGCACAAAGTATCATTGGGTGAAGGGGATTAAAGTTTGTTCAAATGAAGGGCCACGCCCTCAGATAATTTAGAACTATTAAAAATTTGTTGGGGGTCTTCAGGTAGTGTAGATTTAAGTTTGTTCAAATCATGGTCCCCAGGGGTAGGGTGGGGCCACAATGGGGGGATAAATTTTTACAAAGGATTGTATAGAGAAAATCTTTAAAAATCTTCTCAAAAACCATTGGGCCAGAAAAGCTGAAACTTGTTTGGAAACTTCCTCATGTAGTGAAAACTGCCGAAGTGGTCACCTGTAAAAGAATCCAGACATCATCACTTTTCACTTACAATGGCAAATGCACAAATCAACATTAAGTTCATCACCAACAGAAGAGGGGGACGTAATCTACACAAGACTCTTCATTCTCCTTTCCGACAAGATGAATGACCTCGGCCTGCAGTTCTCTCCCACCAGTGCCCTTGCCGACTTCAAAACTGCAGTACATAACTCCATCAGAGACATTTTCCCCGGAATCACCACCAAAGAATGTTTCTTCCATTTCACACAGGCTGTTTGGCGCAAGGCACAGATCACAGGTTTACAGATCCCCTACAGAGAAGATGACAACGTGAAGAAACTGATAAGAAGAGCAGCCGTCCTACCCCTAGTTCCTCTAGACAGCATCGAAGACGTGTGGTTCCAAGCCCTGGAAGACCGCGATGAAGCCGATCTGACGGAAGTGACAGAGACCTTTACAGACTATGTGACAGAACAGTGGGTGAATGGTGACAGACTTATTTGGAATCACTTCGGAACCAATGGACCACGGACCAATAACAACTTAGAAGCATGGCACGGGAAGCTGAAGAGGATGGCCCTACACGCGCACCCAAACATCTACACTGCCATCAAGATCTTCAAGGACATCCAGAATGGCAAAGAAATTCTACAGATCCAGAAACAAGCAGGAGGAACCATTCGTCAACCGACAAAGAAGTACGCGAACATCAAGAGGAGACTGCAGACCCTGAAGGAGCGATACCAAGACGGGATCATTGACCTTATGACCTACGCAGATTCAGCATCGGAACTTCTTCATTTAGGACATTGACATAGTGACAGTGAAAGTGAAAGGACATTAAGACAGACTCCGTGCCCATATTAGTATCTGTGTAAATATTGTATATATACTGGTATGAATTATACTTTTTAAAACTTTATGTCATTTTGAATTGTTATTTATGTTTTAGACAACCATGTATTTATGAGTTTGTTATGTGTCAAAAAAAAAAGAAAATTGTATATAAAATGTTATGCAATTTTAAAACATTATTTTATTGTTTTAAATTATATGTAGTGCTAATAAATTAAATAAATATATTAAAATTGATTCAATGTTTTCTTTTTATTTATGCAACAATTTTAAATAAGACATTCAAAATTTAACAAAAATGACAAACTGTTATATATTTTTCATTCAAGGAAACACAGGTAAAGTCTACCTGTGCCCCTTTAGAAGGCCCCATAATTGCCCAGTATAATTGAATAATGATAATTGGGCAGTAGGCGTTCGGAGAATCAGCCCTTGTTACAAAGCATAATATAGAGAAAATCTTTTAAATCTTCTCAAAAACCATTGGGCAAGAAAAGCTGAAACTTGTGTGGAAGCATCCTCAGATAGTGTAGATTTAAGTTTGTTCAAATCATAATCCCTGGGGGTTGGATAGGGCCACACTGGGGGGGGGGAATGAATATATACATAGGAAATTACAGAGAAAAAATCTTTAATTCTTCTTCACAAAAACCAATTGGCCAGACTTTTAAAACACAATTTGCCTAGAAAAGTTCAGATACTGTAGATTAAAATTTGTCAAAATCATAATCTTCAGGAGTAAGGTTAGGCCACATGGGGGAGGGTCCAATTTTACAAAGGAAGACATTTAAATTATTCACAAAACCTCAAATGTTATTATATGGTTTTACTTATATCCAAGCATTTTGACATATTGTTGATTCTTTGAAATTGTTTATACTCTGGCCCCTGGACAATTCTTGGGCCTCACAGGGGGTTCAAAGTTTGATGTAGGTTTATAATCCATACATAAGCAGTTGTTCAAGTCTGATCATCTTCTTGAGAACTGCAATGCTCAATATGTGATATGACTGTAAAATCATCTTGTTACAAAGGGGCTCAATGATAAACATAAGAATATGCAGAGGATTTTTTTTTTTGATAAAGGATCAATGATACAACATTATTCAGATATTTTGTATATGACTCCATAAAGCCTATTGTTGCTCAGGTGAGCGATGTGGTCCATGGGCTTCTTGTTTATATATATGAAATGGTTTACTTGCACATTTTGAATGATTAATGAAAATTTGAATGTTAGAATGTAAGTTATAAGAGAGATACAGAGGGAAGAATTCATTGTTATGTAAACAAAGCTCAAGTGTTATATTTGTTAACAAATAATGTAAAGTATGGAATTACCATTTCTTTGACAAAATGACTTGTGGGAAACAAAGTAAACTTATTCAATCTGTTTATAAATAATATTATCAACAGAAGAAAGCAACATTTGATAGAAACTTATACCAATACAACACATGTAAACAATAACAAGGCTCAAGCTTTGTATACAAAACAAAGAATTTCAAACTCTGTATCTTGCTTATACCTCAATATTTGACTTTCATAGTTTTGACAAAGCTTTAAAAATACCCATTCCATTCTCAACATTAAAAATAGAAAAATAAAATTTAAGATTTTGAACTCAAATCGTGTCCAACTCCCTTTAACACCCAATGCAAACGCCTAAAAATGGCTGTTATTAAGAAAATTCCAGAAAAGAATGTCGCACATTTTCAAGAAATAAATGAACAAAGACTTTAAATTATACATTTTAGGCACTTGCAGGATGGATAGCTTTTCTTGCTGTTTTGGAAATTGGAAGAAGTGTTTATTTTTTGGGAACTGGTGTGATAGTTCCAATGGTAGACTTTGTATCTCCACTGATATTGTCTCTCACAATGGTAAGAAATGCATTTCTTTTAAGTGACCACAAAGATACAGTCAAACCTGTTTTAAAAGGCCACCTTGGGGAAATTTGAAAATTGGCCACTTAGACAGGTGGCCTTTAATTCCAGTTTGCACACAAAATCATGTAAATCAATGCATAAACACAAATGCATCAAAGGGTATGTTTTGTTATAATTACAGATTTATTTACATATGTAATATTACATATTTACATGAACATCATATTTTTTACACCTTTGAATAAAAGTCCATGATGGTTTTTTGCTATTTCAAATTTACAGACATGTCTGTCAGACTTTTCGCTGTATCATGCAATTTTGAAGCAGTTTGGTGTTACCATGAAACTGAGCAAATTCTTTTAAATTATCTACAAAAACATGGGCTTCAGCTAAAGAAAAAGAACAAGAGTTTGTATCATTTACAATCTCTTGTTCGTTTTCATTAGCTGCACAGTCACACTTGTCACTGCTAGAGTTACATGATCATTCTTTAAAAGTTCAGTCATGGTATGAATATCGACCTGCCCCGTTCACCAGACATTGTTGAAAAAGTAATATCATTTTATTTCATTTCATTTTATTCAGGTAAATATATCACAGAATGCCATGGTTACACATAAAAAATATAACAGATAGAAAAACAGACATTATCACAGCACTATGCAACTTCATAAGAATCCATTTGTTCAATTATTATTATATAGATTACATAACATACAAATGATAATTATTACCGGTACCTAAGGATGGCCCATAAAAGCCTTGTTAAAAAGCTTATTTCCAATGGGGTCCTTATATAACAATTAAGTTAATAACAACAAAAGTACACTACAAATTTACAAAATGGAATTTAGGCAGGATACTGAAAAGGAATATAGCATAATGCTTTTAAAAATGACGTTTCCTTAATTATACCCCCGCAAACGTAGTTTAGGGGAGTATATTGGTTTCACCCTGTCCGTCTGTCTGTAGACGCAACTTTGTCCCCCCCCCCTATAGAATTTTTTACTACTGCATGGAACAGTCTGAAAATTCGTACATATGTTGAACACCATCTGAAGATGTGCACCTGCAATTGTTTTTAAGATCAGACAAGATTTAATGATTTTATGACGTACAGTTTTCATTTTCCTTATTCTATACTAGACTTTGACCCGTGCGTGCACGGGTTGAAATTGCATATGATATCGGAAATTTACGAAATAGATCCATCGACATACCGTATTGTTGACATTTACATAACCAAGCTTAAGGCCTACAAAATTGTGGAATCGCTCCGAAACGATTTTGGAGAAAATTAATGAAGCTGCATTGAAAATAACAGTCAAATTATTCATAACAAACCATTTTGAGGCTGTAAATACCTTTCATCTGAAAATTTAATTCATATTAATGAAGAATTCAACACTTTTTCACCCCCTTTTTTTTACACCATGTTGACATTCTGAACTTTTGGGATTTTTCATATTAAATGCACTGAGTTAGAGTTATCTCCCGTATTTTCTTTGATGAACAGAATATATAGCAAATTTCCAATGAAAATTTACACGTATTTGTATTATCGTTTCTGAGTTTATCTATGCAAATATGATATTGTGGAAACATGAACTAAAGAGCCTTCCGTGATTAAGCGTGAATGTAATGCGCATGCGCAAGATTGTAAAATCCAAAAAATCCAGGTGATTTCCGGATTTTTTAAAGGCATTTTTGTTGATTATTAATTAGCGAAGCTTGATTGAGGAAAAATAAAAACAAATTGGTAATCTTCAAGTACCAATGATGTTTAAAATATATAAAACAAAAGACAGTACTTCTCCGATTTCTCGGTATTAAAGCCCAAAAATTCGAGTCTATTATTTTAATATAGTAGTATAGATATATTGTACACTGATGTTGAAAAGTAAGGGAGGTAATCCTTACAGACTTTATTAATTAATTAATAGTATTAAAACACTCTAAAATATATTTATATTTATACATCTGGATGGAGGTTTTTTGTCTTTATTTCTTAACTAAATTTATTTTTTATAAGTATTCTTTTAACTGACATTGCAAATTTTTTGTTTGTCAATGATAAATTCTTAGGAGCTAATAAGAACATCAAAGACAAGTGTGGCTGAATTCATTTGTCCCAAGGGGGCCATTATCTGAGCCATGGTTTAGATGGAGCATGTGTTTAGGGAAAATTGATTATCTGTTAAATTGCAGTGGTTTTTGGGTTATTTTAATACTGCTTCATGTAAACCAAAAGTTTCTAATATTATAAGGAAATAAATAATATCATTATTAATAAAGAAGTTCACTATTTTTAGAAGCTGTTTAAATTTATTAGTCAAGTAAATTGATGAAGTGACCCTATACTGGCACTGTACCAGTTATCGGCTAAAATTTAACGTTTTCTTTTCCTATTTCCTTTCTCTTGATATTTTTAATAAAACTTGACATACTTTAAATGGTGAACTCCTTGTTTATGCACCTGTTACGTTAAATTATTATTTAGAACTCAAAACATCTTGTTTGTGTGCTTTTTAGCACGCCTCGAATTTGCCGAGTTTTTACGATTTACTGTACCAGTTATCGGCTTCACGATAAAAACATAGTAAAATCCCTGTACATGTTGATTTTATACTCTGCAAAATGTAATTTGAATTATGTCCCTTTTGGGGTCAGACTATAGGTCGTAGGGGTTATGATACATAAACAAAACTAATAAAATTATTCGTTTGTTATCATATGTCAATACACAAAATAGTAGACTATTCAATGCATGATAGTGTGTAATCAGGCGATCAACTGCGCTATGAATCTCTCATAATTTAGTAAATTCCTTTTGTTTCTACATGTTATATTTAGTGATATTATATGTCAAATCAAAGAAGGGATATGATAATGTATCACAAATGGGTTATATGCTATATTTATGACTTATTACATCACTTCCCCCACTGCTGGAAGTGCAAAGATATAAATCAGTGGTAAACAATGATCGTTTAAGCTCATGCATGTTTAAATTAAAACATATTTAAGAAAGTTTTTAAGCAAATATACTTTTCTTTAATCAAAACAGAGGACTGAATTAAAAAATCTCGGATAGTCGCATGCTATAAACCCGAACTCTCAGTTAAGCCGATAACTGGTCTTAGCCAATAACTGGTACAGTACCAGTAGGGCATTAATTTAAATGAAATTTAAAATTACTGATATGATTGTAGTGTTTTTGCAATTTTAAAATTGTTTGTAATATTAAATTTTCTTTTTTTCATATTTTTACATAATATGCTAATTATGATAATGTTTTGGGAGTTTATCCAATTTGACAAGCTCATCAAAGAAAATCATAGTCCTATGGGATCAATTTTCTGATATGGAGTTGCATTGTACCATAGGAGAAAGTGAGGAAAATTTGAAACAACTAATTGCATCTGTCAAGACTGTGATTAGAAAGATATTCAAAGTTTTATCAACAGAAGAGCATTGCTTGGCTATTTATAACTTTGTTAAATGGATCAAAATTTTGTATACAAATCCATATTTCTATATAAAAAACAATGGTTGGATTTCTAGAAAATGTCAGATGTATAGAGGTATTAGACAAGGATGTCCTGTCTCAGCTATTTTATTTCTATTTCTAATGGAAATTTTATCAACAAGAATCAATAATTCTGATAGTGTAAAAGGATTTAAAATAAGCAATACATAAAATGAAATTTTGAATGCATACAACATGCAGATGATAGTACTTTCCCTGTTAAGGACATAGAATCACTTGAACATGTTGTCAAAATTATTGAAAATTTTGGATCTGTATTAGGAACGAAGTTGAATTTATCAAAGACAGAATGTATTCCATTGGGGTTGCTTAAACATACTATGAAAGGCGAAACAACTCTTAAAGTTATACAAATTAATTTTGAAACAATTAAATGTCTTGGTATATATATGGGGCAGAACAAACCAAAAATAATGAAAGAAACTGGTTATGTAAACTTAAGGAATTTGAAAAAATACTTGATTCTTGGCGAAGTAGAACTATTTTTGGAAAATGCCAGCTTATAAATTCTCTTTTAATCTCAAAGGACGACACGAACAATAAAGTAAAATATTGTCAAATTTTTGGGACAATCCATCCCTTCTTCAGGACAATAAAAAAAAAATTACATATGAAAAGAGAAAAACATCTACATAACTAGCACTAAACTAAAATCTAAATAATATATAAAACACCGGATTTGAACGTGGCAACTACATGTTTGTATTAGAGATCATAAGCCCGAGAAAGTTACTACTAGTCCATTCTTCACCAAACTTGCATGGATGATATATCTGGACCTACTTATGAGCTTAAAAGACTTGGATGCTGAATCTGGGCCATGAATTTCAGATGTTGGAGGAGGTTAAGGTTATTGGAGCAGATTAAAGTTTTTAGAGCAGGTGCCCTTTGATAGCCATTTCTAAGTTACTACTGGTCCTAACTTCACCAAACTTGCATGGATTGTGTGTCTTATGATAATGGTGCACTTGACAGCTGAATGCTGAATCTGACCCATAGGTTTAGGATGCTGGAGGAGGTTAAGGTTTTTGGAGCAGATTAAGTTTTTAGAGCAGGTGCCCTTTGATAGCCATTTCTAAGTTACTACTGGTCCACTCTTCACCAACATTGTATGGATGGTGCGTCATATGATACTTATGCACCTGACGGGCTTGAATGCTGAATCTGAGCCAAAGTTTTCGCATGCTGGAGGAGATTAAGGTATTTGGAGCAGATTAAAGTTTTTAGAGCAGGTGCCCTTTGATAGCCATTTCTAAGTTACTACTGGTCCTAACTTCACCAAACTTGCATGGATTGTGTGTCTTATGATACTGGTGCACTTGACAGCTTGAATGCTGAATCTTACCCATAGGTTTAGGATGCTGGAGGAGATTAAGGTTTTTAGCACACCTGAGCTGAAAGCTCAAGTGAGCTTTTCTGATCACTTTTTGTCCGGCGTCCGTCTGTTTGTCTGTCTGTCCGTCCGTCTGTACACTTTTTACATTTTTCGACTTCTTCTCTATAACAACTGGGCCAATTTAAACCAAACTTGGCACAAAGCATCCTTAGGTGAAGGGGATACAAGTTTGTTAAAATGAATGGCCACGCCCTCTTTCAAAGGGAGATAATTAAGAATTACTAAAAATTTGTTTGTTTCTTTAAAAATCTTCTTCTCAAAAACCAATTGGCCAGAAGACCTGTAATTTGCATGGAAGCATCCTCAAGAAGTGTAGATTCAAGGTTGTTCAAATCATAATCCCTGGAGGTAGGGTGGGGCCACAATTAAGGGTCGAATTTTTACTTAGGAATATATAGAGAAATCTTTATAAATATTCTTCTCAAAAACTAATCAGCCAGAAAAGCTGTAATTTGCATGGAAGCATCCTCAAGTAGTGTTGATTCAAGTTTCTTCAAATCATGATCCCCGGGGGTAGGGTAGGGCCACAATAAGGGGTCGAGTTTTTACTGAGGAATATATAGAGAAATCTTAAAAAATCTTCTTCTCAAAAACCAATTGACCAGAAAAGCTGTAATTTGCATGGAAGCATCCTCAAGTAGTGTAGATTCAAGTTGTTCAAATCATGATCTCCGGGGGTAGGATGGGGCCACAATGGGGTGTCCAATTTTTACATAGGAATATATAGAGAAATCTTTAAAAATCTTCTTCTCAAAAACCAATTGACCAGAAAAGCTGTAATTTGCATGGAAGTATCCTCAAGTAGTTTAGATTTAAGTTTGTTTAAATCATGATCCCCAGGGGTAGGGTGGGGCCACAATTGGGGGTCGAATATTTACATAGGAATATATAGGGAAAATTCTTTTAAAATCTTCTTCTTAAGAACCAATTGGCCAAAAAAGCTGTAACTTGTGTGGAAGGATCTTCAGGTAGTGTAGATTCAAGTTTGTTCAAAATATGATCCTCGAGGGAAGGTGGGGCCACAATGGGGGTTCCAATTTTTACATAGGAATATATAGAGAAATCTTTAAAAATCTTCTTCTTAAGAACCAATAGACCAGAAAAACTGTAACTTGCATGGAAGCATCCTCAGGTAGTCATGATTCAAGTTTGTTCAAATCATGATCCCCGGAGGTAGGGTGGGGCCACAATTGGGGGTCTAATTTTTACATAGGAATATATAGAGAAAAATCTTTAAAAAACTTCTTCTTAAAAACAATTGGCCAGAAAAGCTGTAACTTGTGTAGAAGCATCCTCAGGTAGTGAAGATTCAAGTTTGTACAAACCATGGTCCCCGGGGTAGGGTGGGGCCACAATGGGGGGTCAAATTTTTACTAAGAATATATAGAAAATATATTTAGAAATCTTTTTCTCAAGAACCAATTGGCCAGAAACGCTGTTACTTTTGTGAAAACATCCTCAGGTAGTGTCAATTCTGGTTTGTTCAAGCCATAATCCCCGAGGGTAGGGTGGGGCCACCATGGGGGTCGAAATTTTACATAGGCATGTAAAGAGAAATATCTTCTTTTTGAAAATCATTTCAGCAGAAAAGCTGTTACTCGAGTGGAAGCATCCTTAGGTAGTGTAATATATATAGAGAAAAATCTTTAAAAATTAAATAAAAAAAAGATGAAACTATAATGGGGGGGGGGGGGGGGGGTCGAATTTTTACTTAGGAAATAAATTTGATCATTCTCAAAAATATTTAGTATATAGTATTACTTATATGTAATCATATTGACATTTGTTGATTCTCAGTTGTTTAGGTTGTGGACCTGGATAATTCTTGGGCCACATAAAAGGTTCAAAGTTTGATGTAGGTTTATACATGTATTTAGCTGATTTTATTATGTCTAGTGTTTGATGTAGGTTTATACATGTATTTAGCTGATTTTATTATGTCTAGTGTTACTCAGGTGAGCAATGTGGCCCATGGGCCTCTTGTTAGAGCTTTATAAAGTTTTTGGAGCAGGTGCCCTCTGATGATTATATCTTAGGTAATACTGGTCCTAACTTCACCAAACTTGCAAGCATGATGTGTCTTATAATACTGATGCACATGACAGGCTTGAACGCTGAATCTGAGCCATAGGTTTCAGATGCTGGAGGAAGTTTAGTTTTTTGGAACAGGTCTCATGTTTAATAGATAAAAGTACTATTTCAAACGTGCATAGTTGATTTAACTATAATATAAATGAATTGCAGATGTAGCTTCAGATGAAGAGCCAGATCTCCATTATCTAGGATGCTAAACAAATTCCTACCTCACTCAAACTTGCTTGATAGATGTGTTTGTTATTAAATGATATAACATGATATAACATTAACATGATTCCTATTATAGGATACACTATTGTTTTATACGATACAATACGAGGGTTGTTTGGAAATTATGTGACATTTACTCTTACTCCCTTGAGAAAAATGATAAAGCATTGAAATTTCACAAAAACCAGGATACCATTTATTAATGTGAACATTTTTGTGATCATTTCTGGTAAGCTAACAAACTTGCTTAAGTCCAGTGACCAGGAGCAACCCCAAACTCATCGCAACGTCATTTTAACGCATTGCAAATAAACGGAAAACATGAGTTATTCTTCATTTCTCATTTAATTTTTTTTATTATAAGATATACAATAAACTTTTACGTTTCTTCTCCATTATTGATTTTTTGGTAAAAAAATCGAGTTATTTCTACCCAAAAATTTCTGTGAAACGTCTGTTAAAGTCATTCTATACATATATAAGAACTGTTGACATCATTTTTGTATAAAATGTAAGAGATATATAGTCCCTTTGTTTCAGTTCTAGTTAAAAAGTAAAAAAAAATATTCCCATAAAATGAAGCTTATGACTCCTTCATATTGTATAGTTCTTGTTTTAGCAATTACTTGGCCCGTAAAGTTCTTCTTCTGTGTTTCCCACCAATTTGATGTATATTCGTTGCGCCGCCTTGGCGTCAAAATTCAATAAACAGTCATGGTCAGATTTTCTATTGCTTGGTAATTATATTTGTACTATCTCCATATTTTAACTCGAACACTTGCACACAAGTTAGTCACAATAAATAGCAAATTGAACATATATAATTTGATTTCCTTTAATTTTAATTGTTGGTCCACCGACACTTAGTAAGTAATTGTTTAAGTTTTTTAATCTTCGAGTTTTTGCCTGCGCCAGGTACCTCAACCATCGACTTGTTTATATACCGTCGTAAACGAAATATTAAATATTTTTTAATATTACTTTGTTTAATTATTTGTTTAGATTTCTTCAATGTTTATGTCAATTTTCACCAATATTTGTCAGTAAGAAAGAGAAATATTTGTGTTGTCTCAATAATTTCCAAACAACCCTTGTATTATATCTGACATATATTGTATTGTAAAAATGATATGATAGGATTTGATATTGTATCAAATTTTTTGTATATTGTAATATGATATTGTATCATTATATTGTTATGTATAGTACTGTATATTATAATGCAATATTGTATAACATGCTATTGTATTATATATTATTGTATCAGATAATATTGTTTCATATGATATTGTAATATAAAATATTGAATCATATGATACAATATTGTATAATATATAATGTTGTATTATATGATATGATATTGTATAATATGATATTGTATTAAATGATATAATATTATATCACATGAAATTGTATCATATGATATGGTAATGTATAATATATCAAATGATACAATATTGTATATTATTATACCTCAATATGACTATTTTATATAACGCAACATCTGATTGGTTCTAGACAATCACGTGCCAGGGCAATAAAACTTCATATTTCCCTAGCATTGTCATATTTTTCATCATATCCAATCCCCATGAATTTTCATTCCATGCTTATGAAAAATCCCGTAGATGAGCATACATTGTATTTAAATGATTAATTCTATTAAAAATCGTTTTAAAATCTTTTTATATCAGAAAACTGTCATAGAAAGAAACCAGTAAACATTAATTACGTAATTGCTTTACTAGAATTAAAGAAACAATTTTGAAACTGATGTATTCTAAATTTTCACCTGTCATTCAGTATAATAAACAATTTATTAAATGAACGTTCAGGAAATATGAAGATTTATTCCCCCAGAGAATCATATTTCCCTCGGGCATTGCCCTCGGGAAATATGATTTTCATGGGGGAATAAATCTTCATATTTCTTCACAATCATGCAAAAAATGTATAATATTATATTGTGTTAAATAATATTTCACTATATCACATGATATTTTATCTTATGGTATGACACAATGTTGTATCAAAATATATTGTATCAAATCATATTAAATATGTATCATATATGACACAATATCATACAATACAATAAAGTTACATACTATATCATACAATATAATATCATATTTAACAATATTGTGATGTATTATGTAATATGATATTTTATCAAATAATACTGTATAGTATCATATATTATGATATTGTAATATGTGATCAAATAACAATAATGTATACCACAATTCAATACTGTATTGTATTATATGATACAATATCAGACCTTGATAAAATGTCATATCATGTGTTACAATATCATATTGTATCATATTATATAATACAGTATTATATTTTTTCATATGATGTATATTGTATAGTATTATAGGATGCAATATCGTATTTATATTATTGTATTGATAAACATTGTATCTTACAGTACCGTATGAAATGAACATATGATTATCAAACTAATTTTTAACATATGAAATATGATTTTGTGTCAAAACAGTATCCATGAATATCCAAGATCTTTAACTATGATTTTCATATAATATGATAAAGGTGGTCTCATACAGGTGATGTCTCATAAAGGTGAAGCCTCGTCTCAGTGAGCTTTGTAATCTGTGATTACCTATGTTTTAAAGCAGCAGTTGCAAGAATTTGAGTTGCACAAAATATAACTCATTTACTTTTTTATTCTGAAATAATTTGATATACGACTACAGTGGACCCCGCTTAATATAATAGTTATTTTGTCAGGAAAAATTATTATATTAACCGGACTATAATAATAAGCGTACCTAGCTAAATTCAATGTGTACAAGTATGCTAAGTGCCTATTCACGTCATGTATTATTACTATCTATTTCTAGACGATGTAATGTCCAAAATAATTGATGATTTCTTCTAAAACTTTACTTTTAATGCTTCATAAAAGTTAATTTCATGAATAAAGTTTACTATTACAAGCTTGGAAAATTGCAAGATCCACCAATATGCTTCCGATAAATTGACATGCTTTCATTTTGTTTTCTTCCTGTACTTCCGGTTTTGACTAAATCTAATAATGCATTCATGAGACAATTCGTTTTTAATAACTTCTTTCATTAAAAATCAAATAAACCACAAAGTTATGCAGAATTTTCTTATTTTCTTTGATTTATTTAGCCCATTCTTCCTATAAAATAGAGGCATATTAAAAAAAGAATGTCACTACTTCACTGCAGTACAAATCGTCAAATTGAACATCGTGTACCATATGCTAAGCCATGTAAAATGTCCCATTTGTTATAAATTTATTTACAAAAACATGAAGCATTCACTTATTCAAACTGTAAAAAACCTCAATAATACAGCGATGTCACTTGTTAGGTGCATAGGTAAAGTACCCAAGCCACGTGCAGTGAGGCGTGACTAATCCCGTCTGGCCAGCACTGTCGGTAAATTTCAAAGTGATTTGGGAAGTCAGAGTGTTTATACAAGCTTCTCATGGGGGGCTAGCTCGAGAAAAAGGTGTGAAACTCAATTGACAGGCATGATCTTTCTATTATATTAAGCGGGGTCCACTATTTAAGCTACTGTAATAACCTATGTAAAATACAATGATTTATTAAGAAATGGTTTTGTGTTTTGAAAAACTATTATATTAACCGAACTATAATATTAAACAGGTATTATACTAAGCGGGGTCCTCTGTATTGGTACAGAAATTCAAATTAATGATATCTATATTAAAGAAAATATCAGCTTGAGGCATTTGTGGCCGTTTCAGCCTTTGATTTCTTTTCACTAACATCATTTACACATGTACGTTAACATAGCCCCATTTGTTCTCCAATACCTCTGTAATTTTTAATAAGTTTTCTTTCTCTGACATTTCTCAACATGCATTTATTAAATGGGCGAGTCTATAAAAATGCGCCATTCAGAATCTTTGTTGCGAATCCCAATTGAAATACACATCAAAAGTGTCGTCACTCAACTCAATGCTATGTCGGCCTGAGTGTATACTCTTAAGCGAGATTTGCAATATAAAAGGATAAATGTTTAATGAAAATCTTATTTGGTGTACTAGCTCTCCTGATTTCTTAATTACAATATGTATTATGTTTTTACTTTATTTTGTAGGTCACTTGCATAGTTTTGCTACAATATGAAAGAAGAAAAGGGGTTTATACCTCAGGATTTTTGCTCATCTTCTGGTTTTTATTATCAGTTGCTGGAGTATTGTTATTTCAGTCCAAAGTCAGGACAGCTATTAGAATGGTAATTTTTAAAATTAATTTCAAGTTGCATGGCTTTTAATCCTCCAGCAAATTTATGTAGAAATAGCCTAGAAATAGCCTAAAAATGTATAATAGCATAGAATGAAAAAAAAGAGCATTTATATTTTCAGTTCATTTCTTAGATAATCCTGAAGTGAACTGGAAATTATTTAACAAGTTTCCTTCATAACTTTCACTCTGTGCCCCCATTCCACACTGCCTGTATTTACTCTGTGTCCCTTATAGTCAGCATCTGTTTAAGGAAATGACATGTGATCTGATTATGGAAATTAATTATTACAAGTATTCCATAATATATATGAATTTAAATACTAGGCTGTATGTAGTTGCAGTCACAAGGGATGTCTACGGGTACTTGAGTACTCGACTATCGCTCAGTCACATCGATTATCAACTAAAGTTTTCATGGTCGATTACTCGTTAAAAAGTGAATAAAATTCGAAACATCTTATTTTTGCCTCTAAAGCAGCAGTTTTTGTGCTAAAACTGACAGCTTCTTTTTAAACATTTCTAGTCCCTAAGTTACAGTCTTTTCATCTGTGTCCTAAATTTATATTTTAAGCAGGTATTATGGTGGTATCTCAGATCTCTTTTGATTTACAGTTTTGAATAAAGTACTTATGCATACAATTATGAAATTGTAGAGAACAATTTGATGTTTCTTTTAATGTTTAATATATATAGAGTTAATTATTGAATTAGATGTTTGTATATCTTCTTAAAAAAATCATTATATCAATAATTATCTCAAATCATTTGTTTTTAGCTCACCTAAGCTGAAAGCTCAAGTGAGCTTTTCTGATCACATTTTGTCTGTCATCCATCTGTCCATCTGTCTGTCCATCCATCTGTAAATTTTTCACATTTTCAACATCTTCTCCAGAACCACTGGGCCAATTTCAAGTTAACACAAAGCATCCTTAGGCAAAGGGTATTTAAAAGTTGTGAAAATTAAGAACCAAGGGGAGATGATTAAAAATTATTGAAAAATTTTGTGAAATTTTCAAAACTCTTCTTCTCAAGAACGTTTTGGCCAGGAATGCTGAAACTTATATGAAAGCATCCTCAGGTAGTGTAGATTAATAGTTATGAAAATCTTTTTTACATAGGAATATATAGATTAAAGTCTTTAAAAATCTTCTTCTCAAAAACCGATTGGCTAGAAAAGCTGAAACTTGTGTGGAATCATCCTCGGGTAGGGTAAATTCAAATGTGTTCAAATCATGATCCCCATGGTAGGATGGGGTCACAATGGGGAGGGGGGGATGTCAAATTTTACATAGGAATATGAAGAGAAATTTTTTAAAAAATCATCTTCTAAAAAACCATTTGTGACCCCATCCTACCCAATGGCTCACAAGGGGTTCAGAGTTTGATGTAGGTTTATATCCCATAAATAAACAATTGTTTCGGATCTTTTTTTAGAACTGCAATGCTCAACATGTGATATGACTATAAAATCATCCTGTTAGAAAAAGGGGGAAAATGGATTTTTATTTATACAGGATCGACATGTATTATACCACATTGTCCAGATATTTTGTATTATGGCTCCATTTAGCTGATTTTATCATGCCTATTGTTGCTCAGGTGAGCGATGTGGCCGATGGGCCTCTTGTTATAATCATTAGCTTTAATTGTTGATTTGGAATGGGACACTGAACAAGACACGCTTGCGCTGCATTAGATGATATGTAGTCAATTGTGTGTAAGCGTCACAAGACAAAATAAGCCAGGATATTTGCTAACAGATATTATAAAGTTAAATAATTTTCAATTCATTTTAGATCGAATTCATTCATTACATATAATTAGAAGTTTTTGATTTAAAGATATGATATATTTGACAGTATGAGCATTGCTTTATTTAATATACCAACACTTTCTAAAGAAAGTTCGGGTATATTGTTGTTACCCTGTTCAGTCCCTCTGTATGTCTAAATCAAAATTTCAGCGTCAATCGTAGAATTATAAGCAAGATACATAGCTCACAATTCTCTTAGGTTTAAGCAGAGACATAAATAACACGTTATTTATGTCATAAATAACGTGTTATTTATGTCTCTGGTTTGAGTCAATTTTTTTGTTCACAAGAGTTTATTACATTCAACATAAGATTTTTAAACCTGGTATTTCCTATTCAGCATTTAAATTGTAAATGAACAAAAGCATGGCCTCAGCTTTGTGAGCAAAGCTCCGTATCTTGCTTATAAATCGAAACCTGACACTCAAATGTCGTTAGTAAAGAGAAAATTGTAAACAATTAAAACAAAAGATACATGCACTAAAACAAAGAAAGAGCACAATTTATTTTTCATAATATATATATACCTATATATTTCTAGCAGCGAAAACAATCTCCGTTTAGACTGAAAATGCCGAGCATCTTAATAAAACGTTGCATTAATCAACCATTACGTAGAAATCGTACAGAATTACCAATAGAATGTATAGTAATTTATAATATGTGCATCAGATTTTGCTGATTTGCGCAGAAAAACAATCAGCTGTCTGATTTACCGAAGTCTATATTTGATTCGATCGATACGTAAAAATTCCAAAATACAGGCGATAGTTCCCCTCAAGTTAGAAAGCATAATAAACGAAAATGAAACGAAAATCAAAACAAGCTAAAACCACCGTCACAAGTTAAAATGTCGACGCATTGAAATATTTAACCTCAATTTACTTCACAAAAACGGCACAAATATATATTGGATGTTTCAAATATTCCCTTCGAACGTAAACTGTTGCACAACAAGCAAATTCATCTTTGTCAGTTTGACTCGTTTATCATGTGTCGAACATGGCTGCTTCAAACAGAACTTTCGTTTTCAATATATGAAAAATCGAGCCCGAAGTTAAACTGATTGACTCCCATTCTCTCTGTCTTATTTATTATTTTCGTAAAGTACTCAAATTTGAAACAGAATTAGCCAATAATTTTTGCAATTTATATTTTTCTTACCATAAGGATTATCTATGCTAAATTACGTTGAATTTGACTCAGTAGTTCTTGAGAAGAAGATTTTTAAAAATGCACCCCCTTTTTCTACAGTTTCGAAGTGTTCTTCGCTTTGAATAAAGATCGGTCTTTCATTTCTGCAATTTAAATTCACCATACAATAAGGATGCTTTGTGCCAAATTTGGTTGAAATTGGCCAAGTGGTTTTAGAGAAGTTCAAAATGTGAAAAGTTTACAGACGGACGGACAGACAGACGGACGGATGGACAGACGGACGACGAACAAAATGTGATCAGAAAAGCTCACAAGCTTTCAGCTCAGGTGAGCTAACAAATACAATTTAAAAATTGACTGTTTTATCTTCCGCTTTCAAGCTTACATGCAATTATTTGATGTCTACATTCCTAAAATAGTTTGAATTTATGAAATAATTTAATTTCAAGTGATATACATGTACATGCACTAGAAGGAAGAAAAGACTGAAATTTCTTTTAAATTTGCACGTTCCGTTTTTGATTTTATGATTAGCAGCGAAAGTTACAATTAATTTCTTATAAGATAGCCGAATTGATACATGCATGTTTCCACTGAATAATTTTGTTTAGTCAGCCAGGCAAGCTTTTTGGAAAGCTATTACTTGTTAAAAGTCAAAAGTTAAAAAAAGTTAAAAGTTAAAAGTTCACTTAGAGGATGGATCTTACAATCTCTTCGTACTGAATGGATAGGAGATCCCCTTATATAGTAGTTATTGCCTCACAATGCAGTTAGAAGGATTGTAGAAAGATTATTTAAAATGTATCTGTTTTCTTGTGAATATGCTTTGAATTCAATTTTTTGTAGGGAATAAATGACTTGATGGCATTTACAACATTTAGCCTGTGTTTCCCTGCTGTTTTATTGGGGTTTATACTCTCTGCACTTGTTGATGGAGGGCAAATTGAAGATTACAATCATGACAAGGTAAAATACAATGCATATCAGTGTTAACCCTCGATCCTGCATCTGGCAGGAGGCTTCTGGATAATGGCAAAATTTTAAAAGATCTTGAGCCCATTTCAATAAAAGTTTGACTTAAGGTACTTCACTACACCTAGACTTATACTTTTTAAGACACTACGTCACAAGATGGCGATTTAAATGTTTTGTTAAACTGTTTGTATCAATCGATTCAGATGTATATCGTCGTAGCTCAGTGGTTAAAGTATCAGGCTTGTGAACTGCAGATCATTAGTTCGAATCCGCCTGGGGCTTTTGTTCATATTTACTGAATAAAAGTTTTGAAAATATCATTTTTTATCCAAAATTACACATTTTTTCGCCTATTTGACATATAAACTTCTTATCCATCATGTTTTCTATCATAATCAAGTAATTTTCTGCTGATTTGAGAAACTATTTCAAGGTGTAGTGAGGTACCTTAAACAAAACTTATGATAAGCCTAGGGGTATATGCCAATATTTAGTCCGGCGTAGGTTGCATTTCACTAAGAGGTGTGCATTTGGCAGTAAATTGTAGTATCAAACTAAGTTAAGGCCACTCTTATGCCCTTGACGATGAGCCTATGCACATGCGCATTCACGCTTCTGACAAAGAGAGAGGTTTGAGTAACACAAAGAGAGTTTTGAGAAATTGTTATGATATGAACTTCAGTATTTCTATTTATGTTATAGTACAGCCCTTTAACCCCATATTTCTTAAATTCTTAATTTATTTTTCAAAGATTGTGTAACTATGATAAAATGAGAATATATGCTATAAACATATACCCATTTATGAACCTGTAAGAACTTGAAATGCCCAAAGAAAGATAACTCCAGAACTTTATATCCAAATATATCATGGTAAGTTACACAAGCAAGTCCTTGCTCAAAATTGAATATGAATGGAAATTTAGTTTCTTAAAGAAAATCTTTAAAAAATTCATATTTAAAAAAGAACTAAAGTGGACCCCACTTAATATTATAGTTATTTTTACAGGAAAAATGATTATTTTAACCGAACTATAATAATAACAACCAAACCCAGCTAAATTCAATGTATACAAGTATGATATATATTACCATTTATTTCTAGACAATGTAATTTCCACAATAATTGATGATTTCTTTGAAAAATTTACTTTTAATGCTTCAAAAAAGTTTATTTCATGGATAATGTTAACTATTACAAGCTGGGAAAATTGCAAGATCCACCAATATGCTCTCGATGGGTTGACATGCTTTCATTTTGTTTTCTTCCAGTACTTCCGGTTTTCACTAAATCTACTAAGGCATTCATGAGACAATTTGTTTTTAATAACTTCTTTCATTAAAAATCAAATAAACCACAAAGATATGTAGAATTTTCTTATGTTCTTTGATTTATTTTATATTTAGCCCATTCTTCCTATAAAATAAAGGCATGTTTAAAATGACTTTGCCATTAACTGCAGTACAAATCGTCAAATGAAACATCATGTGCAATGCAGTTGAAGGCGCTTGTTTCATACAGGAGGTCTATTAACTATACACAATAGACCTCCTGTATGAAACAAGCGCCTGTGGTTGAATGCTAAGCCATGTTAAATATCTCAATACATGTATATGATTTGTTATAAATTATTTTACAAAAATAAGAGGCATTCACTCAGTCAAACTGCAAAGAACTTAAATTCAATATACAGCGATGTCACTTGATTAATTATTTTTTAATTTTAAACATAATCTTAAAAATTTTTCTTATTTTTTTCATTTAATTAAAACTTTACAGAAGTTCATTAATTGAACAGACTATAATTCACTTGTTATTAATTTCATTTGATCTTTGACAACCTTACCTGTGCACCATTCCCACTTAGCTAAAATCAGTCACCCATAGAAAATTCAGAGTTTTAGCTAAGTGGGAAGACACTCTTGACAGGTGCATAGGTTAAGTACACAAGCCATGTGCAGTGAGGCGTGACTAATCCCTTCTGGCCAGCACTGTTGGTAAAGATCAAAGTTTACACAAGCTTCTCATAAGGGGCTAGCTCGTCAAAAAAGTGTGAAACTCAATTGACAGGTGTGATCTTTCTATTATACTAAGTGGGGTGCACTATTTAAGCTATTATAATATAACCGATGTAAAATACAAAGATTTATTAGTACATGTTTCACACCTCGAACAATAGATATTTCTTGATACCAAATGACTTGGTACATACCAAGTCCAAGCTTCATGGTTCAGTCCATCCATTTTGTTCATAATGATTAAGGAGTCTCCGGGGAGAATATTTCAAACATACGATTTTCTTTAATTTTTTTCCAGTGAAAGGTCAACTTACGAGTAAACTATGTGCAAAATATAAAGCTAATTGACCGGATAGTTTATCCGTTTACCGCGCTCAACATTTGGTCGTATGTCCAATCATCCCCGACATTTTATATAGGAGTATATAGGGAAAGGGGGTTTTCATTTTCACTTTCATGTGTAAAAAATTACAAACATACAATTTTCTTTTAATTTTCAGTGAAGGAATGTTTACATATAAGTAAACTTTTTGCCAAATTAAAACGAAATTGACCGGATAGTTTTTAGCTTACTGAGACGAAGTCGGGGGGAGCTTATGCTATATCCCCGGCGTCAGCGGTGGCGTCGGCGTCGGCGTCGGCGTCCGGACCTGGTTAAAGTTTTTGTTGCAGGTCCTGTATCTAAGTTATTACTTGTCCTATCTTCACCAGACTTGCATGGATGATGTATCTGGACCTACTTATGGACTTGAAAGACTTGGATGCAGAATCTGGGCCATGAATTTCAGATGCTGGAGGAGGTTAAGGTTTTTGGAGCAGGTTAAAGTTTTTGGTGCAGGTACCCTTTGATAGCAATTTCTAAGTTACTACTGGTCCTAACTTCACCAAACTTGCATGGATGGTGTGTCTTATGATACTGATGCACCTGACAGGCTTTTATGCTGAATCTGAGGCATAGATTTTGGATGCTGGAGGAGGTTAAGGTTTTTAGAGCTGTTTAAAGTTTTTGGAGCAGGTGCCCTCTGATGATTTTATCTTAGTTATTACTGGTCCTAACTTCACCAAACTTGCATGGATGGTGCATCTTATGATACTGATGCACCTGACAGGCTTGGATGCTAAATCTTAGTCATAGGTTTTGGATGCTGGAGGAGGTTATGGTTTTTGGAGCTGTTTAAAGTTTTTGGAGCAGGTGCCCTCTGATGATTATATCTTAGTTATTACTGGTCCTTACTTCACCAAACTTGTATGGATGATGCGCGTCTTATGATACTGATGCACCTGACAGTCTTGGATGCTGAATCTGAGCCATAGGTTTCGGATGCTGGATGAGGTTTATTTTTTTGAAACAGGTCACATGTTTAATAGACAATAGTACTATTTCAAACTTGCATAGTTGATTTAACTATAATATAAATGAATCGCAGAGGTAGCTTCCGATGCAGAGCCTGATCTCCTATTATTAAAGATGCTAAAAAATATATCTTAGTTATTACAGGTCCTAACTTCACAAAAACTTGCATGGATGATGCGTCTTATGATACTGATGCACCTGACAGGCTTGAATACTGAATCTGAGCCATAGGTTTCGGATGCTGGATGAGGTTTATTTTTTTGGAACAGGTCACATGTTTAATAGACAATAGTACTATTTCAAACTTGCATAGTTGATTTAACTATAATATAAATGAATCGCAGAGGTAGCTTCAAATGAAGAGCCTGATCTCCATTATCAAGGAATCCGATGCTAAAAAAATCTCTTACCTCACTCAAACCTGCTTGATAGATGTGTTTGTTGTTAAATGATATAACATGATTCCTATGATATAGTATTGTATGATATGATAAAGTATTGTTATACACCCGTTCTGAAGGAGAGGGGGTATACTGTTTTACCCTTGTGTGTCCGTTTGTCCGTCCGTAACAAAAATTTGTCGCATTTATCTCAGCAACTATTTATCGCAGATGCTTGAAATTTTAACACACTATATGTTAAGGCATGCCATATTGTACCAATCGGACGTCAACTTCCTGTTAAATGACGACTTTGCTTATTTTTTAACCAAAATTTTCATACAAATTTTCGTCAAAGATTTCTCAGCAACTATTTATCACATATCGTGGGATATATTTTTGTACCAATCGGACGTCAACTTCCTGTTAAATGATTGTTTGTTTATTTTAAGCCAAAATTTTCAAACAAATTTTTGTCAAAGAATACTCAGCAACTGTTTATCGCAGATGCTTGAAATTTTTACACAGTATTTGTATAGGCATGCCATATCGTGGGATATATTTTTGTACCAATCGGATGCAAACTTTCTGTTAAATGTCGACTTTGCTTATTTTGCATATTCACATCAGAGCGAGAGTATCACTAGTGAGCATTGGCTCACTTATATCTTGTTTTATATGATACAATATTATATTGTAAAAAGTTATATGATTTGATATGATATTGTATCAATTTTTTGTATAATATGATATGATTTTGTATCATGATATTGTTATGTATAGTATTGTATATTATGATACAATATTGTATAATATGATATTGTATTATATATTATTTAATCACATGCTATTGTTTCATATGATATTGCAATATATAAGATTGTATCATATGATACGTCATTGTATAATTTATAATACCATATCATATGATATGATATTGTATAATATGATAGTGGTTTATATAATATATAATGAAATCACATGAAATTGTATTATATGATATTGTAATATATTATATTGTATTATAATATGAAATTGTATTGTATAATGTATTATAATATCAGATAATATTGTAATATATGATATGATACAATGTCGTATCAAATTATATTGTATCATATGATACATTATCATAGTATGTTTCAAATATGATACAATATCAATATCAATACAATATCATACTATATTATACAATATAATATCATATGTTACAATATTGTGATGTATTATGTGATATGACATTGTATCATATAATTCTATATTGTATCATATATTATATATTATGATATTGTATTATGTGATCAAATACAATAATGTATAACACGATACAATGTCATATGTTACAAAATCATATTGCATCATTATTTATTACAGTATTATATTGTATTATATGATATATATTGTAAGTATCATAGGATGCAATTTCTTATTTTATACTATTGTATTGATAAACATTGTATCTTATAATACTGTATGAAATGAACATATGATTATCATACAATTTTTTAACATATGATATATGATATTGTGTCAAAACAGTATCCATGAATATCCAAGATCATTAACTATGATTTTCATATAATATGATAAAGGTGGTCTCATACAGGTGATGCCTCATAAAGGTGATGCCATGTCTCGGTGAGCTTTGTAATCTGTGATTACCTATGTTTATGCTATCCGCCCTGATAGTTTGGTCCTATAAACGTGTCTTGCCAGCCATTTTACGTATAGAATTGTATAGAATAAAAGGATGTTTTATAAGGAATCAAATTTTTTTTGTAATAGATAAAAAATACCTTTCCACTCACACAGAACATGAAAAGATCGCGCATATGTTTTTATTATGTAAATTATATTTTCAATTTTAATTATTGACGCTGCAATAAAAAAATGCACGACGTTTATTTTTGTCAATTGTTACGTCAAAGTCTCAACTGACGTCATCGTAAGACGTTGACTCCGACGTGGATAACGTCGAGTTTGAGGAAGCGGCGAAATGATTAAAATACCTCTGAACACTATTCTAAGGATTCATTTCACTAAAAATAATTTTTCTGATAAGTAATTTTTTTTAATAAAAACGTTACATGATAACCTGTATATTTGAACATTTTACTCTGCATTTGCGTTTTACGACAGTAATGCGCAATACCTTGCGCAGAGGGCGCAAAATTTTAAACCTGCGACCGACCTTTAACCAATTATTGACAATTGTTAGACATGCAAAGCAAGTCTCCACTACATAACATTTGTAAGAATATGAATTAAACAACAGCTGGTAAAAACAACATATTTTTAAATTCTCTAGAGAACAGAGAATCGCATTTCTTAAGTAATAGAGGAGAAAATACATAATAGATGTTAAATATTGACTAATGACTATCACCCACTTTACATAATAGTAATTTTAAGTCACACCTATTTAAACCAACTAGTAAAATACATTTTCCATTAATTAGGTAATCTGTCTGTTTTGTAGCACAGAAGTCCAGAAATGATGTCATCTATTTTATCCAGGTTAACTTTCTGGTGGTTTACAAGGTATGATCTCTAAAGTGCTATTATTAAGACTCCCAAACAAAGTTTGGAGACTTATTGTTTTTGCTCAATACTTACTATTATTAAGGTCTTCCATCTTCAGCGGAAGACCTGACTGTTTTTCTACTGTTTCTTCTTCATTATTATAGTCTTCCTTTTTCAGTGGAAGACCTTAATGTTTTTCTACTTTTTCTTATTCTTTATTAAGGTTTGGTTGACGGCCCAAGTAAGGAGTTAAAGGGTCAGCCCTCTAAATGATATTGTCCAGATATCTCTAAAACAGCTCAAAATTTATAAACACCTGTTGAACAAAATATGTTTATCTTTACAAGACCTTTTGTTTTATTTAAAGAAAAAGGGATGGCCCTTCAAATTAGGGGTGAAGAGGGTTCAAAAGTCTTGCAATGGTAACTTTTTACTGAGCAATAATTTGTTATAAATCATAGAAGCAAAAATGTTTACCTTGAAATCATCTAGCTTTACATTACTTTAATTTATCATATCTTACGTTTGGTAATTGGAGGTTTCAAGGGACCGGATCGAAGTCTAAATATTTGGTCTTTAATATCTGGAAAAGTAAAAAACTTTTGAACAGCAATATAGAAGAAGAGATACTCAGATTGAAGTTCTTGACAATATGCTGCTTTTTAATGTTTGGTTAACAGCCCCTGTAAGGAGTTAAAGGGTTGGCCCCGAAAATGGTAATGTCCAGATATCTCTAAAATGACTAAAACATTCTAAATGCTTGTTGAACAAAATATGTTTATATCTAAGAGACCTTTCATTTGTAATGAAATGACGAGAATGGGCTGACCCTTCAAATTAGGGGTGAAGAGGGCTCAAAAGTCTTGAAATGGTAACTCTTTACTGAGCAATAATTTGTTATAGACTATAGAAGCAAAAATGTTCAGGTTTAAGTTATCTATACCTATACAGTATCCTATTTTACCCCTGTGTTTCGTAAATTAGGGGTTTTAAGGTTCTCCAACCCTCAGCTTCAAAATTTTTTTTTTTATCATAAAAATGTTATTAGGTCTTCAAACTTTATAAATGAAATAAAAGTTATTGATAATATTATTGCAAACTTGCTAACGCTGGATAAGATGGAATAAATATAAAAGCATCTTCGCTAGCCAAGGGTTTCTGATCCGCACCGCTTCTCACGAATCTTTGGCATATCGTGCTATCAAAAGTTGGGTTTTTTTCCTGGATTTTGATTGGGGTTTACTGAAACTGTTCGACAATCAAAAAAGGCAAAACATCTCTGATTTAATCGACAATGTTTTCCTACTGTTTATTCACGAGTGTCTTTAATTAAAAATAGCTCAAACCCTTATTTTTATAGTCTTTCTGTTTTAGCCTGTATGATGCATGCATCATTCAATTTTGCAATAACAAGTACACCAGATTGTGTATCAACAGAAGCATGCACTATTTACCGTTCATAGTCTTACACAGCTGTTACACCTTTCAAATGAATCTACAGTCAAACTTGTATTAAGCAGTCACCTGCGGGAGGCACCCAAAGTGACCTCTTAACAGAGTTGACCTTTGAATAGAGACTTATGAATTTGCAAACATCAAATACCTTTTTTAAACAATTATTGGATTATTTTTTTTAGGTCACCTGAGTAAACTCAGGTGACCTATTGCTATCTGTTTTCGTCCGTCGTCGTGCGTCGTGCGTTAACAATTTACATTTTTAACTTCTTCTTAAAAACTACATGGCCAATTGTTTCCATTTTTGGTGTGAAGCATCTCTATGGTAAGAGGAATGTAAATTGTGAAATTGGTGGTTCTACCACCCTCAGGGCCTCAGGTGGGGCCAAATATGCAAAAAACAGCCAAATTTTCAAAAATCTTCTTCTCTACTCCCACACATGTGAGGAAAAACCTGATTGCATGGTTATGATGTCCATGAAGCATGAAGGCTCAATTGTGAAATTCATGGCCCCTGGGTCAGGGGTTCAGGCTCTAGGGTGGGGCCAATATGGCCATACAGTAAAAATGTATTAAATCTTAGAAAATCTTCTTCTCTACTCCCATAGATATTTGTTAAAAACTAAATACATGGTTATGATGTCCATGAAGCCCTTTACCAAAATTGTGAAATTTATGGTCTCTGGGTCAGGGGTTCAGGCTCTAGGGTGGAGCCAATATGGCCATATAGTAAAAATGTATTAAATCTTAGAAAATCTTCTCTACTCCCGTATATATTTGTGAAAAACTAAATGCATGGTTATGATGTCCATGAAGTCTTCTACCTAAATTGTGAAATTTATGACCCCTGGGACAGGTGTTTAGGCTCTAGGGTGGAGCCAATATGGCCATATAGTAAAAATGTATTAAATCTTAGAAAATCTTCTTCTCTACTCCCGTATATATTTGTGAAAAAGTAAATGCATGGATAGGATGTCCATGAAGTCTTCTACCTAAATTTTGAAATTCATGACCCCTGGGACAGGGGTTTAGGCCCTAGGGTGGGGTCAATATAGCCATATAGTAAAAATGTATTAAATCTAAAAAATCTTTACTCCCACACATGTGGGCAAAAAACTGAATGCATGGTTATGAACTCCTCTACCTAAATTGTGAAATTCATGACCCCTAAGTCAGGGTTCAGACCTAGCATTTTGAGAGCATTTGGAAAGAGTTGAAAGGAGGGGGGGGGGGGGGGTAAACAGTTAATGGAGTTATTTTCCCTTGCTTCTTCCTAATGGAGTTATCTTCCTTAGCTTGTTCATATTTACTAATTAATCATTGAATATAGAAAAATAATGAAGCTTTCCATCAAAGTTATTGATAAGATATTGTGAAAGCATTTGAAAAGAGTTCAGGGAAGAGGATTATAACAGTTAATGGAGTTATCTTCCCTTGCTTCTTCATAATGGAGTTATCTTCCTTGGCTTGTTCATATTTAGTAATAAATCATTAAATAGAATGTAATTATAAAGTTGTATGATCAAAATAGTTATGCAAATCTTTTTATCATTTGAAACAAAAACAGTTTTTGAAATTTTTAAGATACCCATACCAAAAATAAGTACATTTTAAGTACGAAAAAAAAGTACAAAAGCACTTAAAAAGTATACTTTTTTCGACTAAATTTGGAACCATACATTTGGTCGTTCCAAATTAAGTCAAAAAAAGTACTTTTGTTAAAATCAAAAGTATAAAATAAGTATACTTTTATATCATTTCATTTATTTATGAAGTACAGAAAAAGTATAAGTATAAAAAACATACAGTGTACTAAAAGTATACTTTTAGCACATTTAATCAGTTTTAATACAGAAAAAGTATACAGAAAAGTACAAAAAAAGTATGTTTCGAAAGTATAAAAAAGTATGTTTCAAAAGTATAAAAAAAGTATGATTCAAAAGTACAAAAAAGTATTAAGTACAAAAAAAGTACAAAGAATAGAAAAGTACAAAAAAAGTAGACAAAAAGTACACATATAGTTTAGTTTGAAAGCACAAAAAAGTACAAATTTAGGTCAAGAGTCAAAAAGCACAAATAAGTATTTAAAAAAGTATACAAAAAGCACAAAAAAGGTACCTTTTTAGTACTATTTTAAGTACCAAAAAAGTACATTACAAAACATCAAATAATTTTATACCTCGATCATCAAGAAGAGTCTGATAATTTGTAATGGTATATAGGTTTTGTAATCTATACAAAAGCATGATGAATTATGCCATGGCTGTCATCTAGTATATGTTGCTTTCAATATTTCAGCAGTGTTATAGACTGTAAATCTTTTTTGGAGGAGACAGCACATTGTAATAACTTCTCAAGTTGATAAGTCACTAGCATATCACACAGTTAACAAAGTCTTGAAATCTCCCCCGATTCTAAATACCATCGTCCTGCAGTAATGGGTCAGCATACAACTCGAAACTGTATTTTGAATCTCGATCCTTCCTAAAATGTATGTAAAAGAATATTATATATAGTGATTACCACTTAGCTGTAAATAACCCTAAACTTACATGTGTGGTAGCTTTTCATTAATCAGAATAAGGCACCCATGTTTAATAATGCATGTGGCCACTACCTTGAGAAAACTGGTCTCTATAATATGACTTGCTTATCATATTTGAAAACAGGCAATTAAAATTTAATTGTGGTCAATTTTTTTTAATATAGATTTTACCTACATGTATTACATGTATATTTATTATTCTGCCATGCGTACGACCAGTTCTTGTTGAGTACCAATTCTCGCCAGTGCACTGTGACGTCATTTTATCAAATATACGAAAAAATGAAGAAACAATGCACTGGCGAGAAATGGTACTCGGCGAGAACTGGTCGCACGCCAGTATAGTTTACCTGCATTGCATTTTGTAAAACATACATGAAAAAAAAAGACCATTTATATACTATGTATTACTATTTAATTACCATACACACACATAATGACTTACTGTATATTTCATCTGTTATTAATAATGGTACTAAGATCTTCAATCTCTTGTACTGTCTGCTGGACTTTGTTGTGATTTTTTCTGCAATATAAATTAATGATACATTGGTTTTATTCTTGCAATCAAGAAATGTATTTCTTAAAAAAAGATCATAACATATTATATATAATTTATAAATATACATACATTATGTTTACTTCTAATTGACAGAAAAAGCTGATTTACCCATGTTGACATTTTTGTCTTCACCATACATGCACCAAAACACCATAGTGAACTGCTCTTCAATCAGATTTAAGTCTCATTCTCAAGTCTATTTGGCAATTCTAATGAGAATTCTGAAGAAAAAAAATTAACAAATTTTCAATACCAGTCCAAAACTTTATCTTAAGATTTTAAAAAAACACAATCATGTAAAGTTTTTAACAATATATATTGTTCATCAAACTTACCCCAAATGGAAATGGGTCATCCTGCATTATAGCCTTATATTTTCCAAGTAATATATGTGTACATCATTGTAAGAACACTCCATGTAGGTTCCAAACATTTACAGCACACTGTATTTCTGCTTATTTTAAAACAATCAGGCAGAAATTCAAAACAGCTCCAGTCTTCTTTGCCAGTTTCAAAAATAAATGGCGGAATGGCAATTGTCCAATCTGAATTCACGAAAATTTAAGTTTAAATTTTGACCAATCACAGTACAGCCACGTAGATTACCGAGGCTATTTTTAAAAACATTTATAAACATTTTTTTCTAAAAACAACTGTATTATTTTGTTTAAACGATGGTTATCAAACATAATTTTAAATAAACAATTTTGTACCTCTATTTCATTGTTCATAATCCTTTAATTAATTGACTGATTATCAGATATCGGCATTTCCGGTTTCAAGAGCCGCCATTTTGAATAAATTTTAACAACATGTGGGAAATTCAAAAATAAAATGTATCTCAATTACAGGCTTTCAAATAATAGTTGAATATGCAAAGGGGGGTTAAAACATCGTTTTGAAATGCACCATTGTGCTTCCCAACGTATAAAACGAGTTTTTAGCAATCAGATTATTTTGGTTGTTCATTAAACATGAGAATGGGAAAAAATACTTGGGGGTTTTATTCATAGTTCTTAGTCAATATATCATACGTTTATTTCAAAAATTGTTCATAATACGGTGAAACATCATTCCATGAACAGCACCCCCCCCCCCACCTCCCTACCATCACCGCGTTGAAAAAATAATATGCCATAATAGATTTCATCAATAGTCTGAATTGATTATTAAATCTAGCAATATATCCATTATTCAAGTTGCATTGTGTCTACATTTTCGTTTTTTAGTAGAAAGTAGTTAAATGAACTGCTTCTGCATAGTATATGGTTTCCATACTGTCTAATGTTATCCAACGTAAACACAGAGAATTTACGTATGAACAATTAATTGTTTTTCACTGATCTCATTACACACAAAACTACTGCACTGAGTTCTTTTTATCTTAAACAAACACCAGTGTCACCACAGCACGGACTAATCATGACATCTTTAGACACCCTTTACTGTTAACCTGGGATGTGTGTGCGTTCAGGCGGAAAAGTGATTTCCTGAGTTCCGTGTCTTATATAAACAATGGAATTTGGGACAGGTGGTTTTTTTTTAATGTGTTGATAAACTTAGTTACATATATACTATGTTTTAAAAAAAATAACAAACATAATGCTTTTCTTGATTATTATTACCTACCCTACCCCCCCCCCCCCCCCCCACCCATATCCCCTTACAAAAAAATGTAATAGGAAAGGAGGTATATTAAATTAAATGGTGTTTTTTTTTTAATTCAAAGCGAACTAGCTTGCTGCTAAGTTGAATTTGTATTTTTTGCTTGACTCTTAATTTTTTTTCTCATTAAATGAATTTTAACTACTGCAAATCCCTTATATATTAATAATCAATTCATCATATGTAGAAAGAAAGTGCATAAAAATACATATAGGTTGGTTAAAATACTAAGTTTAAACTGTCTTTGCAAGAAAAAATTCTAAATCCTAAAAAATTATGCTGAAAAAATACAAAGTTGAAACAGAGCAGAAATAATGATGTGAAAAATTCTAAGTCCAAGAAAAGTACAGAAAAAATACACTGTAAAAAATCTAAGTCCCACAAAAGCACAAAAAAGTATGTTGAAAAAAAACTAAGTCCAAAACAGTACAAAAAAAGTAGAGTGGAAAAATTCTAAGTCCCAAAAAAGTACAGAAAAAGGTCTTCAGATCTGAGGACCTGTTTGACAAAGTACAGAAAAAGTATACTTTTTCTGTACTTTTTCAAAAAAGTACTAAAAAGACTGTACTAAAAGCACGAAAAAAGTATACTTTTTTGTACTTTTTTTTGGTATGGGTAAACAAATAGACTTGTTAATAGTAAAGTAATAAGTAGTATACAAGCCACCTTGTTTTAGTTTATCTATGAAAACATATAAACATAAAACCTATTTTGTAAGTTAACATACGTGGGATAAATAAATTGAATGGAATCTGGGCACCTCTTCTATAGTATGTCATACACTCTGTTAAGAGCTTCAAGTCTTGTGCTTAACTATAGGGTTAAGAGTCCTTTCCAAAAGATTGCAGGCAGGGAGGTGGATGTCATTACATTATTATAATCTTCTAATCCATTATGAAACTCAATTAAATGCATTTATGAGACTCCTCGACAATTTTGTGTATGGGCTATGGTACTCAGGTGACCGTTAAGGCCTATTGGCCTCTTGTTTATTCTATACTTGACATGTAGCATAATGTGTCAAAATGATAACGTAAATGGGTTTTTTTTATTGATAGTATCTATTATATTTACAAATAAGTACAAATACATAACAATGCATTGTGCATGCAATTGTTTATATTTTTAAAAATTATTGAAAAAAGTCATTACATGGTAAAACCTTGTCGCTGACATTTTCACAATGATAACACTTCCTATTTTCATAAGTATAGTATATTTAGAAAACAAACACTGTTAATACAAATCAACAATTTATTTTTTAACCGACCGTATCTGAACTCAAAATCATATTATTAAATCGAGCACTTTCTCTTGCCTCAACGCGGACATTTTTGACACCTTTTTCATTCATGTTTATAAAACAAACATCGTTAATACATGTTTAAACAATTCACTTGATTCACATTCGTATCTGATCTGCCAATTATGGATTATAAATGCATTGATTAATTTGGTTTCTCTCGCCTCAGGCGTATAATTATTGTTTACATTTATTACCTGACATTCGGAAGCCATGTTTAAAATCCTCGTGTGTAAATCATGTGACCGACCAAAATGGCCGCCTAATGCATGTCGACTCTACAGTTTCAGATCAAAATACGATGACCGCTGACCGCGTTAGACAGGTGACCACTCTTTAGAGGGCAATTATATAGGATTTTTCATTGGGAGGAAATAAAATGACCGCATACGAAAGGTGACTGCTTAATAGGGGTGACCGCTTCAGCAGTTTTTACTGTATATGTAAAATTTTACATTATTCCTATTTAATATTGAATACACTAGGTAATTAAACGTTCTTTCAACTTGTCAATATCATTGTCTATAGAGGCTGTAATTTTGCACCAGCAGTTTCGTTAAAATACGGCATGCATTATTTCATTAGTTGGCTGATTTAAAAATAGGATAGGAGATCACGCGATGAAAAAAAAATCCCGACTTTTGATAGCACGATATGCCAAGGGTTCCTGAGAAGCGGTGCGGATCAGAAATCCTTGGCTAGCGAAGATGATATAAAAGTTGAGATCAAATTTAAAAAAGAGGTTGTACCGGTTCGACAGTGGCTCGAACCTTTTTACCTATGTGTTTTAGATCTTCCTGGAACCACTAAGCCAAGCATTTCGTTGAATAACCGATCGTAATATTAATATTAGAAGACTAATGAAATTGTTCTATATAAAAGGCAGATTTATGGTACGAATAAAAGCATTCAAGATAATTTAGAGTTGTCGAACATGGCTGAGGATCGGAGACCTTTCAGGGGCCAAAATAACTGATTTTTATGATAAAAAGATTTTAGAGCCCACTGGGCTCCTAATTTGAAGGGTCCGCCCCTTTTTACTCACTAAGCTCAAGTGAGATTTTCTGTTCATATTTTGTCTGTTGTCTGTCTGTCCGTCTGTGCATTTGTTTGTCTGTCCGTAAACTTTTCACATTTTTGACATCTTCTCAAGAACTACTAGGCCAATTTCATCCAAACTTGGCACAAAGCATCCTTAGGCAAAGGAGATTCAAAGTTGTGAAAATTAATGACCACGCCCCTCCTGAAGGGGAGTTAATTAGGAATTATTTTTGAGAAATTTTCAAAAATTTTCTCCTCAAGAACCATTTGTCCAGGAAAGCTGAAACTTGTGTGGAAGCATTATTAGGTAGTGTAGATTCAAAGTTGTGAAAATCATGACCCCCGGGGGTAGGGTGGGGCCACAATGGAGGGTTGAATTTTACATTGGAATATATAGAGTAAATCTTTAAAAATCTTCTTCTCAGAAACTAATCAGCCAGGAAAGCTGAAACTTGTATGGAAACATCCTCAGGTAGTGTAAATTCAAATGTGAAAATCATGACCCCAGGGGGTAGGGTGGGGCCACAATGGGGGGTCAAATTTTTACATAGGAATATATAGAGTAAATCTTTAAAAATCTTCTACTCAGAAACTAATTAGCAAGAAAAGCTGAAACTTGTGTGGAATTGTCCTCAGGTAGTGTAGATTCAAAGTTGTGAAAATCATGACCCAGGGGGTAGGGTGGGGCCACAATTGGGGGTTGAATTTTTACATAGGAATATATAGAGTAAATCTTTAAAAACCTTCTTCTCAGAAACTAATCAGCCAGGAAAGCTAAAACTTGTGTGGAAGCATCCTCAGGTAGTGGAGATTCAAGTTTGTTCAAATCATGATCCTGGGGGGTAGGGTGGGGCCACAATGGGGGGGGGGGTCGATTTTTACATAGGAAGATATAGAGTAAATCTTTAAAAATCTTCTTCTCTGAAACTGATCAGCCAGGAAAGCTGAAACTTGTGTGGAAGCATCCTCAGGTAGTGTAGATTCAAAGTTGTGAAAATCATGACCCAGGGGGTAGGGTGGGGCCACAATTGGGGGTTGAATTTTTACATAGGAATATATAGAGTAAATCTTTAAAAACCTTCTTCTCAGAAACTAATCAGACAGGAAAGCTGAAACTTGTATGGAAGCATTCTCAGGTAGTGTAGATTCAAAGTTGTGAAAATCATGACCCCCCCGGAAGTAGGATGGGGCCACAATGGGTGGTCGAATTTTTACTTAGGAATATATAGAGTAAATCTTAAAAAATCTTCTTCTCAGAAACTAATTAGTATGAAAGCTGAACTTGTGTGGAATCATCCTCAGGTAATGCAGATTTAAAGTTGTGAAAATCATGACCCCCGGGGGTAGAATGAGGCCACAATGGGTGGTCAAACTTTTATATAGGAATATATAGCGTAAATCTTTAAAAATTTTCTCCTCAAGAACCATTTGGCCAGGAAAGCTGAAACTTGTGTGGAATCGTCCTCAGGTAGTGTAGATTCAAAGTTGTGAAAATCATGACCCCCGGGGGTAGGATGGGGCCACAATGGGGGAGTCAAATTTTTACATAGGAATATATAGAGTAAATCTTTAAAAATCTTCTCAGAAACTAATTAGTGTGGAAAGCTGAAACTTGTGTGGATGCATCCTCAGGTAGTGTAGATTCAAAGTTGTGAAAATCATGAACCCCGGATGTTGGGTGGGGCCACAATTGGGGTTGAATTTCTACATATTTCTACAATACATAGAGTAAATCTTTAAAAATCTACTTCTCAGAAACTGATCAGCCAGGTGATTCTTTAAAATTGTTTAGACTAATGGCCTCTTGATGATTCTTGGGCCTCACAAGGGGTTCAGAGTTTGATGTAGGTTTATATCCCATACATAAAAAAATTGTTTTTGAGAACTGCAATGCTTAACATGTGTTATGACTATAAAATCATCCTGTTAGAAAAGGGACTAATGATAATAAAAATAAGAATATCCAGGGGGAAAAATGGATTTTCATTTATAACAGGATCTACATGTATTATACTACATTGTCCAGATAGTTTGTAGTATGACTCCATTAAGCTGATTTCATCATACCTATTGTTCCTCAGGTGAGCAATGTGGTCCATGGGCCTCTTGTTAAACATCTTCTCAGAGACCAATTGGCAGAAAACCTGAAACTTGTGTTGAAGCATCCTCAGGTAGGGTAAATTCTAATGTGTTCAGATTCCCGGGGTTGGGTGGGGTCACAGTGGGGGGAGGGGCGGGGAACAAATTTTTACATAGGAATATATAGAGAAAAATCTTTAAAAATCTTCTTCTAAAAAAACCCATTCATTTAGAAAAGCTGTAATTTTAGTGGAAGCAACTTCAGATAGTGAAGATTCAAATACGTTAAAGTCAAAATTTTGAGGAGTACCGGTAGGGTGGGGACCACATTGGGGATCCAATTTTACAAAGGAAAACATTTTAATTGCTCACAAAAATGGAAATGTTATCACTTACTGTTTTACTTATATGCAAGCATTTTGACAAATTGCTGATTTTTTAAAAATTGTTTAGACTCTGGTCCCTGGACCATTCTTTGGCCTCACAAGGGGTTCAGAGGTTGATGTAGGTTTACATCTCATATATTAACAATAGTTTAGGATCTTTTTTGTCCCCAGCCGCAACGCGGAGCGGGGACATAGAAATGCCGGGCGTCCGTCCGTGTGTCCGTGGGTCCGTCCGTCCGTCCGTCACACTTTTTTGTAAGCGCTCTCATGCCTACAAATTTTGACAGATTTTCATTACATTTATACCAAATGTTTATACACCTATTACCTTGGTCAAGTTCGAAAATCAGCATTGGTCGATACTTTTTGTTGGAGTTATGGGACTCTGACCACAATAATGACTCCGTTTTATCCAAAAATTGACCTTGTAAGCGCTCTCATGCCTACAAATTTTGACGGATTTTCATTAAATTTATACCAAATGTTTATACACCTATTACCTTGGTCAAGTTCGAAAATCAGCATTGGTCGATACTTTTTGCTGGAGTTATGGGACTCTGACCACAATAATGACTCCGTTTTATCCAAAAATTGACCTCTCATCCACGATTTAACATCCTACACGAATTAATAAATAAGGGTAATAAAATCATATTTCCTTTGTAGATTTAGAGAATACATGAAATTATGTCCCCACGAACCTGTAAAATTTAAGCAATCCACGAAAATTGTCCCCCACGAAATTTAATGATTCCACAGTACAGTATACTAGTATACTGCTTGAACGGCGGGGGACCCAGGAATTCTATTCTTGTTAGAACTGCAATGCTCAACATGTGATATGACTAAAAAATCAATCTGTTAGAAAAGGGACTTGATTATAAACATAAGAATATTCAGGGGGAAAATTAATTTTTATTTATACAGGATCGACATGTATTATACCACATTGTCCAAATGTTTTGTATTATGTTTCCATTAAGCTGATTTTATCATGCCTATTGTTGCTCAGGAGAGCGATGTGGCCCATGGGCCTCTTGTTAAGTTTTTGTTGCCAAATCTTGGTGGGTTCCCTTAATGGCCAGTAGGTGTGAATTGTGTTGACCTGTATTTTTCCAATTTATAAAGAAGAATTAAGTGGAGATAAATGTTTACTTTCAGTGTCCAAAAAAAAAAGACTTGTAAACATGATAGGTGTAGGTTAAGGGACATGTATACTTTATAATCATTAGATGAAACTGCAAACATTTGTACAAGGTGCTTTAGCTAAATCATTAGTAAATTTTCATGACAAAATTTGTTACAGTACATGTCATACCTGCTTTAATTCAATAAATGTATTTTTCTCAAATGTATTGTGTAATTTAATTAATTACATTTACAAAGTAATTGTAATTTAATTAATTACATTTGAAAATCCTTGAATGTACGGTAATAGACTCCATCTCTGTACAAGTACCTGGTAGGCCTATAAAGTATTATCTGCAAAGACTGAATATTCATTGATACAATGTACATAATCTTGTGAAGATAAATCAAATAACAATGAAGAAATTAAGCGTCAAATTTAGGATTTAGTAGTGACCTTTTGATCATGATGACTGAGCCCTTTGATTTTGAGAATGAATTAACATGCTTCTTAGAAAAAAATTAATAATTGAACTATAATACATCACATCTTTCTTTTTTATACCCGCACTTTCTAAAGAAAGTTCTGATATATTGTTGTTACCCTGTTCCGTCCGTCCATCTGTCACGTTTTACTTTCTCAAACTGCTCTTACATCTTATAAAACAGCAAACTGAACTCTTGGAGTTTGATTTTGGGTGTCATGTTGTTTTGTAAAAAGGTTTCAAAACTTCTCTGGTAGTCTTGGGGGTCAAATAATTGGTAAAAAATGACGTTTTTTCACAAAAATCCTTTTCCCTCAAACATCTCCTACATGTTAAACAATATAAGACAAATCATCTCTTGGAATATGTTTTGGAGTGTCCTATAGATGCGCAATAAGGTTTCAGAAATTTCAATTTTGTCCTGGGAGTCATTTGGTGGTTGAAAAATTACGTTTTTTTTTTTTTTACAAAAAAATCTGGTTTCGAAAACGTCAGCATTTTTTACAGTAGCCAAATAATTTTCTGGAATATGATTGGTGGTGTCAATTTAAAGTGTGATCAAGTTTCATAATTTTTTTATTTATTACGGGGATCAGGCGGCAACAAAAAATGACTTTTTTTTGCAAAAAAAGTATGGTTCCCAGAACTCCTCGTACAACTTTTGGAGTAGCAATGTCATCTCTTGGGATATGATTGGGGCTGTCCTTTAGATGTGCAATAAGGTTTTAAAAATTTAAATTTCATCCAGGGAGTCAAATAGTAGCAGAAAATTGATGTTTGTCACTCCTAAAAAAACCTAGATCCCAGAACTCCTCTTATGATTTAATGAATAGAGACATAATATCTTGGGATATGATAGGGGCCGTATTAAAGATGTGCAAAAAGGTTTTTAAAAATTAAATTTAATCCTGGTAGTAAATAGTAGCAAAAATTTTACATTTATCCCATGCGTGGATCTAGAGGGGGGGGTCAGGGGGTCCAGATCCCCCTCCACAATTCAAGTTTCTTTAAATAGCATTTTAAAATTGCCAAACATATGCCTCGGACCCCCCTGGCAAACTTACATAACCCCCCCCCCCGGAAAAATGTTCTTGATCCGCGCATTTATCCCTAAAAAGTTTTATAAACTGGTAAAAAATGTTTTTCTTACACATCTTATTACACCATGCATATTAATTGACATTTGAAATGATCTATTGAAGTTTATATGAGTTATTATAGGGAGGAAGGGGTCTTTTTTCTTCATGTATTATTAGGAATTGTTCTGACCCCATGAAACAGGAAAATACCAAATACAGTCAAAACTGCTGAAGCGGTCACTCCTATTAAGCAGTCACCTTTTGTATGTGGTCATTTTTTTTCCTCCCGATGAAAAATCCCATATAATTGCCTTCTAAAGAGCGGACACCTGTCTAATGCGGTCAGCGGTCATCGTATTTTGATCCGAAACTGTAGAGTCGACATGCATTAGGCTGCCATTTTGGTCGGTCACATGATTTACACCCGGGGATTTTAAACATGGCTTCCGAATGTCAGGTAATAAATGTAAACAATAATTATACGCCTGAGGCGAGAGAAACCAAATTAATCGATGTATTTATAAAACATAATTGGCAGATCAGATACAAATAGGAATCAAGTGAATTGTTTAAACATGTATTTACAATGTTTGTTTTATAAACTTGAATGAAATAGGAGTCAAAAATGTCTGCGTTGAGGCAAGAGAAAATTGCTCGATTTAATAATATGATTTCAAGTTCAAATACGGTCGGTTAAAAAATAATTTGTTGATTTGTATAAAGTGTTTGTTTTCTAAATATACGGTATTCATGAAAATAGTTAGTGTTATTATTGTGAAAATGGTCAGCGACAAGGTTTTACCACGTAATGATGTTTTTTAATAATGTAAAAAAATATATAAACAATTGCATGCACAATGCATTGTTATGTATTTGTACTAATTTATAAATATTGTAGTGATTTGACCCCCCCCCCCCCCTTGTTATTTATTTTGCGATATCCTTAAATATTGCAGTTGTATCATTAATGTACATATGGAGAAGAATATTTGTACTATTAACGGTATAGATTAATTATGAGCCTTAATAACTTACTTTTGTATCAAACAATCATTGTTGACATGTGTTACTTTCCTACATGTGTACTTTAGTTTTTGCACTTCCTGTGTATACGGATTTTACCTTACTTTGTATGAAGAATTATGAAGTGTTCTGAATGTGTGTTTTATTGATTTCTCAGTTTATGCGGGAAATATAAAAGTCTTTGTAAAATAGTTCAAAAGTGAATACGAGATTTTTGGGAACATAACTAATATTTTCCATGTGAACTTTATGTGTTGTTTTGTAATTTATAAGACGAGAATCGACGAGATTTTTATAATAGATCTCTGTATGTAGATTTTCTGTAATAGTTTCTATTGATATCACTTGATTTATACAGACTCCGTGTTTTTCTGTATTTTTCTATGTTTCGCTCGTGCGATATATGGAATTCTGTTTTTGGTGATATAAAAGCAAGAAAATTCTGTTATTCGCTCTCTTTGGGTTTTCTCTCATTCTGGAGACGACGTAAGTCGTTGTTTTTATTTTATTATTGTTTAGGCTGCATCTTAATTTTTGAAATGGAGTTTGATTAATTTTCGTATCTAAAGCATTTTATTTACGTTTGATAAGTAAAAGGGATTCTTATATTTAATTTAGCTAAATTCTGAGACTTTTATCAGTTTAGTTTTAAAGTAATTTACACGTAGATTTGGCAGATTCTATTTTATTTATTAAGTTAACTTTGTTGGAAAATCTGGCCTTCTTTTTAAGTATATCTCGGATTTCTATTAACTGTGCTACATTTTTGGGATAATTTTTGGATAACTATAATGAAATATAGTTTGTAAAGTGTTTGTTGAAATTTGAACTTGATGATTGTCTCAAGTAATTACGACAGTTAGTAATTATTCTAATTAGTGTTTAATTGAAGTTTAGGGAACATCTCAAGAGTGATTTTTCCTCTGAGAGCTCTAGAATTTTAAGGGTGATTTTCCCCTGAGAATTCATTGCATAAGTTTAACTCTATTGCTCACTGAAATTGATGGGTGATAACCCCCATGTAATTTCAGTTCTTTATTGATTTTTATTTAAAACTTGAAGTATTGTTTATGGTAAATTATCCCAGTTGTTCCCCTTTAATTGTGTTGTATTAGAAAGTCGATCTCGTCGCTTACGCGTTTTTAGCTCACCTGAGCTGAAAGCTCAAGTGAGCTTTTCTGATCACTTTTTGTCCGGCGTCCGTCTGTCCGTCTGTCTGTCCGTCTGTCTGTCGGTCCGTAAACTTTTTACATTTTCGACTTCTTCTCCAGAACCACTGCGCCGATTTCAACCAAACTTGGCACAAAGCATCCTTAGGTATAGGGGATTTAAGTTTGTTAAAATGAAGGGCCATGCCCTCTTTCAAGGGGAGATAATAAAAGATCATTGAAAATTTGTTGGTATTTTTCAAAAATCTTCTTCTCAAAAACCATTTGGCCAGAAAAGCTGAAACTTGTGTGGAAGCATCCTCAGGTAGTGGAGATTCAAGTTTGTTCAAATCATGATCCCGGGGGGTAGGGTGGGGCCACAATGGGGGGGGGTCGATTTTTACATAGGAAGATATAGAGTAAATCTTTAGAAATCTTCTTCTCTAAAACTGATCAGCCAGGAAAGCTGAAACTTGTGTGGAAGCATCCTCAGGTAGTGTAGATTCAAGTTTGTTCAAATCATGATCCCCATGGGTAGGGTGGGGCCACAATGGGGGGTCAAAGTTTTACCTAGGAATATATAGAGTAAATCTTTAAAAATCTTCTTCTCAGAAACCAATCGTGCAGAAAAGCTACAACTTGTGTGGAAGCATCCTCAGGTAGTGTAGATTCAAGTTTGTTCAAATCATGATCCCCAGGGGTAGGGTGGGGCCACAATGGGGGGTCAAATTTTTACCTAGGAATATATAGAGTTAATCTTTAAAAATCTTCCTCTCTGAAACTGATCAGCCAGAAAAGCTGTTACCTGTGTGAAAGCATCCTCAGGTAGTGTAGATTTAAGTTTGTTCAAATCATGATCCCTGGGGGTAGGGTGGGGCCACAAGGGGGGGGGGGCGTCGAGTTTTTTATATAAGAATATATAAGGAACTAGAGCCGAGCTCGTTGCAAGCAACGAGAAGGTCTTCCGTTACTGCTTCAAGTTGAGACAATCTGATTAAAATCATATCCTTGATCCCCTCCTTTTTAGCTCACCTGAACCGAAGGTTCAAGTGAGCTTTTCTGATCACCCGTTGTCCGTCGTCCGTTCGTCCGTCCATCCGTCCGTCCGTCTGTCCGTCTGTCCGTCTGTAAACTTTTCACATTTTCAACTTCTTCTCTAAAACCACTGGGCCAAATTTAACCAGATTTGGTACAAAGCATCTTTATGGAAAGGGGATTTTAAATTGTTAAAATAAAGGGCACAGCCCTTTTTAAAAGGGAGATAATTGCGAAACAGTGAGTATAGGGTGTGTGTCTTTAAAAATCTTCTTCTCAAGAACCACTGCACCAGAAATGCTAATATTTACACAAAAGCTAGTGTATATAGTGAAGATTCTAAATTGTAAAAATCGTGACTCTCGGACCAAAACTGGGACCCCAGGCGTGGTTCAAACTTTAACAAAGAAATACATAGGAAAAATGTTTTAAAATCTTCTTCTCAAGAACCACTGCACCACAAATGCCAATATTTACACAAAAGCTTGTATATATAGTGAAGATTCTAAATTGTAAAAATCGTGACCCTCGGACCAAAACTGGGGCTCTAGGCAGGGTTCAAAGTTTAACATAGAAATATACATAGAAAATTGTTTACAAGATTTACAAGATTTTTGTTCCATTTATTCAACTAAATTGTGCACCAAAAAACCCAACTGTGTCTCCCTGATTATTGACAACTCATGGCATAAGTATATAAGTTTGTTTAATCAAGAAATGACGGATGAAAACGATAAGGTGTAAAAATTCACTAAACATTATTTTAGTTTATCGCTTACAGTTTATTTGGAGACCGTGCCCGATAAAAAAATAAAAATTAATATGTAAATTTATTTGTTGTCGGGCACGGTCTCCAAAATGAATGTAAGCGATAAATGTATATTGTGATTTTGTTGCAATATTGGTTTAGCATTATAGATACGGCATAGACTGGTTCGCCAGCCATGATAACGCGTCATAGGAAATAGCAGTGACGAGAAAATTTATTTTTAGGCCCACTAGTTATCTTAACACGCTTGCGATTCTTTCGGAGAGTCAATAGATTTATTTTAAAAGTAAAACGACTTTAATAGTTATAAACAAAGAAAGAGAAACATCTTACGATTATGTTAAGCCGCTACAAAGTGTTAGCCTGAAGAAATCTCTGGAAGCCAGACAACTGTATATTATTTTACCTACTGGTTATGGAAAGTCCTTATAACTTTAAAAAAAAAATACAATTTCTACACTGACACGATCCCACTCTCTAAGTTAATACCTTCATATTTTATAAACACATGATAAGATAATATGTACAGACCATGTGCTAATTGTGTGTAGCCTGTGTGCATTCAATTTATATGTGTTTACTTATTCTTATCGGACCTTTACGAGAAAACGGAGCTAAATCAGATCGTTACCATCCCCAGCAGCCCCATAAATCAAGTTATAATGGGCATGGATTGGAATGCTACGAGCAGTCTAGTGCTCCAAGTCTGCTGACCCAATTATAACTTACTCAACAATGAAAATATTTATACATTTCCGATGTAAATTAATATTTACAATACCCACATAAACAATGTATTGTCAACGTCATTGTCAATACTATGAATATGTTTTTGTTAATTTAATATTTAATGTCAAATTCATGTATAGTTCTTCTTAAACCTTCTTTCTTTGATCCGCCTCAATCTTCTTTCCGATTTATTTTAAGTGTGCGCATTTGCTGTGCGCGAAGCTGCAGTGAGTTTTCCCACTGTCATGGCGGTGGTGGTTACCTGTCCTTGAATTTCCTAGCGGCAGCGTTTGGAATCAAAGGCAGGCTATCCAGTCTAAGATACGACAGATCAACGCACGTGGTGTAGATTTATTTGTAAACAACACTACCATAGTTAGTCTTGTTTCACATGGAAATTGAAATAAATTAGTTTTATTATAATTAGGGAAACACTGTTAATGTGTTACACTCGTATACTAATGATGAACCCGTGAAATTTGTTCAAAGACTGTTTAAAGCAGAAGGAAGTTAATTTATTTTTGAACTTTGAAATTTCTTCGATTTTTGTAACCATGATGAGTTATGATTCATTGTATTACAAATACATCGTAGTGATGCATTTTTAATACAATGAATAAGGAATATAGACAGAGTATACAATCACATGGTGATGTTAAAATTGCAAATAAAAATATAGTTGCATATGTGCGAATTTAGTTACACAAACCATTTTTATACTAATATTATTTGATATACGACTATTGGTACAGAAATTTAACTTAATGATATCTATATTAAAGAAAATGTCAGCTCGACGCCTTTGTGGCCGTTCCGGCCTTTGATATGTATAGGGAAGATTCTAAATTGTAAATTAAAATCGTGACCCTCGGACCAAAGCTGGGGCCCCAGGCGGGGTTCAAAGTTTAACATAGATATACATAGGAAAAATGTTTTAAAATCTTCTTAAGAACCACTGCACCACAAATGCCAACTACGTATTTTATAAGGAAATATAATGAGTATACAATCACATGGTGATGTTAAAATTGCAAATAAAAATATAGTAGCATATGTGCGAATTTAGTTACACAAACAATTTTTATTCTGATATTATTTGATACATGTATACGATTATTGGTACAGAAATTTAAATTAATGATATCTATATTAAAGAAATACTGGGGCACCAAGAGGGGTTCAAAATTTAACATTTTAAAAAATATATAGAAAACGTTTAAAAATGTTCTTCTCGAGATTTACAATGTTACAGTTTGTGGAATTACTATGCATGCATCCCTGGCTTATGTAGATTCTTAATTGGTAAAATTGTGACCCCCGTACTAATACTGGGGCCCCAAGAGGGGTCAAAGTTTAATATAGAAATATATAGGTAACATGTTAAAAATCTTCTTCTTGAGAACTACAATGCTACAAGTTGTGAGATTACTATGCATGCAACCTTAGATAATGTAGATTCGATTGTTTTAAATTAGTGACCCCTGGACTAATACTGGGGACCCAAGATGGGTTAAAAATTTAATGTAGAAGTATATATGGAAAATGTTTAAAAACCTTTTTCACGAAAACTACAATGCTTCAATGTGTCAGATTTCTACGTAAGCATCCTTAAATAGTGTAGATTCGAAATTATAAAAGCTGTGACCCTCGATCCAATACTGGGGCTCCAAGAGGGGTTCAAAGTTTAACATAGATATATAGAGGGAAAATGTTTAAAAATCTTTTTCTAGAGAACTACAATGCTTCAACTTGTGAGATTACTATGCAAGCATCCTTGAATAATGTTGAATAATGTTGCTTAATTAATAAAGCAGTGACCACTGGACTAATATTGGGGCCACAAGAGAGGTTCAAAGTTTAACATAGAAATATATATGGGAAATGTTTTTAAAAAGTTTTTCTCGAGAACTATTATGCTACAGTTTGTGAGATTACTATGCAAGGATCCTCAAATAGTGTAAATTCTAAATTGTTAAAGCCAACCATAAACCTCGGACCAATACTGGGGCCCCAGAAAGGGGTTCAAAGTTTAAAATAGAAATAGCATATGCTACGAAATAGAATGTTACAAGGAACTGTTGTTCAGGTGAGCGATGTGGCCCATGGGCCTCTTGTTTTCTATTTTCGCTACAAGAGGATCTGAAGAAACCCCTCTTGAGGTCACCCCCTGTTGAACGTTTGTTTATAAATATACATGAGTTATTCTAGCAATCAGAGCAAGTGTTAGAAACGGTAATTTCGGGTTACAAACAAAAATGGAGTTGTACGACGAAATGATGCCACATGTTTGTGAATCTTTCGGTATCAGCAAGTAAGAGATGGAGCATAAGTTGATATTAGACGCCCTTAGGGAATCTAAAGAATGTATTGGCATAACTTCCAAATCATGTAACTGAGGAATGGAACCGACGATTTCATTGGTCAAAGCAAAGTTCACCAGGAGGTGACCTCAAGTGGGGTTTCTTCAAATCATCGTATAGCGACTATAGAAATTTCAATCAGATTGCAAGTCAAGAAAGGATTGTCATTCAGTCTTAATAAAACCACCCCTCTTCTTCTTACACTTGTCAGGGTCTGACAGTTATTGATAGGAGGTCATCTTCACACTACCTTAACTTCTGACCAATCAGGGCTTTAGAAAATCAATTTGAACTCTTCAAAAGGAGACAAAAAAATTAATTCATGCCTATTTTCTATATATTACTGCAACCTCCAGACTGCATAGTATTGAAGAGTTACACTTCTCATAAAACAGATAAAGGCATGTCTGTGATAAGCTGGGGGTATATATTTAGATTGTATGCAAATTTAAAGGTCATAGAAAAGTGACCTCTTATTGATACCTATCTGACCCCGTTAAGTGTAAGGAGAAAAGGGTGGGCCGTCATTAAACTGGATTGTCAATATGATAATAGTAAGTTCAGAAAACGAGGCTCACTTTCAAAGTATTATTTTCCTACCAGACAAACTCTCCTTTTAACTTATTTCACGGTTATATCAATTTATGATAACTTAAAACACATCTCTTATATGTACATGTATTTAATTATTCCAACCAGAAAATCGATAAATACGTTTACATGTATGTACAACTGATGACAGGATTCAAACTACTGGTGTGTCTATATCATAGTGTAATAAACACAAAATCCACTGTGCTGATGCATGGAAAAAAGTGTTATGTTTCATAAACATTTTGATTCCCTATATTCATACTTAAACCTCTACCGCTAAAACATGGAATAGTTTATGTAAAGTGCAGTGTTAAAATTAGAGATTGAAAAGAACACCAATTGTAAATAAACAATAATGCCTTCTCCCATCTGAGGGTGCGCTATTAGTATACGAGACTGGGGTGCTCAGTGGTAGGGATAACTATCCGTATAATGTTTGGCCATACAGGCCTCAGTATTGTTTTTGAAAGGATGAGCATATTTATCTGAAATCTTCACAAGCAAGTAAAAGAAATTCACAAATCTTCCAAATCATAATCCGTGGCAGTGGTAGGGGTTGTGAGGCATCTCTAACTTCATTTTTTCAAATAGGATTTTGTTTTAAATATCCCAATATTTTTTTTTTTTTTTGCCTTGAGCGCTCATCTAGAAAGTGTGTGGGGGTGGGTGTGTCAATACCCCAAAATTTAATTTTCTAAATGTAAATTTTGGAAAATGTTGGCAGGGGTGGGGGCAGAACTCCAACTGAATCAAAAATCCTTTTTGTCACTTTTGTGTCACAGGAAGAGAGACCTCTGGTTTACAATTATTTCTATCATGTCACATATACATGTTTTAGTTATTATATTTTGGAATTTTTTAACGATACAATGTCATTTATTTGATAAAAATCACATATTTATGCTTACATGTATTAACATGCGACGTGTGAACCTAAAAGTAATCAATTTTGTTCAGTTTTTTACTTGAGTAACAGAAAGGCTGCAAGCAGCGTTTTGTTCAGAGCACTGTGTACATTGTATATTTAAACCAAACCAAAAGAGATGGTGTGACGTCAAAACAATTTGTTTTTGTTTTTTAAACAAAAGAGTTCTACATAATGTCAACCTCCAGAAAATACGATTTCTCTAACTTTAACATTTACAACAATTAATAAAATCCGTTGAACAACACATATCTATACCATTTAATTGTAACTTGGAGAAGTGCATACATTTTTGGTAGGCAACTGTGTCGCTAGTCTGTAAGTCAAGTGAATTATGTCCTAAGGTCTTTTGAAGAAATAAGAAACTGTCAACACTTGCAGTACTCTGATGATTTCTATGGCGACCGACTGAATAACGTATTTCATAACTTTTAAACGTGAGAACAAATAATTATTATTTAACATCTTTGACTTAAAACTTTAAACTTATATTCAACAATTGACCACTACAGTGATAGCTCACTTCCAAGTGTATTTTAATTACATAACAATTGATGATCTGCATCCATAAATTACCTATGGCTATCTGTGTCCAGGGTTGTGTGCACTTAAAGGCCGAGGTTTTTAACCGGTCAGTTTACCTTAGGTATGTTCAGGTGGGGGTGGAGCCTATATTGAAAGAGGTGTGAAACCCCGAGGGAAACACGCTCGCTTGTGTATACATGTCTATATACACAGAGTATTAAAGTGCTCTCAAAAGAGTTTTTCCGTTTATTTAAAAAGAATATCGTATTTATATGTACTTATAAAACAAATTGTTCTTCGTTGAAATGAATATAAACGCATGAAAAACCGCGTGCGACATGTGCAAAATCTTTCGTTTGATTGAACAAGTTTCTGTCGGGATTAACTGAGAATATATCCTGATGTTTTGTGAATTATACAATCACCCCACTGTACTCAAATACTAATGCAACTTTGCAACTAATGCTTGTAAATCTTTTCCGATCAGGTGCTTAATTAAAGTGCACAATAATTCTACCAGCTGCGCATGCACCAGAGCTGTCTGTATTTGTTTCTCTTCCGGTTTCAGCTCGTGAAATTTCTCAAAGAAATGTGATAACTAACGATATAAATCGTGAACGCAATATTTGATTTCATTTAATTATTTATTCTCAATTATTCACAAACATCTTTATTGATAAACGACGTCTTTCATGGATACATGATCGGCACCACATGATTTTGACAGACTATAGGTGATCAGCGCATTTAGTGGGTACATAACCAAATACGAGTAAATTTTTAATTCATATCTTTTAATATTTTTTTTGTTTAAAGTGCTAAAAGATAGCGATTTATCGTCACGGTATACATCAAATCAAAAGAAAAAAGTTTATTGCACCGTCGTCGCGAGCGCTGGGCATGGTATACACAGGACGAGTAAACAAATGCCAATCATTTTCTAACATCCAAACTGGGACCTCAAGGAGTCACCAAAAATTGATTTTTGACACATAAATTTTCGATTTTTGTTCGCCAATTTTTAAAATTCAGCTTGAGCACTGGGGGGGGGGGGAGCGGAGCAGCACAGAGATGACTTTGTTTTTAAACTTCCTGGAACGCTTCGAAAATTAATGATTTTTTTTTTTACTATGTAAACCCTGCTCAAATTTGGTACAACTCTTAAGAAAACTTATTTTACTTTCTACACTTAGTCTATTTAATTTTTGTGTTGGTCGAATATTAATTCTTACACCAGTATATATACATATATCCATGTGCATATATGACTCGTTGGCCAGGCAAAATTTGAATATTGTCTTAAAAGTGTTAAAGTCTGTAAAAAGTCTAAGCAATAATTACTGTAATCCGGTGAATATTATACGCGCTTTTTTTTCATCATTTTTTACTGTGAGAAAGGGGTGCGTATTATACATCCCTATAGTGTTTTGACATATTTTTTCCCTTATGTGAAGCAGAGGGTATCATCCTGGTGTATTATCTAAGCTGACCACAGACAAGATCCAATACCCCGCTATACATCGTAACATTACTTCATTATCACATATAATTAATTTTAACCCTTAGAAAATCATTGTTATAGCATGTTATTAAAGAAAATGTATACTTAAAGTATGTTAATGAATAAACTGTTTTAAAATGGCCTTTAAAAATTAATTTGAACTGTCTATTACGCCGCCATTACAGCTGTTATTAATAGAATGCGGGCTTGGATGGCCACGTGCTATTTGTAACCGATCTTTGAAAACATCATTTGGCTCATTTTTATCCATTTTCATAAAATGATAATTGATTTATTGCAAATAATTATGAATATATTTAATTTTATAACCTGTTCTGTTAATTGAAGCCCTTGTTGTGCTCCCACACCGCTACGCTTGACACCTTGGTTATCTCAGACACTCCCCTTAGGCTATACTGTAAATTCCTAATTAAACGCGAGGAATTAATATCCGCGTAAAATCGCGAGAAGCCCGTCTCGCGAATTTTAAAATATCGCTTTTAAATTTCGGACATATGTAAACTACGTGAAACCATGATAAAATTTCGGCATTCGCGATTTTATAGTTATATTGGTAGTGCACCCGCAGCCGATCGATCTCCTCGGCCGCGGGCGAGGAATAGGTTACGTAAAGTTACAACACACACAGCTTAGAACCCAGGAAGATTTGAAATGTTTGCAGTATAATAATGACTAAAATCTACCAAATAGAAGTTATTATTTTTTTTTACTTAAAACGCACAATTGATTTATGCCTGATATTACTTCCGATTGAGAATGACATTTCTTTTATTAATTAACAGAACTTTTTCTTAATTGACACTATCATTTAATTCAATTTGAGAAGAATAAACGTCTATGTGTGATCAAAATTAAAACAATTCTTGTTTTCGGCTAAATGAACTCGTGACTCCGGTGTATTAGATAACCGCTTACCGCTAGGTAGTCCAGCCGCGACTATGGCGACCGACTTTCTCGGCCGCAAGCGAGGGATAGCTTACGTAATGGTTCACACACACAGCTCTGATTCCAGAAATATTTTAAATGCACGCAGCATGATAACTAAAATGTATCACATAGATTTATTTTTTCCGGTAGTTTGTGTGATTTAGTAGAAAAGAAAAAGAATGTTTATATTTTCTGTTTCTCGTTTTTTAGGATTGTGCAGAATTTATGAAGATGACTTAAACTCCTCACATAAAAGCATGTATCCTAAAAAAATTATTTTTTTCTTATGAATTAAAGCCTCCTTTTTAAACAGGCATACTGTCTGTCGTAACTTATGTCAGTTGTACGCACAATGACTTTCGTTAACTTGCCAAATAAACACAGGTACATGCTAACATGTAAAGCTTTTTACACTCATACTACACAACTCACCAACAAAATAACATTGTAACAACATTTATAGGATCCCAACAAACAACTTTTCCAGCGACAGCTATATCAAAATCCTAGCCGTTTTTTAGTTATTTAGCAAAAACTTTCAAGGGCCCTTGGCCCTTAATTTAAGGGGCCAGCCCTTTTTTATTGGTGTCAAATGAAAGTCCTTGACATTCTGCAGAACTTTTATTCTACATGTCTTAACAAAATATTTTTTGTTTTAAAAATACAAAGGAAAATATGTCTAAATTTTCGCACTTTTTGGAACCCTGTTTTTTGACCCCCTACCTTTATCTAAATAAAGAAATTAATCCAAAAACAAAAACTGATGTGCACAACTTCAATGTCTCTGTTATTCAAATTCGTTGGATTCCCATTCCCTGCTATCATAGTCTCGGAGCCTTTGTCTGGAAACGAAAGGCCCTAAATTTTTTAAAAAGGGGAATAACTCGTTAACGGAAGAGGATTTTTAAAATTTATGAAATGGTTTAGATAGTGTTTTGTAAAGTCTATAAGCCCTGAAAATTTGAGCAAAAACCGTTCAGAAATGAGCAAGATATGAAACCTCAAAGTTCGCGTCTAGGAAGAAAAAAAAAAAAAAGAAAAATAAGAATAATCTTAATCTGCACAACAATATAAAGGTCTTCCGTTGGAAACGGAAGACCTTAAAAATCTTTAAAACTGTTCTTCTCAGAAACTGATTGGCCAGAAAAGTTATTACTTGTGTGGAAGCATCCTGAGGTAGTGTAGATTCAAGTTTGTTCAAATCATGATCCCCATGGGTAGGGTGGGGCCACAATGGGGGGGGGGGGTGTCAAATTTTTACCTAGGAATATATAGAGTAAATCTTTCAAACTGCAGAAAAGCTGAAACTTGTGTGGAAGCATCCTTAGGTAAATATTTAAGTTTGTTCAAATCATGATCCCCAGGGGTAGGGTTGGGGCCACAATGGAGGGTTGAATTTTACATAGGAACATATAGAGTAAATCTTTAAAAATCTTCTTCTCTGAAACTGATCAGCCAGAAAAGCTGTAACTTGTGTGAAAGCATCCTCAGGTAGTGTAGATTTAAGTTTGTTCAAATCATGATCCCTGGGGGTAGGGTGGGGCCACAATGGGGGGGGGGGGTCGAGTTTTTTATATAGAAATATATAAGGAAAAATCTTTAAAACTGTTCTTCTCAGAAACTGATTGTTCAGAAAAGTTATTACTTGTGTGGAAGCATCCTGAGGTAGTGTAGATTCAAGTTTGTTCAAATCATGATCCCCAGGGGTAGGATAGGGCCACAATGGGGGGTCAAATTTTTACATAGGAATATATAGAGAAAAATCTTAAAAAATCTTCTCCTCAGAAACCGATCAGCCAGAAAAGTTGTAACTTGTGTGAAAGCATTCTCAGTTAGGGTAGATTCAAATTTGATCAAATTATGATCCTTATGGGTAGGGTGGGGCTTCAGTTTGAATATATAGAGAAAAATCTTTCAAAATCTTCTTCTCAGAAACCGATCATGCAGAAAAGCTGCAACTTGTGTTGAAGTATTCTGAGGTAGGGAAGATTCAAGTTTGTTCAAATCATGATCCCGGGGGGTAGGGTGGGGCCACAGTTGGGTGGGGGATGTCAAATTTTTACATAGGAATATATAGGGAAAAATCTTTAAAAAGCATCTTCTAAAACACAAATTGTCTAGAAAAACTCCAACTTTAGTCAATTCAGATAGTGTAGATTAAAACTTGTCAAAATTATATTCTTCAGGAGTAGGGTTGGGTCACATTTGGTGGGGGGATTCCAATTTTACAAAGGAAAACATTTAAATTATTCACAAAAACTCAAATGTTATTTTATATGGTTTTACTTATATGCAAACATTTTGACATATTGTTTATTTTTTAAAATTGTTTAGACTCTTGCCTCTGGACAATTCTACGACCTCACAAGGAGTTCAAAATTTGATGTTGGTTTATAATTCATATTTAAATAGTTGTTTAAGTCTGATCATCTTTTTGAGAACTGCAATGCTCAATATGTGATATGACTGTAAAACCATCCTGTTACAAAGGGGGCTCAATGATAAATGAATTTTTTTTTTATACAGGATCTATTATACGACATTGTTCAGATATTTTGTATATGACTCCATAAAGCTGATTTTATTATGTCTATTGTTGCTCAGGTGAGCGATGTGGCCCATGGGCCTCTTGTTCCTTTGTGTCGTGGTTTACGCATGAGTGAAATCCTCAGCGCGTTTTTTTGCATTTAACTCGTTATATTCGTTCAAATGAATAAATTTGTTAACTTTATGAATTTATGTTTTATTACAATAAGTCTTTAGACTTCAGTTCAAGAGTCAGAGTCATGGTCAGTGTCAGGGTCAGAGTGAAAGTATTAGAGCTTAGTAGGTCAGGTTAAGTTATGTTTTATTATGGGTAATTTAAGTTTCCTTGCTGATGGGAGATAATCAGCTGGTGGCAGCGCTACTGGGAAAATGGACTTTCCCACTACAATATACTAGATATACTAGATACCGTACTATAAAAACCCCTACCAAATCTTTAGTTTATCTATCATTTTGATACATTATGCTAAATATCAAGTATATTATTAAAATAAAATCTAATAATTGTTTTGATAAGGTATTTGATGATGGCAAATTCATAAGTCTCTATTCAAAGGTCACCTCAGTTAAGAGGTCACTTTGGGTGCCTCCGGCAGGTGACTGCTTAATACAAGTTTGACCGTATCTTGAAAACTGTTGAGATCCCCACCACTAAACCATATATATTCTTGTTTCTAATGTCATTATGATGCATCAAATGGTGTAAAGTACTTGACCCCCAGGAGTTGTCTTTAAACCCCCCCCCCCACTTCACCCCCTTTGAAATAGGAAATGATGATATATTTTGATAACTTTTGAGATCCCCATCCCTAAACCATATTTATTCTTGCTCTTTGTGTCATTGCACATCAAATGGTATATACCGGTAGGTTATGCCCCCATGGAGACACCCTGGATTTCCTGCTGAGAAAGTGGAAATAATAAAGTATTTTAACTTATTCATACAGGTATGTATTGTTTGACCCATGTAGGTAATTCCTTTCCTAATGATGAATCTGCTTTGTTTAGGAGACTTTACAATTGCACTGAATACATATAACATTTAAATGTGCATCTAGAGAAAAATACCAATCAAGAAATGATTTAAAATTTGCTTCTGTACACATGTAAGAATTTAAGAAGACTCTGAATCTTTAGAACCAGGTTTGATTGGGGGGGGGGGGGGGGGGGGGGAGGGAGGGAGTTGGAAAACTAGCATTTAATTTTAATCATTTATTGTTATCAATTTTAACTGCTAAAATGTCACAGGGTCAATATGGGGTCAACTCAATAGTGTAAGTCTTACAAATGAAAAAATAACTTTTGCAATTAAAATGACAGAAACTGTACAAATACGATAGGATAGGTAACGATGATAAGCTTATTTAAATATCAAAAGATGATGATACAGTATGCTGACAAAGGGAGCTAGATCACTTATTTAGAAAGTGAAAGTAAAACTTATGTATACCGGTGTCTCATAATATTGTGCTACTACATGTTTTATGCTTATCTATATTGGTCAACATCATAATGATAATTCAATTAGAGCACAATATGAATCCCTTTAGTTGATCGTCACAAAAGATTAATTAAACATTTATGCATGTTAATTAATCCTATTCTGAATATGGAAAACACATACCGATATGTACACCACGTGAAACCCATCTAACCGAAGAGCTGGGTAAAACTAGTACCCGCTAATGCGACATGTAGACCTGTGTTGTGTACGTAACTTCAGACAAAGATCAGTTATTTGTAACATGCTTGCATACATATTTTTATCACTTTATTTTTTAAAACCCTTTGCACTATATTATTAGGTAAATAACACATAAAGCACACATTTCAGCTATATTAAAGGTGGTACAGGACACCTGCATATTGTGATGTACTCCCTATGGTAATAAACAATAAAGTGTTAATATAATATTTTCCCCCAAAATAATGTTAATACCGTATATCAGGTTTTTTCCGCGTCATGTTTTTTTTTTCCCTGCGAATTAGAACCTTGAACCGTATATTAAATTTATGTGAATCAAATTTTCACTATTTCAAAGTAATAGTGAAAATATAATTTACTATTGTTTAAACCTGTGAAGTAAGAGGGAAAAAAGTATCTAAATTGTGACAATTTGAAAACCACTTATACAATTTTCTTAATGTGAAATAATTACTGATAATTATTTTTAGAGAAGCCAACAGTCATAGATCATGTACCGTTACAAATACCAGTAGCTCAGGTATAATTAGATATCGGTTTACGCAAGGAAAGTGACCGTTTAAATTAGCTTGTCAATGGATTATTAAATAAACAACAAGGCTTACATTCCTGTTATCTGGTGCTTGTCCTCGGATCCCGTAATATCTACCTCTAACTAAACTAACGAAACACAGTTCACCGTACTGTAACTTACCTGTTTACTTTATAAGTAAAAAGAAAATTCTATTAGAAGAACAAAACTTTGTATCAAATTTACGCTGATATACGGTATGTAAATGTTAATATTAACAAAATAAATAGTGAAGCGCAATAGGTTTAAGAGCGTTCACTATGTGTCTGTAAGTAGAGAGTTCAAATCCTGCTGGGGCTTTTCTATTTTTTACTGAAGTTTCCAAAAATTTTAAAAACTGAATTTTTTTTTGCCAAATACATGTATTGTAAAATTTTAAAATTCTAAACCATCACTGTGAAAGAATTTTGATTATAACACACTTTTATCCACATAAATATCAACATGTGTCTTAATTTACCACCTTAAATCAGTAAATATATCTTCTGTCCTGGCAGTTCTGCATTGAATATCATTGCGAAATATAATTATGTCATTTATTTTGCACTGTTTACAATCTTCTTTGTTGCAACTAACGGTACATATACAGGCTTTCGTTGTTATCAAAATATTCTGATGTTTATTTATCCATGAGAAGTGGGGGGGGGGGAAGGATTAAAAAAAATTTCAAGGGGGGGGGGGGGTTCTGGACCCCTCACTCCCTCCATTTCTCTAAATACCTGCATACCTGCATACGATGATGTTGGCACACAAAAGCAAATCTAAAGCCGGCAACTGCTGAGGGGAAGGGGCATTATTTCATTTTTTTGTAATAATTATATAGACCATACTTTCTATGACATGAAATGTTAAGATTACTGATTAACTTTAAATTCACATGCAAACAGTTCAACCCCAAATTGTACATAAAGGGCTACTGATGTGTATTATGGAATGGGATCTCATCTTTTATGAAAATTATCTGAAATTCCATGTGGCCTTCATTTTTACTAAAAACTGGTACAAAACAGTGGTATTTAGGGGAAAACACTTGGTGCGGATATTACTGTCTAATGACAGCATCTAGTTATCATTTGTTCATGAATTAGATTTTAAGAATATATTCTTGAATAAAATTCATGAACCACATTTATGAACCATCCATGAATCAGTCATGAATATATCATGAAACTTCATGAACGGTTCATTAAAGTTCCTAAAGTCATGAATATCATCTCGCAGGAGCATGCTTAATACACAACAGGTGTGTCATTGTCCAGAAGCACAGCTATGTTTCTTTTTGGAATAAATACTTGAATACAGCTAGGTTAAATGTATTTATCTGTATTTATCACAATTGATTAAGCTAAAACAGTATGTTGGTATTCTGAAAAAAAAAGTGGCTTAAAGGTGGCTTAAACAAGTTTGAACATTAAGGACCAGTAAGTTGTCTTTATAGGTGGATTAAAGGTGCCTTGAAGATTGTCTTTAAACTGCCTTTAAGGATCTAAAAGCAATCTTTATGCTTTCTTTTAGCCACCTTTAAATCACCTTGAAGCAGCATATATAGCTTAAAGGTGGCTTAAACATCTTCTTTACAAAATCTACCTTTAAGCATCTTAAAGGCCAAACATTTTTACTGGGTGGTAAATCTCAGGTGAGGGTGGGGCTTTATTTCTAGAGGTGTGAAAGCCTCCGGGGCTGGAAGTCTACCTGCGGTCTTGAACGCTGCTAATCACTATACACAGGAAGCAAATTAATACACAGGATATAAATGATTAGTCAGAATTGGTCTTAGTTTGAATATCTTATTGTTCTAATGACCATACGAAGCGATAATGTTACGTGTCGTCCGAATTTTCTTTAAGAGCACGTGTGTAAATTAAGTTCAGTTACCTAATTCTGCTTTAAAAATATAACTCAGTACATTGTGTTTACCACTTGACAATGTTTAAGAAGTAAATTTTAACAAATTAGGAATGTGGAATGTAAAGGCAGCCATTATACAATGACAATTAATGGAGTTCGTTTTCCATGGAGTGACGTTTTCGTGAAGCAACATACTTGCCAACTGACCCGATTTCATCGGGTCACACCCGATTTTTCAACCTTTCACCCGATTATTTTTTATGACCCGGCGGGTCATGCTTTTCACCCGATTTTTGTCGAACAACCCGTAAATCTCCCGATTTCCGGATTTGGTTCGTAAATTACCTTGCGCGGTTGACTTCCAGTTATGAACCCATGCTGAGCTTGGATTTACGTAAACAATGCCGATGGTTATAACAGGAAAATGTTTAGTTAATTATAAGGTGAGAGTTAATTATTATTGTGAGTTGTTTTGACAAACCGAGGGTTTAAATCATTAAGTGCTATGGCTTCCAATAGGCAGAGGTCATTATCAGGGCAAGCGGAATCAAAACCAACAAAAAGAAAACGATATCTTTGTACCTATTTAACATATCTGGGAAAAGAAATTCTAATGGGTAAAACAAAGTAATCAAGAGAAAAACGAGGCTTTTTGTTTTCTATGTAATGCGCATTTGAATTTGGATCTGGTTCAAAAAAATGATCTAACTAAACATTCTAAAACGCTAAGTCTTGTAAAATATGCTCCTGCACAAAAGTCTTTCAAGTCACTTGAAAATTTTATGCCATCGTTTTCAGGGTTCAAAAGCAAGGTTAATGTAGCAGAAACTCTTTTTTGATAATTTTTTAGCTGAACACAACATATAATTTTCTGTGTCAGATCACTTTACAAAATTCAAAATCAGCAAAAGTTCGTTACAATGCTTCTTTGCGATAAAATAATACACATACATTTTTCTTTTGTATAAACATCATAATACACATATATATTTCTGTTGTATATACCTTTGAAATGCAATGGTAAATATGTCGTGAATGTCGTTACGCGCTATGACCAGATTTTTTACTTTCCAAATCTGGTCATGACCAGATTTTCACATGTTGGAGGTTGGCAAGTATGTGAAGCAAGTTCCAATTGAGTGTATTACAAGTAAATACAGCTATAATAGCTCATACATGTACTTGGTAAGTTTGTTTTAAAAAAGAAAATTTAATATGTTTTGGGCTGCTCATTCATCTTTGTGGAATTTACTAGGTCATATACATTCAACATGATTCAGATATAAATTGTGTATTTTCAATTACTGAACAATTATTTTTCATAATCAATGTTAATACCATTAATGTTAAAAATTCAATTTTTAATTCGCCCTTTTAATACATGACGGAAAATATCAAAGATAACGTTGTAAATTGCTAGTAAACAGAAATCCGTGGACCTGGCCAGATCATGTCGGACGATCACGTCAGTCAAACTGGGTGCTATTGTTTCAAACTTGATGGACAAGAGGCATCATTTTGAAGTTTGTACAGGTTAAAAAGGAGGCGTTTGTAAAATGTTCGGCCTTTAAGCTACCTTTAATGAGAACTTACAGGTGGTCATTCATCCAGTGGTCCCAGTAACAAGATAATTTGTCATACATTTGAAATAGTTTGTTGTACGTACAATAACTTAGTATTTTATACAAATGATCTATTTTCTCATAATAACAGTTTCTTGTTATTGCTAATTTTTTTAGTATTTCAGTGATGATTTTAAATGACCTATTTATCGTTTTTGTTGATAAATACCGCTGAAGATGTTCAATATATTAATTTTGCAGAATGGTTATAAAAGGATTTAAACATTCCATTGTTTTGGGTGATTTATGGCATCTCAATCAGAAAGATTCATGTGCTGCAGTTGTGCCACATTTTGAAAAGCATTGGAAGAATGAACTTGAAAGAAGGAAAAGGTAAGATCTGCGTTTTATTTCGAATAAAATTATGTTATGCTCAATTAACCTATTGAATTTCTTATTAAGAAAATACACTAATGCATAAAAAATTACTAAAAATGTCTAAGTGTGGGGTCGGGGAGGAGGAGGAGGGAAAATATAAACAAGCTGATTCAAATGCTTCAAACTTCATTTTTCTTTGTTTTGTAATTTGGTGAAGTCAACCAATAAACATATCATTGGTGGAAATGATAAAACGGGTGTCGGAAGGCATTTCATATTGGGGCGGCAAATTTGATCAATAAAGAGGGGGGAGGGGTGTGAACCAGATTCGATTTGAAATAAAGATATTCTATGATGTGTCCAATTACCGGTACAGAGGACCCTGCTTAGTATAATACCTGTTTAATATTATAGTTCGGTTAATATAATAGTTTTTCAAAACACAAAACCATTTCTTAATAAATCATTGTATTTTACATCGGTTATTATAGCAGCTTAAATAGTGGATCCCGCTTAATATAATAGAAAGATCATGCCTGTCAATTGAGTTTCACACCTTTTTCTTGAGCTAGCCCCCCATGAGAAGCTTGTATAAACACTCTGACTTCCCAAATCACTTTGAAATTTACCGACTGTTCTGGCCAGACGGGATTAGTCACGCCTCACTGCACGTGGCTTGGGTACTTTACCTATGCACCTAACAAGTGACATCGCTGTATTATAGAGGTTTTATACAGTTTCAATAAGTAAATGCCTCATGTTTTTGTAAATAAATTTATAACAAATGGGACATTTTACATGGCTTAGCATATGGTACATGATGTTCTATTTGACAATTTGTACTGCAGCGAAGTAGTGACAAAGTTTTTTTTTAATATGCCTCTATTTTATAGGAAGAATGGGCTAAATAAATCAAAGAAAATAAGAAAATTCTGCAAAACTTTGTGGTTTATTTGATTATTAGGTCACCTGAGTAAACTCAGGTGACCTATTGCTATCTGTTTTCGTCCGTCGTTGTGCGTCGTGCGTCGTGCGTTAACAATTTACATTTTTAGCTCACCTGAGCTGTAAGCTCAAGTGAGCTTTTCTGATCACATTTTGTCTGTCGTCCGTCTGTCTGTCCGTCTGTCCGTCTGTCCGTCTGTCTGTCCGTAAACTTTTCACATTTTTGACATCTCCTCAAAAACTACTGGGCCAATTTTAACCAAACTTGGCACAAAGCACCCTTAGGCAAAGGGGATTCAAAGTTGTGAAAATTAAGGATCACGCCCTTTTCAAAAGGGAGATAATAAGAATTTATTTAAAAAAATTGAGAAATTTTCAAAAATCTTCTTCTCAAGAACCATTTGGCCAGGAAAGCTGAAACTTGTCTGGAAGCATCCTCAGGTAGTGTAGATTCAAAGTTGTGAAAATCATGACCCCCGGGGATAGGGTGGGGCCACAATGGGGGGTTTAATTTTTACGTATGAGTATATAGAGTAAATCTTTAAAAATCTTCTTCTCAGAAACTAATTAGCCAGGAAAGATGAAACTTGTGTGGAAGCATCCTCGGGTAGTGTAGATTCAAAGTTGTGAAAATCATGACCCCCGGGGGTAGGGTGGGGCCACAATGGGGGGTTGAATTTTTACATAGGAATATATAGAGTATATCTTTAAAAATCTTCTTCTCAGAAACTAATCAGCAAGGAAAGATGAAACTTGTATGGAAGCATCCTCAGGTAGTGTAGATTCAAAGTTGTGAAAATCATGACCCCCGGGGGTAGGGTGGGGCCACAATGGGGGGTTGAATTTTTACATAGGAATATATAGAGTATATCTTTAAAAATCTTCTTCTCAGAAACTAATCAGCAAGGAAAGATGAAACTTGTATGGAAGCATCCTCAGGTAGTGTAGATTCAAAGTTGTGAAAATCATGACCCCGGGGGGTAGGGTGGGGCCACAATGGGGGTTGAATTTTTACATAGGAATATTAAGGTAAATCTTTAAAAATCTTCTTCTCAGAAACTAATCAGCCAGGAAAGATGAAACTTGTGTGGAAGCATCCTCAGGTAGTGTAGATTCAAAGATGTGAAAATCATGACCCCAGGGGGTAGGGTGGGGCCACAATTGGGGGTTGAATTTCTACATAGGAATATATAGAGGAAATCTTTAAAAATCTTCTTCTCAAAAACTGATCAGCCAGGAAAGCTGAAACTTGTGTGGAAGCATCTTCAGGTAGTGAAAATTCAAAGTTGTGAAAATCATGACCCCCGGGAGTTGGATAGGGCCACAATTGGGGGTCGAATTTTTACATAGGAATATATAGAGTATATCTTTAAAAATCTTCTTCTCAAGAACCATTTGGCCAGGAAAGCTGAAACTTGCGTGGAATCATCCCCAGGTAGGGTATATTCAAATTAAAGAAGTGAAAATCATGACCCCCGGGGGTAGGATGGGGCCACAATGGGGGGGTCAAATTTTTACATAGGAATATATAGAGTAAATCTTTAAAAATCTTCTTCTCAGAAACTAATTAGTATGGAAAGCTGAAACTTGTGTGGAAGCATCCTCTGGTAGTGTAGATTCAAAGTTGTGAAAATCATGACCCCCCGGGGTAGGGTGGGGCCGCAATTGGGGATTGAATTTCTACATAGGAATATATAGAGTAAATCTTTAAAAATCTTCTTCTCAGAAACTAATCAGCCAGGTGATTCTTTAAAATTGTTTAGACTTTGGCCCCTTGATGATTCTTGGGCCTCACAAGGGGTTCAGAGTTTGATATAGGTTTATATCCGATACATAAACAATTGTTTAGGATCTTTTTGAGAACTGCAATGCTCAACATGTGTTATGACTATAAAATCATCCTGTTAGAAAAGGGACTAATGATAATAAAAATAAGAATATCCAGGGTGGAAAATGTATTTTCATTTATACAGGATCTACATGTATTATACTACATTGTCCAGATAGTTTGTATTATGACTCCTTTAAGCTGATTTCATCATACCTATTGTTCCTCAGGTGAGCGATGTGGCCCATGGGCCTCTTGTTAACTTCTTCTTAAAAGCTACAAGGCCAATTGTTCCCATTTTTGGTGTGAAGCATCTTTATGGTAAGAGGAATGTAAATTGTGAAATTGGTGGCTCTACCACCACCAGGGTGCCACAGGTGGGGCCAAATATGCAAAAAACAGCCAAATTTTCAAAAATCTTCTTCTCTACTCCCACACATGTGAGGAAAAAACTGATTGCATGGTTATGATGTCCATGAAGCCCTCTACCAAAATTGTGAAATTCATGGCCCCTGGGTCAGGGGTTCAGGCTCTAGGGTGGGGCCAATATGGCCATATAGTAAAAATGTATTAAATCTTAGAAAATCTTCTTCTCTACTCCCATAGATATTTGTTAAAAACTAAATACATGGTTATAATGTCCATGAAGCCCTCTACCAAAATTGTGAAATTCATGGCCCCTGGGTCAGGGGTTCAGGCTCTAGGGTGGGGCCAATATGGCCATATAGTAAAAATGTATTAAATTTTAGAAAATCTTCTTCTCTACTCCCATAGATATTTGTTTAAAACTAAATGCATGGATATGATGTCCATGAAGCCCTCTACCAAAATTGTGAAATTCATGGCCCCTGGGTCAGGGGTTCAGGCTCTAGGGTGGGGCCAATATGGTCATATAGTAAAAATGTATTAAATCTTAGAAAATCTTCTTCTCTACTCCCATAGATATTTGTTTAAAACTAAATGCATGGATATGATGTCCATGAAGCCCTCTACCAAAATTGTGAAATTTATGGTCCCTGGGTCAGGGGTTCAGGCTCTAGGGTGGGGCCAAAATGGACATATAGTAAAAAATTTTAGAAAATCTTCTTCTCTACTCCCATATATATTTGTGAAAAACTAAAGGCCTGGATATGATGTACATGAAGTCTTCTACCTAAATTGTGAAATTTATGATCCCTGGGACAGGTGTTTAGGCACTAGGGTGGGGCCAATATGGCACAGGAAGGGCCCAAATATCTTGAAAACTGTTAAAATCCCCACCCCTAAACCATATATATTCTTGTTCCTTGTGTTAAGGGCCATCAAATGGTATGTAGGTCATGGGCCTCAGGGGTGGTTCCTGACCCCCCTCAAACAGGAAGAGCCCAAATATCTTGAAAACGGTTAAGAACCCCACCCCTAAACCATATATATTCTTGTTCCTTGTATCAAGGGGCATCATATGGTATGTAGGTCATGGGCCCTGGGGATGGTCCTGACCCCCCTTAAACAGGAAGTGCACAAATAACTTGAAAACGGTTGAGATCCCCACCCCTAAACCATATATATTCTTGTTCCTTGTGTCAAGGGGCATCATATGGTATGTAGGTCATGGAACTTGGGGTGGTCCTGACCCCCCTCAAACAGGTAGTGCCCGAATATCTTGAAAACGGTTGAGATCCCCACCCCTAAACCATATATATTCTTGTTCCTTGTGTCAAGGGGCTTCAAATGGTATGTAGGTCATGGGCCCCAGGGATGGTCCCGACCCCCCTCAAACAGGTAGTGCCCGAATATCTTGAAAACGGTTGAGATCCCCACCCCTAAACCATATATATTCTTGTTCCTTGTGTCAAGGGGCATCATATTGTATGTAGGTCATGGGCCCCGGGGATGGTCCTGACCCCCCTCAAACAGGAAGTGCACAAATAACTTGAAAACGGTTGAGATCCCCACCCCTAAACTATATATATTCTTGTTTCTTGTGTCAAGGGGCATCATATGGTATGTAGGTCATGGGCCCTTGGAGTGGTCCTGACCTCTCTCAAACAGGTAGTGCCTGAATATCTTGAAAACGGTTAATATCCCCACCCCTAAACCATATATATTCTTGTTCCTTGTTTATGTTAGTTCACCTGATATATAGTTAAGGACCCCTTAGAACCACATGAAACTTTGTGGGTCATCCCTACTCTAAATGATAGCCTTGTTCGTTTGGGAGACTTTATAATCGCCCCGATTATAATTACATCTTGTTTTCCCTTGCTTCTTCCTAATGGAGTTATCTTCCTTTGCTTGTTCATATGTAGTAATTAATCGTTGAATATAATGTAATTATAAAGAAGTTGTATGATCAAAAGAGTTATGCAAGGCTTTTTATCATTTGAAACAAAAACAGTTTTTGAACTTTCAAAATAAACAAATAGACTTGTTAATAGTAAAGTAATAATTGGCTAACTAAAATCACTGATATATAAAGGTAAAATGATTTTGGTATATATGCCAGATGGTGATTCTCAACGAATGTTGAATATTCAAAAACTGGAACAGGAGAAGTGAGTAACTCATGATGGCTTTTATCGATAAAGCTGGGTTTTTTTTCGTTTGTTTAAATGCCCATAGGGAGAGTTTCTGTCTGCCCCGGGGGGATGGGGGATGGGAGGTTGTTTTAGATAAAACATGAATAATAGCCACCTTGTTATTATTATTAAATTATTTTCGATCAGAATCTTGCACCTTTTCAATATCAGGTCATGCACTCTTTTATGATCTTTTAAGTTTTTCGCTAAAATTATAGGTTTAATAGTCGTTTTTGAAAAATTTCAGGCAGGGAGGTGGTCGTCATTACAAATTAAAAAATTTTCTATTCCAGAATAAAACTTAACTAAATGCATATATGAGACTCCTTGACAAGTTTGTGTATGGGTTATGCTACTCAGGTGACCGTTAAGGCCATTTGGCCTCTTGTTGGGAGTTGATTTTAATCAACTCTCCTATGCAGTTACTCAGGCAAACCGAAAGTGAAACAGTGTTGCACAAATCAACACCGCTGACAATATTTAGTTCTTGAAAATAATCAATAAATTTGATGTAATGTATTCTAAAGCATTGTTTTTCAAAGAAAACTTATCTATAGATACATTGTAAATAGTCTAATTTGAAATGCGACGAACAATTTAGATATTTTTGTAGTCGTACATTGTATGTATTCTTACGCCAGAGTTCATTATAGTCTCGTTCAACCAGACGCTCGGCTGTCTCCGTAAATCTCCGACAAGCAGAGAGTCTCTCTTGCTTGTCGGAGATTAACGGGGACAGCCGAGCCTCTGGTTGAACGAGTTTAGAGTTGCTTGGATCCATACGATTTCTCAGAAATATTTCAATTACTGATACGTAGTTTGATGGAATTAATTCTTTGAATAACATTATTCATATGGGGTTTTCACGAAATTCCTGCCATGCAAAATAACATATCGTTGATTTTAAAATGAATAATAATCGATAAAATCAACTCCCGTCAGTACTTCAGTACTTTGATTAATGAAAGAAGTTATTAAAAACGAATTGTCTCATGAATGCCTTATTAGATTTAGTCAAAACCGGAAGTACAGGAAGAAAACAAAATGAAAGCATGTCAACTTATCGGAAGCATATTGGTGGATCTTGCAATTTTCCAAGCTTGTAATATTAAAGTTTATTCATGAAATTAACTTTTATGAAGCATTAAAAGTACAGTTTTAGAAGAAATCATCAATTATTGTGGACATAACATCGTCTAGAAATAGATAGTAATAATACTATGACGTGAATAGGCACTTAGCATGTACACATTGAATTTAGCTGGGTACGCTTATTATTATAGTCTGGTTAATATAATAATTTTTCCTGACAAAATAAGTATTATATTAAGCGGAATCCACTGTATTATTCTTTAATTTAATAAATTTTATTGTCAATTATTTGATGGCACTATAAGAAACAAAGCAAAATTGCACTTAATATTTGTTTATTTAGTTTGAAGACATAAAACGTGTATCAAGATAAAGCAACTCGAATTTAATTAGAGAAGTTTATATGTTTGAGCAACAATTTTGATTCAATTTATCTGTCTCTGTTGCACATCAAAAACGTCCAAAAATGAGTATCCATTAATCCCACACCGACACTAATTTTTGCAAAAAGGTTCAAAGCAGTTGTATTCTCAGTGAATGTGGAGGATCAGAGAATTTTTAATCCAGTTTTGTGTCATGGCATACATGTTAACCACCAGTGATGAAAAAGAGGTAGATTTTGAAACGAAAAGCCGTAGCATTGCGCGCAGCATTTTTCGCGTATATTTCAAAGCACAGATTTTCAGCTCACATGAGCTGAAAGCTCAAGTGAGCTTTTCTGATCACAGTTTGTCCGTCGTCCGTCTGTCCGTCTGTTCGTCCGTCTGTCTGTCCGTCTGTCTGTAAACTTTTCACATTTTCGACATCTTCTCCAGAACCACTCGGCCAATTTCAAAGAAACTTGGCACAAAGCACCTTTAGGCAAAGAGGATTCAAAGTTGTGAAAATTAAGGACCACGCTCTTTTACAAAGGGAGATAATTAGAAATTATTGAAAATTTTCGTGAATTTTTTAAAAATCTTCGTCTCAAGAACCATTCAGTCAGGAAAGCTGAAACTTATGTGGAAGCATCCTCAGGTAGTGTAGATTCAAAGTTGTGAAAATTATGACCCCTAGAGGTAGGGTGGGGCCACAATGGGGTTTGAGTTTTTACATAGGAATATATAGAGTAAATCTTAAAAAACCATCTTCATAAAAACCAATCGGCCAGGAAAGGTGAGACTTATGTGGAAGCATCATCAGTTACTGAAGATTCAAAGTTGTGAAAATCATGACCCCCGGGGGTAGGGTGGGGCCACAATAGGGGGATCAAATTTTACATAGGAATATTTAGAGTAAACTAGATGATATCCCGCGCAAGCGCTGGGATTAACAATAATTCACATATTATATTATATTCACATATTATATTATAATACAATGCTTAATATGTTGAACCAAGTTTTTTTGTTCATTTGTCTATGTATTGTGTCCGAAATTTTTCTTAATTGCTTTTCTTAAAATATTCTATAAAATTGAAACAAAAAGCAACTGCGTAGCTGAAAAAATTAAGAGGAAAGGACAGTGATGAAAATCTAAGCTGAAATGCAGTATAAACACATGAACATGTACATGGCCTTAATTCTTTTTGTTGCAGCTGACTGGAAAAAAAATGACTATCATCTCATTTCAAACCAGAGTGTGGGTGTATAGAGCGTGGTATCTCTTTTTAGAATTTTGTTCTTTATGTCAAATTTCACTTATTATTGCCCAAAATAAGAAATTTAGATAAAACACTGTCAACAAATTAATTTATAAGGTTTACTACCAATCTGTCGTGGTATAAAAAATGTATATGTTATTTAAAAACGTGTACGCACTTTTCGTCATAGTGTTAATTAGTCAACCCTATTTTTTGGCATCCCGTTCTGTAAAGTTCTTTCCATCAAAAATAAAATCGCGTCTATTGGCCCATTTTATTTATTAACTTTTTTGTATTAACCTGATGTCCGATCTGCCCACAAAGCATGGTGACTCATCCTACATTCTCCAACATGACGTTAATTAGCCAAACCGCGTTCTTGGTTACCCGTTCTGGAAAGTTCTATTCATCAAAACAAAAATCGCTCATTCAAGAAACGAATTGGCTCATTTTAATTATTCTACATTTGTCAAATCTCAATTCTTATGTATACCCGAAATAGGTTCACAGGATATATATTCACTCTTTACATAATTATTCAATATTATTTAATTGTAAGTAAATTTTTTGATGCAAACTCCCACTGACTTGGATCCGCCAAAGCGTGTCCACCACCTTACTCACATATTTGCTATTTCGGGCTGGTTTATCGAAAATGAAAGTAGATTTTTAAATTATCTTACAATAATTACTTATCAGGTAAAATTCAATTATAGCTTACGGACATCAACTCACACATGTTGAAATGCCAAAGGTGTGAGCAGTTACTCGGGTGCAGGCATTTCGAAGTTTATTGGCAAAATGCCTTAATTTATAAGTATAGATCTTTAAAAATCTTCTTGACTTCTCAGAAACCAATCAGCCAGGAAAGCTGAAACTTATGTGGAAGCATTCTCAGGAAGTGTAGATTCAAAGTTGTGAAAATCATGACCCCCAGGGGTAGGGTGGGGCCACAATGGGGTGGGGAGTTGAATTGTTGCATTGGAATATATAGAGTAAACCTTTGAAAATCTTCTTCTCAGACAACAATCGGCCAGGAAAGCTGAAACTTGTGTGGAAGTACCCTCAGGTAGTGTAAATTCAAAGTTGTGAAAATCATGACCCCCGGGGGTAGGGTGGGGCCACAATTGGGTGTTGAATTTTTACATAGGAATATATAGAGTAAATGTTAAAAAATCTTCTACTCATAAACCAATCAGCCAGGAAAGCTGAAACCTTTGTGAAAGCATCCTCAGGTAGTGTAGATTCAAAGTTGTGAAAATCATGACCCCGGGGGGTAGGGTGGGGCCACAATGGGGGGTCAAATTTTTACATAGGAATATATAGAGCAATTCTTTAAAAATCTTCTTCTCAGAAACCAATCGGCCAGGAAATCCAAAACTTATGTGGAAGCTTCTTCAGGTAGTGTAGATTCAAGTTGTGAAAATCATTATCTCTGGGGGTAAGGTGGGGCCACAATGGGGGGTTGATTTTTTACATAGGAATATATAGTTTTTAAAAATCTTCTTCTCAGACACCAATTGGCCAGAAAAGCTGAAACTTGTGTAGAAGCATATGGTTTTACTTATATGCAAGCATTTTGACATATTGCTGATTCTTTAAAATTGTTTAGACTCTGGCCCCTGGACGATTCTTGGACCTCACAAGGGGTTCAGAGTTTGATGCAGGTTAATATCCCATATAGAATCAATTGTTAGGATCATTTTTAGAACTGCAATGCTCAAAATGTGATATGACTATAAAATCATCCTGTTAGAAAAGGGACTTGATTATAAACATAAGAATATTCAGGGGGAAAATTAATTTTTATTTATACAGGATCGACATGTATTATACCACATTGTCCAGATATTTTGTATTATGACTCCATTAAGCTGATTTTTTCATGCCTATTGTTACTCAGGTGAGCGATGTGGCCCATGGGCTTTTGTTTAAAATATATTTCTATTAAACTATACTTTCATGTTCATTTTGTCTTCCTTCATGAATCAGAATAGATTTACACATATTTTCATGGGTCAGAACCAACACAATCTGTTTTCTAAATGAAAATATTAGCATAAAACTTTGTTTGATGTGCCTTTTGATTCATCACCCATGTAAGAAATTTCTCTATATTTAGTTACTTATTAGGTCATTTAGCAAATGACATTTATTATCAATTAAAATAATTCCTTACATGTTCTGTGAATATGCATTGTTTTATTAGGTCACCTGAGTAAACTCAGGTGACCTATTGCTATCTGTTTTTGTCCGTCGTCGTGCGTTAACAATTTACATTTTTAACTTCTTCTTAAAAACTACAAGGCCAATTGTTCCCATTTTTGGTGTGAAGCATCTTTATGGTAAGAGGAATGTAAATTGTGAAATTGGTGGCTCTACCACCACCAGGGTGCCACAGGTGGGGCCAAATATGCAAAAAACAGCCAAATTTTCAAAAATCTTCTTCTCTACTCCCACACATGTGAGGAAAAAACTGATTGCATGGTTATGATGTCCATGAAGCCCTCTACCAAAATTGTGAAATTCATGGCCCCTGGGTCAGGGGTTCAGGCTCTAGGGTGGGGCCAATATGGCCATATAGTAAAAATGTATTAAATCTTAGAAAATCTTCTTCTCTACTCCCATAGATATTTGTTAAAAACTAAATGCATGGATATGATGTCCATGAAGCCCTCTACCAAAATTGTGAAATTCATGGCCCCTGGGTCAGGGGTTCAGGCTCTAGGGTGGGGCCAATATGGCCATATAGTAAAAATGTATTAAATCTAAGAAAATCTTTTTCTATACTCCCATATATATTTGTTAAAATCTAAATGCATGGTTATGATGTCCATGAAGCCCTCTACCAAAATTGTGAAATTTATGGTCTCTGGGTCAGGGGTTCAGGCTCTAGGGTGGGGCCAATATGGCCATATAGTAAAAATGTATTAAATCTTAGAAAATCTTCTTCTCTACTCCCATATATATTTGTTAAAATCTAAATGCATGGTTATGATGTCCATGAAGCCCTCTACCAAAATTGTGAAATTTATGGTCTCTGGGTCAAGGGTTCAGGCTCTAGGGTGGGGCCAATATGGCCATATAGTAAAAATGTATTAAATTTTAGAAAATCTTCTTCTCTACTCCCATATTTATTTGTGAAAAACTAAAGGCCTGGATATGATGTACATGAAGTCTTCTACCTAAATTGTGAAATTTATGACCCCTGGGACAGGTGTTTAGGCACTAGGGTGGGGCCAATATGGCACAGGAAGGGCCCAAATATCTTGAAAACTGTTAAAATCCCCACCCCTAAACCATATATATTCTTGTTCCTTGTGTTAAGGGCCATCAAATGGTATGTAGGTCATGGGCCTCAGGGGTGGTTCCTGACCCCCATCAAACAGGAAGAGCCCAAATATCTTGAAAACGGTTAAGAACCCCACCCCTAAACCATATATATTCTTGTTTCATGTGTCAAGGGGCATCATATGGTATGTAGGTCATGGGCCCTGGGGATGGTCCTGACCCCCCTCAAACAGGAAGTGCACAAATATCTTGAAAACGGTTGAGATCCCCACCCCTAAACCATATATATTCTTGTTCCTTGTGTCAAGGGGCTTCATATGGTATGTAGGTCATGGGCCCCAGGGATGGTCCTGACCCCCCTCAAACAGGTAGTGCCCAAATATCTTGAAAACGGTTGATATCCCCCCCTTAAACCATATTTATTCTTGTTCCTTGTGTCAAGGGGCTTCATATGGTATGTAGGTCATGGGCCCCAGGGATGGTCCTGACCCCCCTCAAACAGGTAGTGCCCAAATATCTTGAAAACGGTTGATATCCCCACCCCTAAACCATATATATTCTTGTTCCTTGTGTCAAGGGGCATCATATTGTATGTAGGTCATGGGCCCCGGGGATGGTCCTGACCCCCCTCAAACAGGAAGTGCACAAATAACTTGAAAATGGTTGAGATCCCCACCCCTAAACTATATATATTCTTGTTCCTTGTGTCAAGGGGCATCATATGGTATGTAGGTCATGGGCCCTTGGGGTGGTCCTGACCCCTCTCAAACAGGTAGTGCCTGAATATCTTGAAAACGGTTAATATCCCCACCCCTAAACCATATATATTCTTGTTCCTTGTTTATGTTAATAGTAAAGTAATAATTGGCTAACTGAAATCACTGATATATAAAGGTAAAATGATTTTGGTATATATGCCAGATGGTGATTCTCAACGAATGTTGAATATTCAAAAACTGGAACAGGAGAAGTGAGTAACTTATGATGGCTTTTATCGATAAAGCTGGGTTTTTTTTCGTTTGTTTAAATGCCCATAGGGAGAGTTTCTGTCTGCCCCGGGGGGATGGGGGATGGGAGGTTGTTTTAGATAAAACATGAATAATAGCCACCTTGTTATTATTATTAAATTATTTTCTATCAGAGTCTTGCACCTTTTCAATATCAGGTCATGCACTCTTTTATGATCTTTTAAGTTTTTCGCTAAAATTATAGGTTTAATAGTCCTTTTTGAAAGATTTCAGGCAGGAGGTGGTCATCATTACAAATTAAAAAATTTTCTATTCCAGAATAAAACTTAACTAAATATGCATATATGAGACTCCTTGACAAGTTTGTGTATGGGTTATGCTACTCAGGTGACCGGTAAGGCCATTTGGCCTCTTGTAATTTACTTGATTTTGGGACATTTTCATTGATTTTGTGGTGTGACCCATGAAAATAATGTCAACTAGCAACCGTTCAATTTTCGAATAGAAACATCGAACGCCATTTTTTACTGATAGCAGCCATTTAGGTACTACACCATGTTTATAAACCTCTGAAGATCACCTCTCAGGTGATTTACATCAAATACAGCAAAGTTTTACAGAAATAAGAGAGTCCATGGTGAAAAAATCGGATTTCAAAATCTTGATCTTGGAAATATTGTTAGACCTGCAAAATGAAATAAAAAGTTAAATAAAACAAGAAATTAATTGTCAATGAAATGAAAAAAAATTTAGAAGAAAGTATCAGAAACAAAGTAAAGGAAGAGTTCGAAGATAAAATTGATGATAAGTGTAAAGAATTCGAAATGCAAACAAAAGAAATCTCTGACGGATTTACCATAAAGTATCGTTTATAATACGCACTCGTGTATAATACGCAACCCCCAAAGTTTGCCAAAAGTTGGCCAAAAAAACCAGCAGGCCCTATGTATTATATTCACCCAAAAAATGTCGAAATCAACGACCGCAATTTCCCCCAAAACTATTAATGTTTCATAATAATTTTATAATCCAAGTGCAATTTCTGTAATTTTGTGATCGGAACATTAGCTCAGACAAAGAAAATTGACAGCTGCCATTTTCACAAATAACTATCGATGTTGTATGATAATTTTATAACCCAAGCGCAATTACTGTAATTTCGTGATCGAAACTTGACCCAAGCAATATTAGAGTCAAGGTCTCACCAAAAAAACCCCACAAGCCGTTTTTTTTTCGTAATGAAATCCAAGCGCAATTAATTATTTGATCATCGTCATAATTGATGAAAGGCGTACAATGTGAAAATGAAAATTAAATGGGCGGAGTTAAAAAAAACTTATTGTTTTTTGTTCTTACAAGTTTACATACCAAATTTTTTAAAAGTTAGGTCGATCCTGTTTATAGGACAAAGAAGCCTGTTTTTTTCTAAAAAATAAAAAAAAGTATAAATAGGTCGACTTCAAAGAATTGGTCAAAAATTAATACAAGTGTGAATGATAGTAGCCTTTAATTTTATTTTACAGTTTTAAACAAAAGGGAAATAAAATGCATTTCTGAAATTTACACACCGTAAGAAAATATCTGAAATTGCATCAACATTTTCAAACCAATTTATTCAGTACAGTGGATTAATTTAAGATCGATTGTTTATTACTTCTCAGCCATGTGTACAAACTGGTGTTAACCAGGGGATAGTAACCTAACCTGGAGGCATGAATACGGTAGCACATGCAACCTTATTTTTCAAGATTTTTGGATATATACTACCATATGGCTTAAACAATGTGTACATAATCATGATAATCGTTCACGCCTCTGTGTTACTTTTTACTGTCGTATGTCGTCATCATCTAGTTGTACATATGATCGATGTATTTTTAACAGTGTCTATGTAAAGCAATAACGATTAACTGCATAACTGGACACAAAGTAATCAAGTTTAATCAAATCATAATAATTGGTATTTACTTGAGAACACCCTGTGAAGTCAGACACAAGACAGGTGCATGCTTCTGACACAGGAAATTGTTAAACAAACATTGACCACGCGCCGAGTCAACAGGTGGCTGCTTACGTAATGGTGAATACACTGGTGATAACTTGTTTTATGCAAGAAATAGTGGTGAGAGAGGATAAATATTTCAATACGTGGAAATAAAACTAACTTAAAATAGGTATTTCTGACAAAGCAAGTTTAGTTTACAAACAACTTGCATAACACGCGATATTGGTAGTCATACTCCCGTGGTGTACAGAATCAGAGCCTGAAAAAATAGGGTAAAATTTTGTTCCTATGTATAACACGCACCTCCTACTTTTGATCAAATTTTAGCTGAAAATAAGTGTGTGTTATACAAGAGACTTTATGGTAACATATCATATAATTAAATAATTAAATAGCATATAATATGAATTCTCTTGGTTTACTTGTCATTAATAACAGTCATATCTTAAAATTTATATTGTAGGATGTTGAATGAAGCAAAGCAAAAAAGTTGCTTGTACATATTATATACTAGCGGAAAAAAGAAACTGTGCCTTATAAAATTTAGTATAATTTTTCTATATCTATTGTTTGTATTTATAAAATTCAAACAATAGATAATGGTATTGTTTTTGACAATATCGGATGGTAACCGTCCGGGTGCACGGACTTTTTCATGGTTAGTGAGCACCTGTTGTTTATTGAAGAATTTGTACGCACGAGTTTTACGGGCCAATATTGTTTGGAATAAGAACTGTAAAGGATTTGTTTAAACTTTTTTTGTTAAGGAAATCACTTTAGTTTCAACAAAATTTACCCCTATGTCATGCCACGACTCAACGAAAACCAACGTAATCATGCTGTTGGGATGCTGCAAGCTGGAATGGCACAAAATACTGTAGCAAGACACTTTGGAGTTCATCGGAACACCATCCAGTCATTATGGAGACGTTTTCAACAATCTGGCAACACCCAGAATCGACCGCGCTCTGGGCGACCTCGTGTGACGTCACGTCAACAGGACAACCACATTAGACTTGTGCATCTGAGAAATCGTTTCCAGACAGCAAGTTTGACTGCCCGTAGCATTCCAGGGCTTCAGCCAATTAGTCCAAGAACTGTGCGTAATCGTCTGCTCGAGCAAAACATCAGACCAAGACGTCCAGCGGTGCGCCCAGTACTGCTTCAACGTCATCGTATCGCCAGACTAGCGTGGTGCACACGACATCTGCGATTCAGAATACAGGACTGGGCCGACGAATCCAGATTTCATTTGGATAGCAGTGACGGCCGTTGTAGGGTGTATCGTCGCGTTGTGGAGCGTTACCAGGACACTTGTGTTGTACAACGTCGACAATTTGGTGGAGGTAGCGTTATGGTGTGTGGTGGAATATCAGCACGTGGAAGGACCCCTCTACAAATTGTCAATGAAAATCTCACCGGCGTACGCTATCGAGATGAAATTATTCAGCGTCATGTGATACCCTTCATACAGAGACATCAAAATCACATCACTCTGCAGCAAGACAACGCAAGGCCACACGTTGTACGTGTAGTCAGGGACTTGTTTGTTCAACAGAATGTCGATGTCTTGCCTTGGCCAGCTGTTTCCCCCGATTTGTCGCCGATCGAGCACGTCTGGGATGAAATGGAAAGACGTTTACGCCGTTTACCAAATCAGCCAGTGACATTGGCTGATTTAGGCCAGGCTTTAACCAACATCTGGAACAACATCCCTCAAGCATTTCTGAACACTTAGTGGCATCAATGAGGCGTCGCTGTCAAGCATGCGTGAACGCAAATGGTTGTCACACGCGTTATTAATTTTGTTAATTCAATTTCAAATAACAGTGACTTTGAGTGTGCTGAAATTGACGTTATTCGACGTTGACATTAATGTGTTATGAGATGTTGTTAGGAATACATGTGTTAACAGTATTACAAAAAATAAAATTTGTTCATTGTAAGTTTTAAATGTTTTTTCATATATTAAATAATGCACAGTTTCTTTTTTCCGCTAGTATATAAACAAGAGGCTTACAGGCCTTGATGGTCACCTGAGTACCAAAGCCCTTTTGAAATCTAAACCACTCCTCTGACTGTTACCCCAGCTTTATTTTTCCCTAGCTCGAAATGCCAAAAATTGTAAACTTTTGATAAAAGAGACCTGCAGGCCTTTAATGGCAATTGCAATAACTCTCAAATTGACATATACCTGCCCATAGTGAATGATATACATGTAGATTTCAACTTTTTTGTTTTGAAATTTTTTGTTGTTACTATTCGATAGACACGCTTTAATAACTTCAGAATATGAAAATTGTTTAAAATCGATCCACACATTCTCGAGATTTTGGGCTCCAAAGTCTTAAAACGAGAGTCCGCGTAGCTCAGTCGTTAGAGTAGTGGACTTGTGCCCAGGCGACCCAGGTATAGTCCCTGATACCGAATGTTTTTTCTTTCTTAATTGTATTTTGTTTAACGATTTTCTTTAAAATAAGGGATTTAATTGTTTTTAGCTCACCTGAACCGAAGGTTCAAGTTAGCTTTTCTGATCCCCCGTTGTCCGTCGTCCGTCTGTCCGTTTGTAAACTTTTCACATTTTAGACTTCTCTTCTAAAACCACTGGGCCAAATTTAACCAAATTTGGTACAAAGCATCCTTATGGAAAGCGGAATATAAATTGTTAAAATAAAGGGCACAACCCTTTTTAAAGGGGAGATAATTGCGAAACAGTGAGTATAGGGTGTGTGTCTTTAAAAATCTTGTATATATAGTGAAGATTCTAAACTGTAAAAAGCGTGACCCTCGGACCAAAACTGGGGCCCCAGGCGGGGTTCAAAGTGTAACATAGAAATACATAGAAAATTGTTTACAAGATTTTTTTTTCTCATTTATTCAACTAAATTGTGCACAAAAAAACCCAACTGTGTCTCCCTGATTATTTACAACTCATTGCATAAGTATAAGTTTGCTTAATCAAGAAATGGCAGATGAATACGATAAGGTTTAAAAATTCACTAAATATTATTTTAGTTTATCGCTATCAATTTATTTGGAGACCGTGCCCGATAAGAATAAAAATTAATGTAAGCGATAAATGTATCTTGTGATTTTGTTGCAATATTGCAGCTAGTGTGGTTGAGCATTATAGATACGGCAGATCAACGCACGTGGTGTGGATTTGTTTGTAAACGGTAATCTTGTTTCACACGGGAATTGAAATAAATAAAAGTATGTTTTATTATAATTAGGGAAACACTGTTAATGTGTTACCTTCGTATACAAATGATGAACCCGTGAAATTTCTTCAAAGACTGTTTAAAGCAGAAAGATATAATTTATTTTTGAACTTAGAAATTTCTTCGATTTTTGTAACCATGATGAGTTATGATTCATTGTATAACAAAATGCATCACTGCGTAATTTATAAGGAAATATACTGAGTACACAATCACATGGTGATGTTAAAATTGCAAATAAAAATATATTTGTTTGGTTTCTTTTTAAAGCAGCAGTTGCATATGTACAAATTTAGTTACACAAAACATGTTTATTCTGATATTATTTGACATACGACTATTGGAAGTCCAGGGGCGTAGCTTAGGTTTGTTTAATGTGGAAGCAAATTAAGGCAGGGGGTTTGGGGGCCGCCTTGAGGCCCCCAATGGGTCAAGAGCGAAGCTCTGGTGGGAGCCCAAGGGGCGAAGCCCCAGGAAGCTGGCGAGTTTTCAGCATTTCAGATGCTTAATTTTGAGTATCCAGAAAAAGGAGTTTTATCAAAATAACCCCAGTTTTTAATGTTTAAAATTCTTACTTCATCATCATCATCATAAAATTAACGATAAACAAGAAAAAGTACTGATGAGTTATGATGAGATTAATTAAATTTTTATCTAACAAGTCTTGTGCTTAATTTCTCTCCTACTGGTCTATAACATTTTTGTCTACAAACATACTCTTATATTAATACAAAAAATAATTATGTATTTAAACTTTAAGATTCCGTTAATTCTTGATAATCTATTCATAATCATTGTCAATCTGTCACTCAGGTTATGGAATTGTATGCAAATAATAATATACAAATATCAGAAGAGCAATTATTAATTTTTTATTTATTGATAAAAAGGCAATTGAAGTCGTCTTTGCTTTTTCTCAGCAAAATCTGAGGGACATGTAACAGCTGCTACATTGACTTCGGTATCCATGTAAATGTGTATAGTTGCTAAAGACAACAATCTTTGTCCCGTTATTGTTGACCTGAGGTATGTCTTAGGCCTGCGGTTAAGCGACGCTGAAACAGCGTTCTGTGGTTTCTGAAGTTGCAAATATTTCCAAACATTTGAAAATGTTAAAGATAAAACAAAGCGAAACAATAAAATCAAACTTGTAATTGAACAAGCGTAAGACCTGGCCATCGCCCTGTTGTTTGAGATCTTCTAAAGAAGATACGACAACGTTGTATGCGGCTAAAAAGGTACTCAAAAATACTCTTATTTATTAGTGTTCAATATTTAAAATATTAAGTACTTATTTTTTTTTTATTTGACTTTAATTTTTTTTTTTTTTTTTACAAAACAATGTGGAAGCACGTGCTTCCGTGCTTCAATGAAAGCTACGCCACTGTGAACAAAAATTCAAATTAATGATATCTAAATTAAAGAAAATGTCAGCTCGACACCTTTGTGGCCGTTCCAGCCTTTGATATGTACATGTTTAGTGAAGATTCTAAATTGTAAAAATCGTGACCCCTGGGCCAAAACTGGGGCCCCAGGCGGGGTTTAAAGTATAACATAGAAATACATAGGAAAAATGTTTAAAAATCTTCGTCTCAAGAACCACTGCACCAGAAATGCCAATATTTACACAAAAGCTTGTATATATAGTGAAGATTCTAAATTGTAAAAGTTGTGACCCCCGGACAAACAGTGGGGGCCCAGGCGGAGTTCAAAGTTTAACATATATAGGAAAATGTTCTTCTTAAGAACTACAATGCAACAGTTTGGGATATTACTATACATACATCCTTAAATAATGTAGATTCTAATTTGTAAAAATCGTGACTCCCAGACTAATGCTGGGGCACCAAGAGGGGTTCAAAATTTAACATTTTAAAAAATATTTAGGAAAAGTTTAAAAATGTTTTTCTCAAGAACTACAATGTTACAGTTTGTGAAATTACTATGCATGCATCCGTGGGTTATGTAGATTCTTATTTGGTAAAATGATCCCCGGACTAATGCTGGGGCCCCAAGAGGGGGTAAAGTTTAATATAGAAATATATAGGTAGCATGTTAAAAAATCTTCTTCTCGAGAACTACAATGCTACAATTTGTGAGATTACTATGCATACAACCTTGGATAATGTAGATTCGATAGTTTTAAAATAGTGACCCCTGGACCAATACTGGGGACCCAAGATGGGTTGAAAGTTTAATGTAGAAGTATATATGGAAAATGTTTAAAAATCTTCTTCTCGAGAACTACAATGCTTCAATTTGTCAGATAACTACGTAAGCATCCTCAAATAGTGTAGATTCTAAATTATAAAAGCCGTGACCCTCGATCTAATACTGGGGCCCCAAGAGGGGTTCAAAGTTTAACATAGAAATAAAGACGGAAAATGTTTTAAATCTTTTTCTAGAGAACTACAATGCTTCATTTTGTGAGATTACTATGCAAGCATCCTTAAGTAATGTAGATTCTAAATAAATAAAGCTGTGACCACTAGACTAATACTGGGGCCCCAAGAGGGGTTCAAAGTTTGACATAGAAATATATATGGAAATGTTTTTTAAAAGTTTTTTCTCGAGAACTATTATGCTACAGTTTGTGAGATTACTATGCAAGGATCCTCAAATAGTATAAATTTTAAATTGTTAAAGCCAACCATAAACCTCGGACCAATACTGGGGCCCCAGATAGGGGTTCAAATTTTAAAATAGAAATAGCATATGCTACGAAATAGAATATTACAAGGAACTGCTGTTCAGGTGAGCGATGTGGCCCATGGGCCTCTTGTTTGTTTTAGTTTTATCATAAATTTAAATAATAACGGCTTTTTTAGTACAAATATAGAGCTCGTTTCAAAATACCGTTAATTGCCTGCTTTGTGACAGTCTGTCAGCAGCTATCTAAATTCAGACGCTCGTAGCATCGCCAGCATCAAAGTCATGCCACCGAAGCACCTCTGCAATACGACCGCATTAGAGTTTGCCGGGTCGCTTTGCCGGCATCAAACAAATGCCACCATCTTAATGAGTGTTATAATGCATACAACATATAGCGAAATAACTGTTCTCCTAACAAAATACCCATGTTTCAATTATTAGTCCCCTACCGGTTTCAACGGAGGGGACTATAGCTTTCCTCTGTGTCCGTCTGTCTGTCTGTCCATCTGTCTGTCCCACTTCTGTTTTCCACACTTTTTTTCTTTATGCGTTTGAGGAATAATATGAAACTTGCTGAACAGCTTCAAAATGTCAAACTACAGATCAAGTTTACATTTTTGTAGTGTCTGGTTGACATATTTTTGAGAAAATTAACTTTTTGTATTCCAATTTTTTATTGTTTGGGTTCGTTATCGGGTTCGGTGTGTATTGAATAAACAAGGCCAGTATGTAGTCAGTAATAATATCGTGCATTACTTGTACCATTCCTTTTATCATTTCTAACAAATAAATAAGTTCTGTAAAATAGTGTCAAGCATTGTGTTGTAAATTTAAACGGCAGGCTTTTTTTGTATTATTACAATCGGGTTTGTTATCAGGTTGGTCTGTTGATTCGGGGTACAGAAGACGGTAAGAAAAGATATTGTGCATAACATTGCATTGTTTTCACAAATTTTTACCTGCGAATACTTAATGGACTTGGCGAAATTACAGGAGATAAAATAAAGAGTATTATTTTACCCATTTTTTATTAATTTCTATATCAACTATATGGTTTGAATTTCCTCTGTTCTTTTATCTCTAATTAAAGCATAACAGTTTATAATAGTTTTGAAATAGATGTATGCTTCCAAGCTTTCATAGAATAATACAAACCGGTAGGGGACGTGTATTGCTTATGCAATACTCTCAGAATGCTTGTTCTACATGACTTTAAACGGAGGGTTGTTTAATGTTGTTTAATGTTTATCCTTGTGTGGAAGCATCCTCATGTAGTGTAGATTCAAGTTTCTTCAAATCATGATCCCCGGGGGTAGGGTGGGGCCATAATGGGGGTTGAAATTTTACATAGGAATATATAAAGTAAATCTTTAAAAATCTTCTTCTCTGAAACTGATCAGCCAAGAAAGATGAAACTTGTGTGGAAGCATCCTCAGGTAGTGTAGATTCAAGTTTGTTCAAATCATGATCCCCAGGGGTAGGATGGGGCCACAATAGGGGGTTGAACTTTTACATAGGAATATATAGAGTAAATCTATAAAAATCTTCTTCTCTATAACTGATCAGCCGGAAAAGCTGTTACTTGTGTGGAAGCATCCTCAAGTAGTGTAGATTGACGTTTGTTCAAATGATGATCCCCAGGGGTAGGGTGGGGCCACAATGGAGGGGGGGAGTCTTATTTTAACCTAGGAATATATAGAGTAAATCTTTAAAAATCTTCTTTGAAACTGATCAGCCAGAAAAGCTGTAACTTGTGTGGAAGTATCCTCAGGTAGTGTAGATTCAAGTTTGTTCAAATCACCCTTGCTGCAGAATTATCCTGAGATATCCTAGGAAATCCTGAGAAATTCCTAAGATTTAATCCTAGGATATCCCAGGATTTTTCTTCAGATATCCTGGGATATGTTTTGGACAGGAATTCCTGGGATTTTCTAAGACTGTCCTCAGGCTGGTAGAATTGGGCCTCATTTTCCATGATTAATCCCAGGAATTATAACCTAGGAATTACCAGGAGTCCTGAGACCTAAAATGTCCCAGGAATTCCTAGGATTCCTGAGACTTAAAATGTCCCAGGAATTCCCAGAATATCCTAGGACATCAACGTTTAAAATATTTGATAGAAGCAAAACAATTATGTTCAGTATAAATATAAATATGATTTTTCTGGATTTTTTTTTATTATAATGCATATAATTATATATTGAATAAAATGCAATAGAAATGATGGAGCCATACAGAAAAATACTACTTTTTCGGCTGAATTCTTGTTCCTTCCTCAAAATCAGTCTCTCTTAATGTCCTTGTCCATTTTCTTATTCACTCTCTTTTATTCTTGAGTGTATGACCTCATTTACACTAAAAGTGATTTCAACATGAATATTTTACCTTTCTGGTCATTAATCCAAACTACAACTGCTGCATCATCTTCATGAATATTTTACCTTTCTGGTCATTAATCCGAACTACAACTGCTGCATCATCTGATTTTTTCATAGCACATGACATTGTGTAAACAGGTCCGTCTGCTTCATTCAAAAGTGCGTAATTATTGGGCGGAAGTGACGTTGTAGAATCAAAACAACACGTTGACGGTATATTCTGATGAATTGAAACTGTTCTTCTGTTGAATATTTTTTGTATAAAGCATTAGTTAATCATACTGAAATAATTGATTTAAATTAAAGATATCATTATTACATATTCAGAGTCTAGCCACAGGAATTGAATGAACGTACGAATTGTTTGCGCAGTTGATGCACAAGTCGTGTCTATTAGTTTAAACCCCCTCTGTTTTTTACCCTCAAGCTTTGGAACTTATTAATTTTTACTAAACATCCAGTTTCTTACATATTGAAGTTAAGTATGCATTTTGTAACGGCGACAAATTTACTCAACACCTCATAAACAATAGCGGACTCTTCGAAAATCAGAGCGTACTGTACATGTAACTACTGGAGTTTCAATAGCTTCTAAGCAAATGCATTATTGACAATGATCAATGGAATATTCATGAAACAGACTGATAGTCTTGGAGATTAATTGTTATCACATATGTGCTACAGTGATGCCATTCACGTATAAACAACGTATCAAAGGTTCTAAGAGCGACGAGGTCCAAATTTCAACGGAATGTTCATTCGTTCTCCACACACTTTTGCTTACATCTACTACTGAAATACACAACTGACCAAATATTTACTAAATTGACTAAATTGCTAAAACGCACTTTAAACAAGTAAGAAATCAATGTATACGGTACTATATATTTTATTAATAATTGAATTTTATTATATGTATATTTTTGATAAGAATGCCTTATTTATATAGGCGTTTGAATATTATAGATGTCTATGAATACTTTGTTCAAATATACATGCAAACAATAAATGTTCTAGTTATATTTTATTTAAATTTTCAGATGCATTGCCAGGTTTTCCCTGTATTTATGTATGTTCATCAATTGTTAATGAATTACATTTTAAGAATACATTCATAAAAAAAAAACCATTTAATTATTATAAACCATCTTTATGAACAACGTAGTTTTGGAAGTCCTGACATTGTTTCAAAAGTCCTAAGATATGGGAATTTCATTAAAATATTTAACTCCTGGCTCTAGATCAAATGTCCTGGCAAGAGTTGGATTTGAATAATGTAAGAAAAAAGTCCTGGGAGATCCCAGGAAGTCTTCTGTTGATATGTCAGGATTTCCCAGGATTTCTCAGTTTCAGGAATTTCTAAAAGCAGATTGTCAGGATATCCTAGGATTATTTGGGGTATCCTAGGAATTCCTGAGATGTGTTTGTAAGGTAGGAATAATTTCTGCACGGGCATGATTCCCAGGGGTAAGGGTGGGGCAACAATGGGGGGGGGGTCAAATTTTACATAGGAATATATAGTCAATCTTTAAATATCTTGTTCTCTGAAACTGATCAGCCAGAAAAGCTGTAACTTGTGTGAAGGCATCCTCAGGTAGTGTAGATTGAAGTTTGTTCAAATCATGATCCCTAAGGGTAGGGTCGGGCCACAGTGGGGGGGGGGGGTCGAATTTTCACATAGTAATATATTGAGAAGAATCTTTAAAAAATCTTCTTCTCAGAAACCGATTGGGCAGAAAAACTGTAACTTGTGTGGAAGGATCCTCAGGTAGGGAAGATTCAAATTGTTCAAATCATGATCCCTGGGGTAAGGCTGGGGCCACAATTAGAGGGGGGGATGTCAACAAATTTTTACATAGGAATATAATTAAATTTAAGTGTGTTAAATTATGGTTTATAAACAATTTTTAATTAACTGTGTACCTGTGTATATTCTGTATTTGTTTGTAGTATTTCCCTTATTATATTCTATTTTGTGTTTTAACACTTATAGCTGCGTGGATCAAATTACATGCTTAGCCTGTTGTTGGGCAATATTTCTATTTATAAATTTGGTCAGTGTTATCATATTACTAATTACATGCATTAGATAAGAGTAATCAGGGGAATTGATACCTACAGGGGGGGAGTCTGGTATTTATGTTCATTGTTTATAAGAAGACGCTATTGTGTAGACGCTTGATTAAGAAGCTATTATTTTCATTCAAAATCTACTCCTATCTTTACTATTCGAACTGGTGTGCTTTTATGGATTAATGCAGTAAGTGCGTATTTGCCGAGATACATATAACTTCGTAACCTTCGAGATACTTTGTGATCTGAATCTTTGCTTACAAGAAGCCATGGGACCTAAGCGAGCGTCCCGACCCGCGCCGTACAATCCAGACTTGCCAGTGAATTGGACGGCAGCAAGATTAAAAGAAGCTTTGGATTCCCGCGGAATCGCGTACTCTTCTAACGCACGAAGATCGGCGTTAGTTCGTTTGTACACGGAGAGTGAATTCCCAGGCTCTATAAATAGAACTGTGAATGATAGTGCGCGCTCCCATGATCCTCCACACATCAATGGCGACTCTAGTGTTAGGCGATCCCGTGATGCACCGCATCAAAACAACAATGGCGACCACGGTGTACTTATCGATCTTGTGTCGAAACCATCTTCAACAGTGCAGTCGCTGCAACAAAATGTGGTACATCTTACATCACGAGTGAACTCGTTGCAAGCAACCGCTATAAATCCATCGTCGACTGCAAGGAATAACGATGAACCAGGAAGCGAAACTCCGGCGAAGTCAACTACAACCGGCAGGAATCCCGAGTCTTCCTTCACACTGGACACGGCCTTTGCCGTATTTCCGCGGCAGCTGCAGGATCCCCAACACAGAGCCTGGAATTGAAGAGGACGAGATTCGGATTCGCAGCGGAATCTCTCCCCCTGGTTGAGACGATCTCTCCTCAACTGCGCCACCAAATTACCTCAGGTAGAGATGTCAATTTAGCATCTTTGTTAATACCATATTTCTCTCCCCATGACGAAAACGATGACACCAAGAAGCCAGACAAACGACTGCAGAAGTCGTTAAACATCGGCGAGTTCATTCAAGCTTTCGGAATTTACAAAAACATAATGTGTCAAGCGTATCCCCAAAGAAGACAGGAGTTAGATTTATACGAAAGGGACATAATTGACATGGCTACCCGCTACCCAGGCAATGGGTTCTACGAATATCATCGGCAATTTAGTCTTATGGCTGCTTCACATCTTAAGTATAATAACATTCTCATTGACTGGTCTGTTCGGAACAACACTTTATTTTGTAATTTGTTTGCGAATGCCAGACCGCAGTCATGTGCAACCTGCAACAGTACGCTGCACTCCACAGGCTTTTGCCCCGTTACCGACAAAGTTAGGGATAAGAGAAATGGGGACATGGATTTCTATGGACGTCGGAGAGAATTTCATGAAGGTAGAGAAATTTGTAACAATTTCAATGGTTTCAGAGGCTGTCACATACCTAGATGCAAGAACGCCCACATCTGCATCAGTTGCAGAGGAGACCACTCTAAACACAATTGCAGCTCAAAAAACTCCCAGCAGCCCCACACAAATGGGGCTTTCAAAAAGATGTAACTACCAACTTTGATAAGAAAACAACAATGCCCATCAACATAGACAGTCTTCAATCTCTCCTTCAAGATCATCCCGACACCCAATCTACAGAATATCTTATGAATGGTTTATGTTTCGGCTTCCATACTGGCTTCCAGGATCTTCCAAAGAATTCTCTGGAATGCAAAAATCTAAAGTCAGCTTCATTAAACTCGGACAGCGTTACAGAGATCGTAAACAAAGAACTAAACCTGGGTTACTTGTATGGTCCATTTTCAGAAATTCCCTTCCGACACTATCGCAATAACCCTATTGGGATAGCTGAAAGCAAATACTCTAAGAAAAAGCACCTCATTGTTGATATGTCAGCACCACACAATGACGAAGAAAATCCTAGCATGAATACTCTTATTGATAAGTCAGAATTCTCCCTGAGTTATGTTACAATGGACGATGCTATTAGACTAATTAAATTATGCGGGAAAGGAGCATCACTAATTAAAACAGACATTACTGATGCCTTCAAGATCATGCCTATATCATATGAGTTATGGCCATATCACGGAATTAAGTGGGACGATAAATACTATTTCTTCAAGCGCCTTGTCTTTGGTAGCAGATCGAGTCCAAAGATCTTTGACGCCCTGTCGTCCGCTGTGTGTTGGATTGCAGAGGAAAAATACATCGGAGAAGAAAACCGAAGGACCTTGTACAGAACTGGAATACCTTGGGATAACATTAGACTCCTGGAACATGGAAGCCCGTTTACCGCCAGAGAAGATCGATCGCATCTTATCTATCGTAAATTCCTTCAAAACACGCAAATCATGTACAAAGAGAGAATTGCTCAGTTTGCTGGGACATCTCAATTTTGCCTGCAGGGTTGTTCTGCCAGGTCGATCTTTCATTTCTCACCTCATAGCCTTATCAACCACAGTGGAGCCACTTCATTTCCATGTCCACTTAGACAGTATGTGTAGGGACGACCTTGCTATGTGGTCAGATTTCTTAAAAAGGTGGAATGGAGTGTCTTTTTTCATCGACGATAATGTGACAGAGGCCGCGGATATGCAGTTGTTTACAGACGCAACCCTTACTTCCTTCGGAGGTTTTTATCAAAATAAGTGGTTTCAAGGAGACTTCCCTGACAACATTTCCATGGAGAACACATCAATGGCTCTTTTTGAGCTATACCCTATCATTATGGCCTGTCTTCTGTGGGGTGGTACTTGGCCAAGGAAACGCATTCTTTTCCATTGTGACAACCAAGCAACCGTTGACATTATTAGGAAAGGACGCTCAAAAGTTAAAAGCATTATGAAACTAATGAGAACTTTAACTTTTCATGCAGCCTGTAACCATTATATTATTCATGCTGTTCATATTGATGGTGTCAAAAACACTATTGCTGACTCTCTCTCTCGTTATCAGATGCAGAGGTTTCGAACCCTGGCACCAGAAGCCGACCTGATGCCAACACCATGCCTGGAACATTCGCAGCTAATGAAGGACTGAGGGAGCAGTTAAATCAATTATGGGACGCGTCCTTAAGCAGTTCAACTAAGAGGGCCTACAGTTCAGCTTTACAATGTTTTCTGACCTTCATATCTATGAGTGGAATTGTGTTTCAATCTAACTGTCTTCCTATAGTAAATGAAACCTTGCTTATGTATTTTGTCACTCATTGTAAATCTGTTTTAAAACTTAAGTATGACACTATCAAATTGTATTTAGCAGGTATTAGATTTCACTATCTTAGAGCAGGTCATGGAGATTTTATGAACAATTATAACCAGCTACAATATGTGTTGCGAGGGGTGAAAAAGTCTCAAAACAATGTCTCTAACAACAGATTACCTATTACTGCAAGTATCTTGAAACAAATGTGGCATGTACTTGACAATGGAGTTTTTTCTCCATTTCTAGATCTGATGTTGAAATGTATGTTTTCCTGTGCTTTTTTGGGGTTTCTTAGATGTGGTGAAATTACTTGTAACAAAGCAAACTCTGTACATTTTTAAAAACATTTTTGATGTTAGCTTTGGATGTAATTGTTTTGTCTTGAGGTTGAGAACGTCCAAGACTGACCCATTCTCACAAGGTGTTGATATTACAATATTTGAGAATGATGTTTTCAAACCTGTTCATAACATGTGTTTATATATGCAGACCAGAAGATCTCTGTCGTGCTCTCCACATTCACCTTTGTTTATTACGGATGAATTCAATCATGGACCTATGCATAGAGATAGATTTATTCAGCATCTGAGATCCTTACTCACGCGAATTGGCTTGAACGATTCTAGATATGCAGGCCACTCCTTCAGGATTGGGGCAGCCACAGCTGCAGCTGCAGCAGGCGTTGAAGACCATGTGATTAAAGATCTGGGTTGATGGTCTTCTGACTGTTACGTTAGATATATTAGAACTGATCCCGAAGTTCTTAAAGACGCGCAAAGGAAGCTGTGTAACTTTTGACTTCATATATGAGTACCAGTATGTGTGTTTTGTAAACTAAACTATTGGTCATATAAAGTGTGGAAATCGGTATTAACTTTCATTTTCAAATGCAACCAATCCTTCATCAAACATATCCTTGGGGGCTTCACTCATTACTTCGTTCATTTGGCATTCATTCCTTGGGAATTTCCCCCAAGTCTATGTTTTAAAATTTTTGTTTGAAGGCACTTATAGATATTAATTATACTGTTAAAACCATTTTCTATCCATTTTTTATACTATAGGAGTTATGCATATGTTGATTAATGTAGTCTAGTTGTCTAGTTAGTATTTTAGATTTGAATACACCGGTAGTCTAGTTGTCTAGTTAGTATTTTAGCTTTGAATACACCTTGCAGTTGGTTTATTCCTTTATATTCGCTGGGATCAGCCCCGAGCGCAATCTGTTCTTGTCTAGAGGCCCGCTGGAGATCAGCCCCGGGTCATGCTTCGTTCTAATATATGCCCGCTGGGATCAACCCCGGGTCATGCTTCGTTCTAATTTATGCTCGCTGGGATCAGCCCCGGGCGCAATCTGTTCTAGTCTTGAGGCCCGCTGGAGATCAGCCCCGGGTCATGCTTCGTTCTAATATAAGCCCGCTGGGATCAGCCCCGGGTCATGCTTCGTTCTAATTTATGCCCGCTGGGATCAGCCCCGGGCGCAATCTGTTCTCGTCTTGAGGCCAGCTGGAGATCAGCCCCGGGTCATGCTTCGTTCTAATTCATGCTCGCTGGGATCAGCCCCGAGCACAATCTGTTCTAGTCTTGGATGCCCGCTGGAGATCAGCCCCGGGCATGGGTTTTGTGTCATTGTCATGCTAACAGCCCAGGCTATTGCTGTTAGGGAAGGAATGAGTAGCCCCCAAGCGCCAAACTATTTACATATGTATTTATTTTTTGGTGTTTACAAATATATGTTTATTATTGTTTTATGTATGATTGTATTTCGGTTGCAGTGTTTGTTTATTTAGCTATAATAGATGTTTGGGTATAAGATCCAATAAATTTTTGCTTCCTCTCAACTCTTGTTAATTGTTTATAAATAGGGAAAACTTTTTTAAAACTCAAATTGTCTAGAAAAGCTCTAACTTTAGTCAGTTCAATCTTCAAATAGTCTAGATTAAAATTTGTCAAAATGGGTGCGTATTATACATAAGACCTGCAGTTTTTAGCTCACCTGAGCTTTTCTTATCACTTTTTGTCCTGCGTCCGTCAGTCTATACATCTGTCTGTCTCTGTCTGTCTGTCCGTAAACTTTTTAAACATTTTCGACTTCTTCTCCAGAACCACTAAGCCGATTTCAACCAAACTTGGCACAAAGCATTCTTAGGTAAAGGGGATTCAAATTTTGTTAAAATGAAGGGCCATGCCTTCATTCAAGGGGAGATAATTAAAAATCATTGAAAATTTGTTGGTATTTTTCAAAAATCTTCTCAAAAACCATTCAGCCAGAAAAGCTGAAACTTGTGTGTAAGCACCCTCAGGTAGTGTAGATTCAAGTTTGTTCAAATCATGATCCCCGGGGTTAACGTGGGGCCACAATGGGGGGTAGAGTTTTTAAATAGGAATATATAGAGTAAATCTTTAAAAATCTTCTCTGAAACTGATTAGCCAGAAAAGCTGTAACTTGTGTGGAAGCATCCTCAAGTAGTGTAGATTGAAGTTTGTTCAAATTATGATCCCTGGGGATAGGATGGGGCCACAATGGGGGGTCGGATTTTTACAAAGGAATATATAGAGAAAAATCTTTAAAAATCTTCTTCTCAGAAACCGATCGGCCAGAAATGCTGAAACTTGTGTCAAAGCATTCTCGGTTAGGGTAGATTTATGTTGGATAAAATCATAATCCCTTAGGGTAGGGTGGGGCCACAGTGGGGGGGGGGGGGTGGGGGTGGGTCGAAATTTCACAATTGAATATATAGAGAAAATTCTTTAAAAAATCTTCTTCTGAGAAACTGATTGGATAGAAAAGCGGCAACTTGTGTGGAAGCATCCTCAGGTAGCAAAGATTCAAATTGTTCAAATCATGATCCCTGGGGGAAGGCTGGGGCCTCAGTTGGAGGGGGGAGGGGGTGTCACATAGAAAAATATAGGGAAAACTCTTCTAAAATACAAATTGTCTAGAAAAACTCTTTAACTTTCTAACTGCACAGGCCATCAAATATATTACTAGGATGAATACATTATAAAGAAGTGCAAATACAATGCAAGATTTTCAACAAATCTTGTCATTTCATGGTTGCATAAATTTCTGATCATGAAGTGAGTGAAAACGCCCATAAAGCTTGTAATATATTTTTCAGAAAACAACGTAAGGTCCATATCTCAGAGTTGCCATTAAAAGCAGAAGTGATTGAAATGGAAACCCTTGAAGAGGATAAAGAAGAGGTTATAATTGAAAGCTATAACCATACAAAGAATCCTGGAAGGTTGTTCCGTGCAATGGTTTCAGCGTATTTACCATCTGTTTTATTTACTGCTCTTCTCAAGCTGATTTATGACGTTATGCAGTTCATTAGTCCATTACTTTTAAAGTAAGTTTTTATACATGCATTTTCTAAAGAAAGTTCGGGTATATATATTGTTGTTATCCTGTTTCTGTCCGTTCGTCAGCCGTCACTTTTTTTTCTCATACTGCTCTTGCATTTTACAAATTTGACTTTTAATTTCTAAAATATGATATGGGATGTTATGTTGATTTGTAATTAGGTTTTAGAAATTTCATTTTTAATCATAGGGGCCAACTGGTGGATAAAATATGATTAGAGTTGTCCTGTTGATGTGTAATAAGGTTTTGGAAGTTTCATTTAAGCTCTGGGATCAATAGGTTGCAAAAATTAACATTTTTTACACAAAAAAACATGGTTTCTAAACTCCTCATACAATTTTCACAATTTTCTCATGGATAATAAGGAAATTTAATTTTTAGCCTACCAAGACGAAGTCGGGGGGAGCTTATGCTATACCCCTGCGTCAGCGTCAGCGTCGGCGACCGGACTTGGTTAAAGTTTTTGTTGCAGGTCCTGTATCTAAGTTATTACTTGTCCTATCTTCACCAAACTTGCATGGATGATGCATCAGGACCTACATATGGACTCGAAAGACTTGGATGCTGAATCTAGGCCATGAATTTTAGATGCTGGAGGAGGTTAAGGTTATTGGAGCTGGTTAAAGTTTTTGGAGCAGGTGCCCTCTCATGATTATATCTTAGTTATTACTGGTTCTAACTTCAATAAACTTGCATGGATGGTGCGTTTTATGATACTGATGCAGCAGACAGGCTTGAATGCTGAATCTGAGCCATAAGTTTTGGATGCTGGAGAAGGTTAAGGTTTTTGGAGTTGGTTAAAGTTTTTTGGAGCAGGTGCCCTCTGATGATTATATCTTAGTTATTACTGGTCCTAACTTCACCAAACTTGCATGGATGGTGCGTCTTATGATACTGATGCACCTAACAGGCTTGAATGCTGAATCTGAGCCATAAGTTTTGGATGCTGAAGGAGGTTAAGGTTTTTGGAGCTGGTTAAAGTTTTTGGAGCAGGTGCCCTCTCATGATTATATCTTAGTTATCACTTTTCATAACTTCACCAAACATTTATTTTTTTGGAACTGGTCACATGTTTTATAGATAATAGACTAGTACTGATTAAACTAGTATAGTTTAAATGAATTGCAGAGGTAGTTTCATATGCTGAGCCTGATCTTCATTTTCAAGGTATCTGGTTCCTTTCAAAACAGCCCTTTGTAAATTAAAATCTTTGCGAAAGGTGCCATAATTTTAATGGCCAATAACATAAAATGAACTTGTTTAAATAAGTCTAAAATGACACCGCCCCCCTCAAAAAAGGGCAAAAATCGCTGCTTTTTGTGTGTAGACATAATTTCCTTTGTTTGTAAATATCAAATTAAAATCTATTGTTTGTTCAACTTGAGTAAAGAAGCTTTGCAATTCCACACGTGACTTTAACAATGACTGAATATATCTTTTAACTTGGCCATAACAGTAAACTTGACTTGATTTCTTTTATTTTCAGGCTGTTGATTCAATTTATTGAAGATAAAACAGAATACAGTTGGCGGGGAATGTTCTATTCTGTGCTGATGTTTATTTTGGCTATGATTCAGTCATTGATATTGCATCAATATTTCCAAGGTTGTCAGTTACTTGGAATGAGAATCCGCACATCAGTAACCTGCCTTATATACAGAAAAGTATGTTTTTTATGAGCTCACCTGGGCCAAATGCTCAAGTGAGCTTTTCTGATCAATATTTGTCTGTTGTCTGTTGTTGTCATTGTAAATTTTCACATTTTCATCTTCTCAAAAACAGATTGCCAATTTCAACCAAACTTGGCACAAATTTGGTTGAGATTGGCTAAAGGGATTCAAATTTGTTCAAATGAAGGGCCACACCCTCTGTTAAGGGGAGATAGAATTATTTAACATTTGTTGGTATTTTTCAAAAATCTTCTTCCCTAAAACCAATTGGCAAGAAAAACTGTAACTTGTGTGAAAGCATCCTCAGGCTCAGGTAGTGAAGATTCAATTTTATACAAATCATGATTCCCAGGACTAGGATGGGGCCACATTTGGGGTGGGAAGAATCTTTACATAGGAATATATAGAGAACTAGACACGATCTTGTTGTGAGCAACGAGGAGGTCTTCCGTCTGATTTTTTGAAGATGGAATGACCTTGCCCTTGATCTTCGTTAACAGAACATACCTGGAAATGGGGGCGGGATATAAGGAGCTATGGATGAAAGACTTTAGACCCCTCTGGGTTCCTTTTTTGAGGGTTCAGCCCCATTCCCTTCATTTCAATTAAAAGGTATTTTTAAGGCGTCAAGCTAATGCTCGGCAGCCTTCTAGCGGTCGTCTGGATTGGCAATCGCCAAAAATTCATGTTCTGCACCGCCTTTTAAATGCGCATAAGAACTAAGTTCCTTAAAGTATTAAACGTATTATAAAATTTTTATTCCATTTATTCAACTAAATTGTGTTAAAAAAAAACAACTTTGCCTCTTTGGTTATTGACAACTCATTGCATAAGTACAAATTTGCTTAATCAAGAAATGGCGGATGAATACAATAAGGTGTAAAAATTCACTAAATATTATTTTAGTTTATCGCTTACATTTTAATTGGAGACCGTGCCCGATAGAAATAAAATTTGATATGTAAATTTATTTGTTATCGGGCATGGTCTCCAAAATAAATGTAAGCAATAAACGTATCTAGTGATTTTGATGCAATAAATAAGCACGATAATGCAGTTGGTTTGGTCTGGCATTTTAAATAGCACGTGTTGTGGATTTGTTTGTAAACAAATATACCATAGGTAATTTTGTTTCAAACGGGAATTGAAATAAATAAAAGTATGTTTTATTATTATTATAATTAGGGACACACTGTTAATGTATTCAAATTATGAACCTGTGAAAATTGTTCAAAGACTGTTTAAAGCAGAAAGAAAATAATTTATTTTTGAACTTTGAAATTTCTTCGATTTTTGTAACCATGATGAGTTATTGTATTTTAAACGCATCACTACCTATTTTATAAGGAAATATACTGATTTTTGTTTTTAAAGCAGCACAAAACATCATTTATTTACTTTTTAGCTCACCTGAGCTGAAAGCTCAAGTGAGCTTTTCTGATCACTTTTTGTCCGGCGTCCGTCTGTCTGTCTCTCTGTCCCTCCGTCTGTCCATCTGTCCGTCCGTCTGTAAACTTTTTACATTTTGAACTTCTTCTCTAAAACCACTTGGCCAAATTCAACCAAATTTGGCAAAAAGTATCCTTATAAGAAGGTGAATATAAATTGCAGAAATGAAAGGCTGATCTTTATTCAAAACGGAGAAAACCTCGAAACTGTAAAAAAGGGGGGTGCATTTTTAAAAATCTTCTTCTCAAGAACTACTGAGTCAAATTCAACATAATTTAGCAAAAAGAATCCTTATGGAAAGGAAAATATAAATTGCAAAAATTATGATCTAATTCAGTTTCAAATTTGAGTAATTTACGTAACTAATATTAAAGAAATAATAGCTGTCAATTAGTTTATAACTTAGGGTTCGGTATTCCATACCTCGAAAACGAAGAGAATATTTGAAACATGCAACATAGATTTGTGCCGATTTTGTGAAGTAAATTGAGGTTAAATATTTCAATGCGTTGACGTTTGCACTTAAAACATATTATAAAATACTATACATTTTATTGGTAATTCGGTACAATCTCTACGGAATGGTTGAATAATGCAACGTGTTTTGTTAAGATGCTCAGCATTTTCAGTATAAACGGAGATTGTTTTCACTGCTAGAAATATATAGGTATATATGTGATGAAAAAAAAATTGTGATCTTTCCTTGTTATAGTGCACGTTTCTTCTGTTTTAATTGTTTACAATTTTCTATTTACTTTCCATATTCGAGTGTCAAGCTTCGAATTATAAGCAAGATACAGAGCTTTGCTCACAATTTTCTGTTTGCACACAGAGCTGAGGCCTTGCTTTTGTTCTCTTACATTTTAAATGCTGAATAGGAAATATCAAGTTTAAAAATCTAAAGTTGAATGTAATAAACTCATTTGAACCAAAAAATTGACTCAAACCTAGCAGAATTGCGAGCTCTATATCTTGCTTATAATTTTATGATTGACGCTGAAATTTTGATTGATCACTAGAAATTTCTATCTAAACGTTAAATACTTGTACAAAAAAATTAAAAGAAGATATGCTGTAACTTCTTTCTTGGACCCCCTCTTAATACGATGTATTATATTAAATCTACACCAACCTTGATGGTTTTCAGACACAAATATAAACGATCACTTTAAAACATTTTCCATAGTTATGACGGGATAAAGTATTATCGCTTTTAAGAAAATATTACAGCGGAAAATCATATTGGTTTGTAGTTTTGAATAAAGATGAAAATAATGGGTGGGCCATGGTAAAATAGAGTGATATGCCTGTCAATACATTGCAGTGGTGTCTGAAGCAAATTAAAAATGGATGGGGGAGGCTCGACTTTATCAAAAATCTTGACAAGCAAAAAAAAATGATTTTGAGAATGGCTATGTCTAACTTTGCAAAAAAAAGTGGGGGGGCCTAGCCCCCACCCACCCCGTTCCGACGCCTGTGCATTGATTATAATAGCTCTTTAACATTTCACCTGACACCATTTTTCATTCGAGTGTATTCATCGATCAAGTGTGTAAGGTTGTAAAACATCGCACGAATTCACGCCAGGTAAACAACACTCGTTTATAATGCGGAAGACCAATTAAATTTTGGAATTTTTTTTTTTAATTTGAGTGCATTGAGGTACAATATTCTTCTTTCACATGTAAGATTTTTTTAATAAAATACAATAACTAGTAACAAGTTGAAGAAGCAACTGTACCTATATGCTCTCATATATTTTGATCGCTTTATAAAGTGTGGGGAGGAGGGGGCAGAACTGAAAAGAAAGGTACTTGGAAGTTAACAGTGTACCCCTACCAAACATTTAGTTTTATATCTTGCATAAGATCTTGTTTTCAGTAAAAATGGTATTTCATAAAGGTACAATGTCAAAGATTAAGTGTACACAAAAATAAGTGTAAAATTTGGATACTTGACGGCATTCTTTTTTGTTATTCTACCGAGGGGCCATATGGCACAATATCCTTTGAACACCCATATAAATCCATTGTTGCTCAGGTGAGCGATGTGGCCCCATGGGCCTCTTGTTAAAATACATGTTTGTAGTAATACAGTAGAAAAATTTCATTATTATAAGCATTGCTACAAAAATCTACAAATACAGCTATCTAAATGATTACACATTATTGTGGACCTCTTATTTTGACATGTCCAGTCAGAAAAAAGGTATTAAAAAGAAATACATATATACAGGTGAATCTCGATAACTCGAACTTCAGGGGACCATGACTAAACTTCGAGAGATCAAGAGTTCGAGAGATCGAAAGTTTTAAAAAATCCGGAAATTTTTGTTCCGGTCATTTTGGTTCTTAAATTATAGTAGCCGGAAGTTTATATTTATAACATGGAAAGATAGTCTCACATGGTTTCATTCATATTTTCTGCTACAATACTTCAATTCAAACAGTAGTTATGTGTTTATTTAGTGTTCTTTTTCACTTAAAAATACTTTGAAGTATTTGTGTGTTCTTAATCACAAAATATTTTTAAAAGAGAGCAGTTTAATTTACCGTAATTTTCACAAGTTGTTGAAATAAATATATTAGTAACAGATTACCTAACTATCTTTTGATGGAAGCAAGGGGTAGTGTCACTTACGTAATCAACCAATTAACACTACTGCGCTAGCCCCAGGCGTTCAGTTGACCATCCAGGTAAGGTATATGTGGAGCTATAATTACACGCTTGATCGGTTGCGTGTGTACACAGCAACCACTTTGAGTTATCAAGAGTGAAAAACAATGAAATATGTATAATGGGACCAAGGTTTTATTTCGAGAGATCAAGAACTTTGAGAGATCGGAGTTTGAGAGATCAATAGTAAATTTGCTAACTTATATAGAGAAAAAAATCGGGACTATGAGAGATCGAAGTTCGAGCCATCGAGTGTCACCTGTACTTCGAAATATGGCTGCTCCCATGGACAAGTTGTTTATAGAAATTGATTTTATTGAAAAGATTGTTCAATGGTACTATAAATACAATAATATAACAAATGTGTCCCAATTTTATTTGACAATTATACAATGTTATTCATCATTCACTAAAAACATCAGTCTTAAGACAATGTTTTTATTAGATCATGCAAACACTTATGAGACCAACCAGTAAGTAAGCTGAGTTTCTATAACCCTGTCAAACTTTGCTTGTCCAGTCAAGAGTTAATATGTAGATCAGCAAACTGAGCTGATCAGAAACCATTGACCTAGGACAGTACTTAATTTAGGGCTTATAATATTTTTGTGACACCTTTATAAATGATTGCTTTTGTCTATTTTAGATGTTAATACTTTCAAACACAGCCAAAAGATCATCAACAGTGGGGGAAATTGTGAATCTAATGTCAGTGGATGCTCAGAGATTCATGGACCTTATGACATATGTTCATACAGTTTGGTCAGGACCATTGCAAATTATTGTAGCATTATATTTCTTGTACATGGAACTTGGTCCAAGTATATTTGCTGGATTTGGAGTAATGATAGTTTTAATACCAATCAATGCTTTGATAGCGAAAAAGATAAGGGATTTGCAGGTAAAAACAAATTTTGTAAATTTGTCATTGTGTTATTTGGAAAATGAAAATTGTGTTACATATATTAAAAATAGAGTCAAGGAAGTTTTTTTGTGCCATTTTGTTAGAATTTTATTCTAAACAATATCACAAATCCTGTTATTTTGAAATTCAGGTAAAACAAATGAATTTGAAAGATACAAGAATAAAAATGATGAATGAAGTACTAAATGGGATTAAGGTAAGAGTTATACATTGCATGTTTCAATAAATTCAGAAATAAACTTGATTTTTATAATTTTTAGCTCACCCAGATCAAAGGCTCTAGTGAGCTTTTAAGCTCACCTGAGCTTAAGCTCAAGTGAGCTTTTCTGATCACTTTTTGTCCAACGTCCGCCTGTCTGTCCATCTGTCTATAAACTTTTTACATTTTAACTTCTTCTCCAGAACCACTGGGCCAATTTTAACCAAACATGACACAAAGCATCCTTAGGTAAAGGGGAGCCCCTCTTTCAAAGGGAGATAATTAAAAATCATTGAAAAATTGTTGGTATTTTTCAAAAATCTTCTTCTCAAAAACCAATTGGCCAGAAAAACTGAAACTTGTGTGGAAGCATCCTCAGGTAGTGTATATTCAGGTTTGTTCAAATCATGATCCCCAGGGGTAGGGTCACAATGGGGGTCAAATTTTTACATAGGAATATATAGAGTAAATCTTTAAAAATATTCTTCTCTGAAAATGATCAGCTAGAAAAGCTATTACTTGTGTGGAAGCATCCTCAGGTAGTGTAGATTCAAGTTTGTTCAAATCATGATCCCCGGAGTTGGTTGGGGTCACAATGGGGGGATAATTTCTATCATAAGTTAAAGAAAATTAAGTGTAAAAGAAAATAAGATAATGCATAAAATACATGGAATTATTTACATTTGAGTTGCTGTTTATATAATCCGAATTCCTTATGTATGATTTAATTATGCGAGATACAGGTGAATTTGTTACCTTGTTCCAAAGAATTTTGATTTTACACATCCCATATTTCCATAATTAATTCTAAATTTTAAAGCGACTAAATAAATTTTGAATTCTTATAAATGTTTATACCATGTAACAGAGAGGAATGCAGCGTATGTACTTTCATTTGAAAGAAAACTGTTTAGTTTTAAATGGGGAATAAGTAAGCTTGACCGCTTTCATTTAAAGTGTCTCTCTTGCTAATATGATTGAAATTACATGTATGTAATTTTCGTCGATAAAGCGGCGATCCACTAAAACTGCTATCACTGCCGGTCGTCGATATAGTGCACTGCGCCATGTTTTCCATTCAGTGCCGGTCGTCACTATTTCAACTTTAGACATGTGACGTTTTCTAGCAAAAATAACCAATGAAATACTGGGAGTCCCTTCAGTCCGATGATAAATATTAAAAATAGAATAGTTAACCTTCAATTCTTTGTTTTCATTGGCTGGTTTTAAGGAATTACATTTATAAAATTTAAAATAGTACTTGTAAATCGAAACCGCGTGGTTTGTATTTGTTGTTGATACAAAATGGAGGTTGTAGACGATGTGCTCGGGGGAAATGCTATTTTACAGAATGTAGACCCAGAGAACAGAGATTTATTTAGAGAAATATTCATGGACGATGAATCTGATGAGGAATTTACAGGATTTAATCCTGAAGATTTCGAAAATGACGAAGACACAATTGATTTTGAGGAGGACTTCGTCCAAGGAAATATGGACGCTCGTAACTTACAGTTTCGTGGGGAAAAGAAAATCAACGTAGAGATCGATGAGAATGCAGAAATGGTAGATTTTTTCAAACTGTATGTTACAGATGAATTCATTGATGAAATTCTTGTGCAAGAAACGAACAAATATGCGCAAGACTTTTTAAATTCTGCACAAGGCCAAAACTTAAAACCTCCGTCGAGATTCCACAAATAAACAGACGTAAATACAGACGATATGAAGAGGTTCATAGCAATGATTATTGCTATGGGACTGGTCCAGCATCATGATATTCAGGACTACTGGAGCAAGGACGAAATGTTGGAGACCCCTTTCTTTGGGAAAACAATGCCTAGAAATAAATTCCTTCTGATATTGTCTTTGTTTGATTTAAACAACAATGACAATCAGATACCCCGGGGACAGGATGGATACGATCCGATATTTAAAATCAGAAGAGTCTATGAACATTTCAGGACAAAGTTCAGTGAGTTATATTCCCCTGGAGAAAATATAGCCATTGACGAAGGCATGGTAGCTTGGAGAGGGCACCTTTCATTCCGGGTGTACATGCCGGATAAACCAGACAAGTTTGGCGTAAAACTTTTTATGCTGTGTGACTCGAGCAATGGATATTGCTCACAGCTCGAGCTTTACCATGGAACATCAAAAATCCATCGCAGAAGGGGAAGATATATGACTTGGTGATGAGACTGATTAACCCATACCTTGGTAAATGTCACAAGTTATTTGTCAACAACTATTACACGTCACCAATATTATTCCACGACTTGTACCAGCAAAAGACTGGGGCTTGTGGAACCTTGCGCACCAACAGAAGAGGTGTTCATGCAGATCTGAAGACTGTAAAGCTGAAAAAAGGAGAGAGCATGGCAATGACCAATGGAACACTTCAGCTTCTGAAATAGAGAAATTAAATTATTCACAAAAACTCAAATGTTATTATATATGGTTTTACTTATATGCAAGCATTTTGACATATTGTTGATTCTTTAAAATTATTTTGACTCTGGTCCCTGGACAATTCTTGGGCCTCACAAGGGATTCAAATTTTAATGTAGGTTTAAAATCCATATTAATAAACAGTTGTTTAAGTCTGATCATCTCGAGAACTGCAATGCTCAAAAGGTGATAATACTTTTAACACACAAGACCTGTTTTCCTGCAGGTGTCACTACAGTATTCATTTTTACTATATATTCTTACTAAAATTGCACAACTTTAGATACAGATTAAAAATTCAAAACAAACTTCTGGTGAAAATCCTTTTGACATCTATTTAAAGAATACCTAATTTACAATCTAGTAGCAAGAAACACACGTGCATCTAGCAAGGCATGAGATGTTGTTTACGTCAAAGTTACACATGTGCTTGAAAATCAAGCCCCGGCCTTTTCACCCACCTCCGGAAACAACACGCATCAAAAATTCAAATGACCTCACATTCTTACTCGGATAGTCAGACATCTTACACATTGTTTGTCATCTCATAAAAAAATTCAGAATTATTTTGCCTCAGCCATGTTTTGACATGAATTACTGTAGTGACACCTTATGTAATTGAGAATTTAGAAAATTATTTTTCATGTATTCCCGCATAAAAATAGCAGGGAATCCCTACCCATCATGCTCTTTCACAGAGAAAAACCCCCCTGGATTTTATACAAAACTGTGTTTAGCTACCGAAGCATGTATTTTCAGGACATAATCTTATTGTCCCCCGCCGCAACGTGGAGCGGGGACATAGAAATGCCGGGCGTCCGTCCGTGTGTCCGTGGGTCCGTGTGTCCGTGGGTCTGTGGGTCAGTGTGTCCGTGCGTCCGTCCGTCACACTTTTTTGTAAGCGCTCTCATGCCTACAAATTTTGACAGATTTTCATTACATTTATACCAAATGTTTATACACCTATTACCTTGGTCAAGTTCGAAAATCAGCATTGGTCGATACTTTTTGTTGGAGTTATGGGACTCTGACCACAATAATGACTCCGTTTTATCCAAAAATTGACCTTGTAAGCGCTCTCATGCCTACAAATTTTGACGGATTTTATTAAATTTATACCAAATGTTTATACACCTATTACCTTGGTCAAGTTCGAAAATCAGCATTGGTCGATACTTTTTGTTGGAGTTATGGGACTCTGACCACAATAATGACTCCGTTTTATCCAAAAATTGACCTTGTAAGCGCTCTCATGCCTACAAATTTTGACGGATTTTCATTAAATTTATACCAAATGTTTATACACCTATTACCTTGGTCAAGTTCGAAAATCAGCATTGGTCGATACTTTTTGCTGGAGTTATGGGACTCTGACCACAATAATGACTCCGTTTTATCCAAAAATTGACCTTGTAAGCGCTCTCATGCCTACAAATTTTGGAAAAAATGGGTGGTCGGGGTAAAAAAATGTTCCTCCCAACCTCCCCACACATTTAATTCTGGAACAGCCCTGAATGTTTGAAAATATTGCAATTTCATATACTGTGAAATCATTAGATTTCGTGGTGGTTCAATTTTCGTGGAATTCGTGGGTACCTCTCATCCACGATTTAACATCCTACACGAATTAATAAATAAGGGTAATAAAATCATATTTCCTTTGTAGGTTTGAGAGAATACACGAAATTACGTCCCCACGAACCTGTAAAATTTAAGCAATCCACGAAAATTGGCCCCCACGAAATTTAATGATTCCACAGTACAGTATACTAGTATACTGCTTGAACGGCGGGGGACCCTGGAATTCTATTCTTGTTTTAAATGTTTCATTGAGAATGGTAAATGTAGAACAGTTTAAAGGAATGTTGTGGAGGAGATTTTGGCCTAAAACAAATGCATATGGTGCTGGCACCCACCATCTGGCACACGTGTCTTTACTTCGGGGTTTCGGCACCATGGGCACAGCACAAAGGTTTTGACAGTTACTACAGTTTTGAAAATAATTAAAGGTTAGGCCATCATTAAAATTATCTTTGTTTCCCCTAACCAGACTCTAAATTTTGAAGTTGGGTAGGTAGGTAGGTAAATAATTTTTTTTTCTGCCAGGGCACAATATAAAATACATTTTAAATTAAAAAGATCAATCAATTCTTTAATTAATTACAAAACTAAAAAATATAATTGACCAGTTGTAAAACAAATTGTTATGTTTGACTTCTAATAATTTAATATCGAATTCACAATTTTATATTGTATATCTTAAATTTAATCATGTTTGATTCAATGACTAGATGTGGATGAATAGATTCATTATCATTTGTATGTTGATGTACATGTTAACCTATATTTAAATATCATTTAAATGATAATGTACATGCTTCAAAGTATCAATTAATATTTCAAAATTTGGTTTATAAAATGTAAAAGTGTATTAAAACAACAATATTAATTTTGATAAACTTAAGGTAATGCTATAGACTTAAATATTTGTGAAGCAATATTTAATGTTTCTAAAATATTAAGTTTACACAAAATCACTACACTTGCAGTGAATATCCTGTTTTGACAAGGAAATAGGTATTTATACAAAGAAATATTAACCCAAATTTGAAACATATGCCAGGAAAGAAAAAAATATTTAGATAACAAAATTTTTGTAAATTTACCCAATTTCACTTTAATTATAGTCATTACCAAAACCAACTCTTTTGTTTCTGTCGATTCGAAATTTTACGAATTCTTAAGAGAACTATTTAAAATTTTCACAAGTCTTTCATTTCACAGGTACCAACCTAATTTTTGGGAGAATTATTTCTCCCTAACAGAAAAGTAGGTAGAAGTTTGAGAAATCAGGGAGACTGACAGTATTTGATACAGCATAACCTACAGAAATGATGATATACACAGATTCAACATTGGATTAGACTAAAATTTAAGCAAGTTAATAAAAAATAAAACAGCTTCTCGAAGTTTTAAAAACTTATCCAATCTATTTAATTTATTTGATGTATTCATACATTTTATAGATGAAATGTTTTGTAATTGTGTTAGCTGAAGTGAAGTGAAAATAAAATCAGTCTCTGTACTTCTGTGTATTTTAGAGGTATTAGTCCAACCATTTGACCTAATTACAACCTTTGTGTAAATGATCATTTTAATTTTTAAGATAACTGTAGACAGATGGTTTTAATGATTATTTTAGCATTAATTTGGCAGAGTTATTAACTAATTACAAGTTACCAACTAATTGTAATAACAACTAAAAGAAATAAACATTGGTTGTAATTTTCAATGCACAGTAGTCAATATGTGCAACACCCGTATTTATATCTAGAAAAGATAAGACAATCGCAAATTATTATTCACAACAGTGGTTAATTGAGGCTGTGGAAACGTCTTTTAATTAAATGATTATCATTTTAATGTCTCTGGGGTTAATTTACACGATCGTGAACTCAGAATACAGGGCGACTTCAACTTAAATTCTCTTTCTAAAGAAATTCCGGCGAAGTTACCGATCATAAAGCGAGTATTTTGTCCATGTTAATGATCAAGGCTAACAAAATAATTGTAGAACGAAAAAGATGTAGGTCTTCTAAAAACAAATTTGGGTAAAATAAGGTTTCTTTAAAAAAAAAATCTCTATTCAATGTGGTAAAAAAACCCAATTCAGTTGGCGGGTTTTAATTGGATCGGTCGCGTTAGGGGAAACATAGGTATTTTTAATTTCGGCCTTAGTTCCAGTTTTTATTGTGCTCCCTGCATTTTAAAAAGCAAATGTTCAACTGTATTTCAAAATTCAAAACTAATTGTGTCAGATAATTTTAACTATGTTTACATATGTTACCGATATATGCAATACATTATGTACATGTAGTTAAGAGTATCTCAGATTTTAACGATCAAGATTTATTGATGGGAGACCTGGATTAGAACTGTCCAAGCTGTTTACTTTAAAGGAAGTTGCAACCTGAAAACAGAACAACCTCAGAACTGGACAGACAGACCAAATGATATTTGAATGCAGGTAAGGCTGACATAAAGGCTAGTGATATGCTTAGCCCTGTTAAATAATTTATGTGATATGCAAATCCTTGTTAAATAAATAATTTTTGTGATATGCATAGCCCTATTAAACAAATGATTTCTGTTTCAAATTAAAATGTATATGTGTCTTAATGTGCACTGTGTTTTGGTATAAACTATAGCTGTTACTGTTTTAGAAATGACACTACATGTAATTAATTAAACTTGATTATTTTGCAAATGTGGGTTATTTTTGTGGTAACTTGGATGTGGTAGGGGAAGATAACACTCGTATCATGTCATACATGTATAATTCATGTGTAGTAGGAAAAGAGGAATGAGCATAGAGATACAATGAAAATACAAGGCTGGACTGGGAATCAAACCTGGGAACCTTGCAACTCTAGTCAGGTGCTCTGCCAATGAAATAGCCAGATGAATATCCACGGTCCATATAGCCCCAAGTACTACACTTATTATCAACTGATTAATTCCTCCCGCTAGGATGATCAGCCTTCATCAGTGAGAAATGCCCCCCAATATAAAGAAATATATGTGTACAATATTCTGAGATGCATTTGTCACTTGTATATTAAAAGTTTGAAAAATGAACAGTTTTGTTTTGTTTTTTTTGGGGGGTTTTTTGTGACCACCCAGTGGACATTTTCCATAAACAAATTCCGTAAACAACTAATTAAAAAAATGGTCTTATGTTCAATGATCCCTACTTAAAATCTAATTTGATTTTTATTTTATTTTTTTTTTATTGATTTTGATAAATCTTTAGTAACTCTAACTCATATAAATATTTCATGAAAATCACTATTGTAGAAGTGAAGTGGGTCCGTCATCCTTAAGTCTATATAAAAGTGGGAGTCCCTATTATCCTTTGGAGATTCATGAAAACGCAATGACCCCTACTTATGAAAATGACTTCAAATTTTGTAAATACAAACTTTTATTAATGTAATTACACAAAGTTGCAGTTAAGACATTGGCAATTTCTACAATTAAAAGAAATATACACATTTTTAAATCTATTGTTGCAATTTTTAAATGCCCTTAAGTGCAGTCATCCTTTCATTGTCCCTTAAGGTATGAGTTTTAACCGTAGGACCCAAAATGGTCATAGAGTTTTAATGCGCCATATAATATTTTAAAATCTTTTTCTTTACTTCTGCTGAAACAGACTGCATATTAAAAAAGACCATTAGGCATTCTACCAAAATTGTAAATTTCATGTCATGTATACTTGCCATCATTAGTTTATTAATGAAAACATATACATGTCAAAGCTATCTTGACAGTGAACAAATTTTTTGGAAAATTATTTCCTAGTTTTAGGGTCTTGCACCTTTTCAATATCCAGTAATGCACTCTTAATATCTTGAAGTTTTTCACCAAAATTATGAGTTTGATAGTCCTTGTTGCAAGATTTCAGGTAGGGGAGGGGGTGGTCATTACCATGTTTTAGACTGGAATGAAGCTTAATTAAATGCAGATATGAGATTCCTTGACAGGTCTGTGTATGGGCTATGGTACTCGGGTGACCGTTAATGCCTGTGGGCCTCTTGTTTATTAAAAATGTAGAAAGAGATAACAGAACTGTTGTTCAGATGAGCGATGTGGCCCATGGACCTTTTGTTTAGGGCATAGTTAAAATTGATATGCTTTATTTTGTATTTTTCTACATATATGATAATTTATATTTTGTATTGCTCACTATCTTTTCCTGTGATAGTAAGGAAATGTAAAAAGTATTATTTTATAACATGATAAGATTCAAATAGACAGTCACTGTATACAAAGAATATAATATGCAATATTGTATCTTAAATTTCTATATACAGGTTTTAAAACTCTATGCTTGGGAACCATCATTTGAAGAGAAAATTCTGGAAATTAGAAAAAAAGAACTTAAAGTACTGAGAACAATGGCTTTTCTAAATGCTTTTGTGTCATTTACTTGGACAACAGCACCATTCTTAGTAAGTACTCTGTACAGTACCTGGCCACGCCGTCATCAACTTTCCTCAAGTCAATACTCAGCATCAACTCTGAGTATTGACCTCAAATTTATGCACTTTCCTTTAAAGGATTTGAGTTTAGGACTGAGTTAAGGGATTTTAAAATGTTGGTTATGGTAGAGCCTGGTCTTTATAATGCTATCGTAAAAAAAACTAATGTAACAAAGCATGAACGAAATGTCGCATGAACAAAATATCATGAGAGAAAAATGTTAAATACAAATTATATGTAAGAATCGAAGAATCAAATTTGAGAGAAATGGAGTGTTGTGTCATCGTCTGCTCAAAATTTTTTTCTATATTGTTACCTATACCAAGAATTTATATATAAGAAGCACTAAAAAACCAACAACACTCATTATCTATAGTGGCGGATCCAAAGATACACGGTTATAAGATGAGATATAAAAAAGCACTAAAAATAACCAACGACACGAACAATAAAGTAAATATTGTCAAATTTTCGGGACAGCCTGTCCCTTCTTCAGGACAACAAAATAAAAACTACACGTGAAAGGAGAAAAACATCTACAAAACTAGCTCTAAACTAAAATCTAAATAATATATATATAAAACACCGGCTTTGAACGTAGCAACTACATCTTTGTATTAAAGTTCATAAGCCTGAGAAAGAAAACTCACGCCCGACGCAGCGCCACTTAGAGCTGTAGCCCCTGGCACATAAATGGGATTTAAGGAGTTTACTTTGCTCAAAGTATAGTTCTTGAGTAGAAAAAATATGTCTGATTCTGGTGGCGAGAGCTTTTGGTATGCCTCTAAACGTATGAGGTGGGTGGCAGCTAGACATCATTAAATAGAGGTGGGAATCTGTAGGTTTAGTATGTAGATTAAAATTGAGTTTACAACGACTAAAGTTGAAGTAGTGTCAAGAAACGTATTGTTGAATGAGGAAATTTTAGTCATAAATTTGATGGAATGATGGAAAGAATTGACAGAGGTAATAAAATCATCGAGGTTGTTTCTTTCAACCCACATCATTTCGATGTCGTCTATGAAGTGCAACCAAATAAGAGGTTTGAAAGGTGACTCTAGATTACCCATGAATATATTGGCATAAGATGGTGCCATTTTGGTGCCCATAGCAGTGCCACTGACTTGAAGGTATGTTCTCCATTGAACATAAAATTATTGAATTTTAGGACATGCTCTAGGAGCTTGATGAGAGATTCAGTTGAAGGGATCTGAACCTCCCTAGCGTCCCATACTTCTTTACAGGCTGCAATACCTTCGTCATGCAGGATGTTGGTGTAAAGGAATGTAACATCCATCGTCACGAGAATAGTATAATCTGGAAGATTTGAAGATGGTGTTTTGTTAAGATAATCTGTTGTGTCTTTAAGATATGATGGTAAAGAACAGTGTACAGTTGTTACCTAAATCGGCCTAGAAAATTTGCCAAAAATTAACGCTGACATCATCAGCTCTATAGTGCTCATTTATTTTCTACACCTTTGGGTCTATCAAAGTACGATGTTAAAATGGCGCCAAAACGTCACACATATATTACGTAGATTCCAAAACCTTACCATGTACGACTATTTTCTCGAAATATCGCAGATTATCAGAATTTGTTCAAACTTTTTACTTTGGTCGCAATGAACGCGATTCATGAAACTTATAAATGTTTTTCATGAAACTATAATGTTTTGATTTATGATCCCGTCAATCGTGTTTGCTTCGGCCATCATTAAAAATCAAGTTTTGGTTATTCCGGAATAATTTAATTTTGGTTGTAACGCCTCATTTGATTGGCTGAAACAGATGAAGGGACATGTATTATATTGTATAACATACCTTGGTATGGGGACACACCCCCTTGACAGCATCTATCCGGAACTCCTTTTTTTACATGTAAACATGTACACTTGCATGCATGTGTATACCAAAGTGAATAAATAGAATATGATTAAGTTTATCTCTTTTCATTTGCATAATATAAATTTTAAATAAAATGTAGATAATTATGTTTTTTTTTAATTTAAAAAAAATTCTGCTCCAATCTTTACCAATTTAAAAAAATAAATTAAAAATGTCTCACAAATGGAACTGAAACAACTTCAAGACATAAACAAAATTGAATTTCTACGAAAAGAAGCACAAAACGGGAGGGGGGGTTGAATCTTTTTAGACAAGGTATGTAAAGGATAAATAAATGCATGTATTTATAAAAATAAAAGATAAAATGTTAAAAGACCTATGGTGAAAAAAAATATCAATAAATTTTATACCATAGTAAAAATAAACGCCTTATTTACCAAAACACAAAATTTTAACCTAGAATGGGAATTGCACCCAAATCTCTCTTTTCAGAGCGCTTTACTTTTAAGCTATCTAGGTTTATGATGGTATTTTGGTGTGGTTTTAATATTCTGATGCCTCTTTTCGTAGAAACATTTGGCGAGCAAACACTCAACAGATTTCCATCTGATTGAGATAGGCCCCCCTATTACTAACGTTAGACTGTTAAAGAATGATGTCGGGACATAAAACATAAACTGTAAATATGAATCCTCTGTTAGCAGTTACAATCGGGATCGGCGGCTCAGAGAAAACAAATGAGCGAGACTCTTAGTGTACTTACTGTAAAACCGCAAAATACAAACAATCCAATTTCAGCCTGCTCGGTCATTTCACACACCGCTCCAAATCCCGAGGCGATCTCTGAACATAAACTTGCCTCGTGGGCTGCATCCACGGCCCCAAGAGGCCTGCCCCTGCAATCTTCACACTTCCTCTGTTCTGAGTTTATGTCTAATTCAACTTTTAACAACTGTAACCTTAAATTTGAAAAGTAAACTGTGAAGTCGTGAACCAGCGTCCAAACACCAAATTCAAATATGGCCGCCACCCCTCGCTTTGTTCTAATCTGGGTCACCTGTTACTATGGATGTTGTACTAATGCGTGGGTAGTTTAAAATGTCATTTACGGTTAAAACAAAAGCATGAAAATGGCACGGAGAGTTAGTTTTGTTTTATGTATTAAATTATAAGGAATGAGTTTAATTTTGACGTATGTTATACGATATAACATAACTTGGGACAGTTTACGCTTTTTTATAAACCGCGAATTTTGACGTATGTTATACGATATAACATAACTTTTTTATAAACCGCTTCGTCAAAATTAAATTCATTCCTTAAATACATCATAACGCGTATGTTGTTCATATTTCGAGAGTTTTATCGTCCTTATAGTTTTAAAAATTAATAAATATACAAATAATTTGTAAAATTTTAATTATCAATATTTACATTCCATTACAACAAAAACATTGTTGCTCTCGAAAATTTAATTCCTTTAAAGTTTTTTTTTAAGTTACAGAATCTTTAAATCTAAAAATAGCTGAACTGTTATGTTAAAAGTCTTTTAGAATACATGTACTTGTTTCCTATTGTAAGAGAGATACATGCAGGGCTCTCACTTCTAGCCTGGCCATATATACATCTCAAACAACAGGGAACTCGTAGTCGTACTCTAAATATTACATATTGCAAATCAAAAAATATCTGGATAAGCAATATTGAAAGAATACCATCAAAAGAAAATGTGACCTAACATTGATTGAACTGGTCTCAAAAAGAACTGAAATGACCATCTCTTATTTATGTATTAATTTTAAATTATTTATTTCAGAAATCATTTAAGTCTTTTTTGACAGCAACTTTTTCCGAAGACAGGAAAACTGTTTTACAGTTAACAGTATTTTGTCATTATTATATGTATAGATATACATATATGTAATATTAATCAATTTTACTTGCTAATTTGTTTTTAGCTCACCTGAGGCGAAAGCTCAAGTGAGCTTTTCTGATCAAGATTTGTCCATTGTCTGTCGTTGGTGTCGTCGTTGTCGTTGTAAACTTTTAACATTTTCATCTTCTTCTCCAGAACCACTGGATTGATTTCTACCAAACTTGACACAAAGCATCACTGAGTAAAGGGGATTCAAGTTTGTTCAAATGAAGGGTCACACCCTCTCTAAAGGGGAGATAATTAAGAATTATTGAAAATTTGTTGGTATTTTTCAAAAATCTTCTTCTCAAAAACAATATGGCCAGAAAAGCTGAAACTTGTGTGAAAGTATCCTCAGTTAGTGTAGATTCAAATTTGTTCAAATTGTTCAAATCATGATCCCCGGAGGTAGGTTGGGGCCACAATGGGGGGATGAAGTTTTACATAAGAATATATAGAGAAAATCTTTGAAAATCTTCTCAAAACTATTTGCCCAGAAAAACTTAAATTTGTGTGAAAGCATCCTCAGGTAGTGTAGATTCAAGTTTGTACAAATCATGGTTCCTGGGAATAGGGTGGGGCTACAATGGGGGGATCAAGTTTTACAAAGGAATATATAGAGAAAATCTTTAAAAATGTTCATCTCAAAAACAATTTATCCAAAAAAGCTCACTTTTGTGTGGAAGCATACTCAGATAGTGTAGATATAAGTTTGTTCAGATCATGGTCCCCGGGGGTAGGGTTGGGCAACAATGGGGGGATCAAATTTTACATGGGAATATATAGAGAAAATCTTTTAAAATGTTCCCAAAAACTATTTGTCCAGAAAAGCTCAAATTTGTGTGGAAGCAGGTAGAATAGATTCAAGTTTGTTCAAATCATGGTCCCTGGTGGTAGGGTTGGGCCACAACAAGGGGATAAAATTTTACATTGGAATATGCTATTTAGCAAGCAAAGCTCAAATTTGCGTGTAATCATCCTCAGGTAGTGTAGATTCAAGTTCAAATCATGGTCTTCGGGGGTAGGATGGGGCGACGATGGAGGGGAGGGGATCAAGTTTTGAATAAGAATATATAGAGAAAATCTTCAGATTATTTCTTCTCAAAAACCATTAGGCAATTGAAAACAAAATGTTCGCATTTATTTATAGTTTGTTCCTATAATTTGTATTGTAATTTTGATAAAAAAAAAATCGTATTGATGTAATAGTAGGACTTTTATGTATTGAAGTTCAGTATGTGTTATGTTACAATGGTGACGAATTGCTTCGATACCTCATTAACAATGGTGGACACTACAAAGTTCGAGCGAAATAAGTTGCAGGATGAGTACAGGTGTTTTGGCAGATAAGAAATAATTGATTTTGTGAATAGACCTTTGGGAAATGTCAAGAAATAGTTTTATTACGTGTCTGTTAAATGCTCATCAATTTTTTGCTTCAGCAATGCCATTTGCTCGTAAACAAAATTTTGTGTTTGAACTTGCACACTTAATAAACGAGGTAAATAAACACGGATAAACAGATAAAGCAAGGATCACTCGCTGTAACAAACTATATACAGTAGTATTAACTTGTATACTGTAAAGCAACTTTTATTCGCGACGACTTTATTTCGCGATTTACTTCCGATAAACTGGTATGCGACGACTAATGCTTGTGACAAAGCCTTATCAAGACCCGGGGCCATCTTGTTATAACAACCATACGACAACGACTGGGTTGCGGCGAGAAATATCCGCGACAAATATGCCTAAGCGAGCCTCGCGAAAATTTCTCGCACACGAATAAAAGTTGGTTTACAGTCTGCTAGAGAGAACTAAGTTACAAAGAGGAGCTATAATAGTATAACTGTCATTATAACAGTTTGTAGTTCTGAATGTTTTGTAGTAGCAACTCTTGAAATGTTTGAGTTGATTATTAAATTACAGTACATGTTGGTATGTGAATTCACACAATTTCAGCACCCTTTAAAATAATCTGTTATTAAGTTTAATTGTTTTATTTAAATGAAATATTGATGAAATTGAATTCTTTCCTGAAAAATGCCTCAGTTTGGAATATTCAATTGCAGATATATTTCAGCATAGCATTAAATTTTATCAAATTAAGAATTGACCAGCATCAAAATTCCAACAGATTTCAGACAATTGTTTCAGACAAAAAATTACATGAGTATAAATGCTTATAGAGTATAATTCAACAATATTCAGAATAGTTCAGACTGTTTCAGCAATATTCAGAATAGTTCAGATTTTTCAGAAAAGTTCAGCAATATTGCTGAAATGTTTTTAGAACTGGTTTTGAGGCACAAAATGGTAGTAAGCAATTTTTCAGATATGATTCAGATAGATTTCAATTAATTTAAGGAAATTTTCAGAAAAGTTCTTTCATGATGGAATTCACTATTGTTGCTCAGGTGAGTGATGTGGCCTCTGGGCCTCTAGTATTGTGCTTGTTTTGTAGGTTTCATTGGTTACATTTGCTGTATTTCTTTTGTCAAACACAAGAAATATTTTGGATGCAGAGAAAGCATTTGTATCCTTATCACTTTTCAATATACTGCGGTTCCCAATGTCTATGCTTCCACAAGTTATTTCCAACATTGTACAGGTATTTGATTTTAAATATTTTCTTTTAGATATTGATAAATTTAGTGAAGAGATAAGAATTAAAATTGATAGTACATTCAGATCAAATTTGACAAAATATAGTATTGAAAACACACCAGTCTGGTCTGATTAAGTGGTAAATAACTTTTTAATGGCAATTAATTATTATTTGGTCCAGCATGGTTTTTTTATCATAATACAGGTGTGCTGAGTCTGAAAAAATTTGCTGGGCTTCATGAAAATGGCGTTAAATAGGTCAAAATGGCAATTATTAATCCAAAATGAAGGACAACCAAACTTCATAATTTTCTCTTAACATTTCTACATTAATAACAAACACTAATGAATTGGTCCAGCACAGTATTTTATCATATCTAAAGTGTACTGAGTCTAAAAAAATATACTGGCCTTACCAAAAAGGTGTAAATGAGGTCATAATGGGGATTCAAAATGGCGGACAGCCAAATTTCAGAATTTTTCCCAAAAGTTTCTCAAATAGGTAAAAATCATATTAGACAAACAACTACCGTAGTTTTTGGGGCATATGTCGGTGTGTCGCATAGGCCCATTGCTCATTTTCAGACAAATTTCAGGAAAAATCCTTAGACTAGCCGATCTGGGGGATAAGCCAATTTTCAATCGATGATTACTATAGTGAAAGTATGACTGCTGATTAAGGAAGTCATCGTATTAAGTATATACTTTCAGAGTATCAATGTAGAAAATTAAAAGAGTACGGTACACCATATTTTTCGAAAATTAAGTAGATCCTGTTTATAGGGCGAAAGAGCCCGTTTTTAACAAAAAATTAAAAGTATAAATAGGTCAACATCGAAGAAGTGGTCGAAAAATTACCGCTAGTTTGATTGAATAAATGGTTTAAACCAATAACGTTATCATAGTAGCTTATTTTACAGTTTTAAACAAAAGGGAAATAAAATGCATTCCATAGATTTACACATCGTAAGAAAATGTCTGAAATTGCATCAAAATTTTCAAACCAATTAATTCAGTACAGCTGGATTAATTTAAGATCATTTGTTTATCACTTCCCTGCCATGTTTACAAACTGGTGTTAACCGGGGGGGGGGGGTTTAGTAACCTAATCTTGATAATCGTTCACGCCTCTGTGTGACTTTTTACTGTGTATATAACACATGGGTCAACCTCTGATCTTTTCAAAGCCTGCAGGCATGAGTAGCACATGCCGAGAGTTATTAACAAAGTAGGCCCTACCCAGACTGATTTCAGAGACACCTGGTTTTCATCGAGAGTTTTATTTTGAATCTACAGAAAAAAGAAACCTTGTACATGTATTCTATTATAAAAAACAATCTGTTTTTAGCTCACCTGAGCTGAAAGCTCAAGTGAGCTTTTCTGATCACTTTTTGTCCGGCCTCTGTCTGTCTGTCTGTGTGTCTGTCCGTCTGTAAACTTTTTACATTTTCGACTTCTTCCCCAGAACCACTGTGCCAATTTCAATCAAACTTGGCACAAAGCATCCTAAGGTGAAGAGGATTCAAGTTTGTTAAAATGAAGGGCCACATCCTCTTTCAAAGGGAGATAATTAAGAATTATTAAAAATTTGTTGGTATTTTTAAAAATCTTCTTCTCAAAAACCAATTGACCAGAAAAGCTGTAATTTGCATGGAAGCATCCTTAAGTAATGTAGATTCAAGTTTGTTCAAATCATGATCCCCAGAGGTACGATGGGGCCACAATTGGGGGTCGAATTTTACATAGGAATATATAGAGAAAAATCATTAAAAAAATCTTTTTCTCAAGAACCAATTGGCCAGAAAAGTAGTAACTTGTGTGGAAGCATTCTCAGGTAGTGTAGATTCTGGTTTGTTCAAGCCATAATCCCCGAGGGCAGGGTGGGGCCACCATGGGGGTGAATTTTTACATAGGAATGTAAAGAGATATATCTTCTTTTTGAAAATCAATTAAGCAGAAAAGCAGTTACTTGAGTGGAATTATCCTCAGGTAGTGTAATATATAGAGAGAGAAATCTTTAAAAATCAAATAAAAAAGGATGATACTATAATAGGGGATGGGGTTGAATTATTACATAGGGAATAAATTTGATCATTCTTAAAAAAAACACAGTATATAGTATTACTTATATGCAATCATATTGACATTTGTTGATTCTGAGTTGTTTAGACTGTGGACCTGGATAATTCATGGGTCACATAAAAGGTTTAAAGTTTGATGTACCGGTAGGTTTATATTAAGCTGATTTTATTATGTCTAGTGTTGCTCAGGTGAGCGATGTGGCCCATGGGCCTCTTGTTTATTTCTACTATATTTTTTCCCCATAATTACCCTTTGTAGGGTTCTTATATTACTTTTACCACGCGAAATCAATTTCCTGTTTATCGTAAGCACACGTTTAAAATGCATGACAGCATGTAATAATGACCAAAAGATGATTCAAGAGTGTCTTGGCCCCTCATTTAAAGGGGTCAGCCCCTTTTTCTTGAGTTCATTCGAAAGGTCTCACGTATACTAACATTTTTTGTTCTTACACTTATATTAAATTGTTGTTCATTTTTGAGATACAAATGATTGAATATTTAAGTGGCAAGCCCTTTAGATCCTTAATGTGAACATACATTGGTGTTTTGATTAGTGGAATCGATTAGTACCATGAATACAGACATTTTCTTTTCTACAATGCTTAATTAAATATGTCTCCCTCTCTAGATATATCGCGTCAAAGTTAAAGTACTTTGGCCCCTAAAAATCCCTATTTATGTAATAAATGGGCATATCCATGAATTTTTCTGATAGATATTGTTACGATCAACAGCTTTGCTTCTATAATGCATTACAAAATCTTGATCATTTTTAAGTTATTTGTAAAAGAGTTTACGAGTGTCTTGGCCCCTAATTTAAGGGACCAGTCCCCTTTTTAGCTCACCTGAGCCGAAGGCTCAAGTGAGCTTTTCTGATCAAAATTTGTCCGTTGTCTGTCGTCGTTGGCATTGGCGTTGTAAACTTTTAACATTTTCATCTTCTTCTCCAGAACCACTGGGCCAATTTCAACCAATCTTGGCACAAAGTATCATTTGGTGAAGGGGATTCAAGTTTGTTCAAATGAAGGGCCACACCCTCTTTAAAGGGGAGATAATTTAGAATTATTGAAAATTTGTTGGTATTTTTCAAAAATCTTCTTCTCAAAAACTGATTGCCCAGAAAAGCTAAAACTTGTGTGAAAGCATCCTCAGGTAAGGTAGATTTAAGTTTGTTCAAATCATGATCCCGGGGGGTAGGGTTGGGCCACAATGGGGGGGTCAAATTTTTACATAGGAATATATAGGGTAAATCTTTAAAAATCTTCTTCTCAGAAACTAATCAGCCAGGAAAGCTGAAACTTGTGTGGAAGCATCCTCAGGTAAGTTAGATTCAAGTTTGTTCAAATCATGACCCCTGGGGGAAGGGTGGGGCCACAATGGGAGGTCAAATTTTTACATAGGAATATATAGAGTAAATCTTTAAAAATCTTCTTCTCAGAAACTAATCGGCCAGAAAAGCTGAAACTTGTGGAGAAGCATCTTCAGGTAAAGTAGATTTCAAGTTTTTTCAAATCATGATCCCCAGGATTAGGGTGGTGTCACAATGGGGAGGGGGGAGGTTGAATTTTAACATAGGAATATATAGAGAAAAATCTTTAAAAATCTTATTCTCAGAAACTAATCAGCCAGGAAAGCTGACACTTGTGTGGAAGCATCCTCAGATTGGGTTGATTCAAATTTGTTCAAATCATGATCCCCGGGGGTAGGGTGGGGCCACGATGGGGGGTCAAATTTTTACATAGGAATATATAGAGAAAATATTTAAAAATGTTCTTCTCAAAAACTAATCAGCCAGAAAAGCTGAAACTTGTGGAGAAGCATCTTCAGGTAAAGTAGATTCAAGTTTGTTCAAATCATGATCCCCAGGATTAGGGTGGGGTCACAATGGGGGTGGGGGTTGAATTTTTACATAGGAATATATAAAGAAAAATCTTTAAAAATCTTCTTTTCAGAAACTAATCAGCCAGGAAAGCTGACACTTGTGTGGAAGCATCCTCAGGTTGGGTTGATTCAAATTTGTTCAAATCGTGATCCCCAGGGTAAGGATGGGGTCACAAGTGGGGGGGGGACACATTTTTACATAGGAATATATAGAGAAAAATCTTTAAAAATCTTCCTCTAAAAAACCATTTGCCTAGAAAAGCTGTTACTTTAGTGAAAGCAACCTCAGATAGTGTAGATTCAAATTCGTTAAAATCAATATCTTGAGTAGGGTGGGGCCACATTGGGGATCCAATTTTACAAAGGAAAACATTTTAATTATTCACAAAAACTGAAATGTTATAATATATGGTTTAACTTATATGCAAGCATTTTGACATATTGCTGATTTTTTAAGATTGTTTAGACTTCGGCCCTTGGACGATTTATCAACCTCACAATGGGTTCAGAGTTTGATGTAGGTTTATATCCCATATATAAACAGTTGTTTAGGATCTTTTTGAGAACTGCAATGCTCAACATGTGATATGACTTTAAAATCATCCTGTTAGAAAAGGGACTTAATTATAAACATATATAAGAATATCCAGGGGGAAAGAATGGATTTTTATTTATACAGGATCGACATGAATCATACCACATTGTCCAGATATTTTGTATAATGACTCCATTAAACTGATTTTATCATGTCTATTGTTGCTCAGGTGAGCAATGTGGCCCATGGGCCTCTTGTTTGATTTCCTTGAAAAGGTCTTAAGAATCCTAACATTTTTTGTTCTTACACTCATCTAAAATTGTTGTTCCTTTTTTAGATACAAATGATTGAATATTTTAGGGGCCAGCCCTTTAGATCCTTAATGGGGACATACATTGGTGTTTTGATTAGTGAAATCGATTTGAATCATCAATACAAACATTTTCCCTTCTTCAATGCTTAACAAAATATGTCTCCGTCTCTATATATATCTCTTCAAAGTTTAAGTTAATTGGCCCCTAAAAACCCCTAATTATGTAATAAATGGGCGTGGCAATGATTTTTTCTAATAGATATTGTTACGATGAACAACTTTGCTTCTATAATGCATTATAAAATCTTTATCGTTTTTTAGTTATTTGTAATAGAGTTTACGAGTGTCTTGGTCCCTAAAAAAGGGGGTAAGCCCCTTTTTCTTGATTTCGTTTGAAAGTACTTCTGATTCTCTACCACTTTTGTTATATATGTCTTAACAAAATATCAACTGATAAAAAGATATAGACCAAAACGTGTGAAAATTTTGATTCAAAATTCGTACCCAATTTTCGTGCCTTGGCGAGCTCAAAGAAATGGTGCCACTGGCGTAAAACAACTACATTGTGCACAACTTCAAACTATAGACTACCTATCCTGAAAATTTCATAGCCATATCTCTAATAGTCTCTGAGTTTATGTCTGCACAAAATTGGACGTGAAAACTTACCAAATCTGCCGTAATTCGGAACCGGAAGTGATGATTTCAAAATTTCAAAAAATTTCTAGAATTATATCCACTGGCAATCATATGTGAAAAAATGGTCGAAAGCGGCCGAATAGTTTTCGAGAAATCGCGTGCACAAAATTTGTGGGGAAAAAAAAAATAACTAGATGCGAACGCAATCTCGTTGCGAGCACGAGAGGTCTTCCGTTTGAATGCACCATTAAAAAGACTATAGGGATAATTGTTCTTTCAACTGAGTCTAACATAGAGCAAAATCAATACCGGGTATCTAAAACGTTATGTAAAAGTCAAAACAATATTGTAAAATCCGTATTGTGACATATTGCGAAACTCGGACAACTTAATGTTTACGTCAGCTGCTTGCTAGACTCAATCGGTCGGTCACTTCGCCGGCATCAAAGGCATGCCGCCGCAATAACAATGCATCGGGTTCCAACGGTGCAACTGCATTACAAATAGTTGAAAAAGATTACCGTGGGTCGAAAAACAATTATTTTTCTTATTTATACTAATATTTACAATTATCCTTATGTTTGGAATGACTTTATTAATAGTATGTCAAGAGAGAGAGAGAGAGAGAGAGAGAGAGAGAAAGAGAAAATATTTTGCTTATTAGAATACACTTTATATTCAGTATCGACATCTTTCTGGGTTGACCCCTGAATTTAATCTAGATTAGAGAACTACGCACAAGCAAGGCTACAACTGCAGAAAATTTTTCAACGAATTGTTTAGATTCGTGTTTACTTTAATCGTGTTTTGTGTTTTTTCCTTTGGACTTTTGAGTTTCAACACTGTTCGTTTATCACTACATGTCATCGTAGAGAGGGAGTTCAGACATTTACCGCTCATGACTTGACTGAGAGAGAGAGAGAGAGAGAGAGAGAGAGAAGGAAGTAAATGTTCATGGACAATTCAAACATGTAAATAATCTGTAAACAACATTTGTCAATAAACACATGTATGCATGGCTGTATCCACGTATGTGGATAAACATTAAACAACCCTCCGTTTAAAGTCATGTAGAATACTAGTAATTGAAACATTGGCATTTTGTTAGATCGTTTATTTCCTACCCGCAGTCGCTAAATGTTGGGTGCATTCATTCATTGAGATGGCGGCATTTCTTTGATGCCGGCAAAGTGACCCGGTGAGCTCTAAGGTGGTCGAATTGCAAGGGTGCTTCGGCGGCATGACTTTAATGCCGGTGATGCTACGAGCATCTGAATTTAGATAGCTGCTGACAGAATCAAGACTGTCACAAAACAGAAAATTGACAGTAGTTATAAACGAGCTCTATATTTGTACTGAAAAAAGTCGCTATTAGTTTGATTCTGACAAAAACAAAACGGAAAACATTAAAATCCATTATTTTAAAGATAAAATCGTTAAACAAAACACAATTAAGAAGAAAAAACATTGGGCACTCGGGGACTGAACCCGGGTCGCCTGGGCACAAGTTCACCACTCTAACGACTGAGCTACGCGGACTCTCGCTTCAGGACTTTGGAGCCCAAAATCTCGAGAATGCGTGGATCGATTTTAAAACGGATTTCATATTCTGAAGTTATTAAAGCGTCTCTATCAAATAAAATAATAAAAAAAATTCAAATCAAAAAAGTTGAAAAATGGCTGTTGTTTTGTTTCCTTCCGGTGACGACCGGAAGTGACGGCGGTCATTCAGATATGCGAAGGGCACTGCCGCAGGACACTTTCTACCATCCATGAAAATTTGAAAGTTCTATCTTGAATACTTTTGGAGAAAAATCGTGAACGAGCAAAAACATAAAATCTTTTAATATCTCAGGACCGGAAGTGATGACCAAAAAAATCCCACGTAATTTTCTTACAAATTTTGTCATGAATAAGATCTCAAAATTTTATCAATATCGGCTGAACCGTTTTTGAGAAAACGTGGGAAAAAAAAAAACCCAATATTTATGATAGAGGAAAAGAAACAAAGCAATAGCAATAAGGTCTTCCGTTGGAAACGGAAGACCTTAATAATAAGAAACAGTACAAAAACAATAAGGTCTTCCGTTGGAAATGGAAGACCTTAATAAAAAACATTGCTTCTGATTAAAGCAAATGAATTTGTTCTTCTTGTTGATACAGATCTGTTTCATAAATTTTTAATTATCATGTTCAAAACTGAATGAGATATAAGGAAAATAAATACTCGATTTTAACGTCATTGTGGACATGGTGTATGTGAGTATTTATGTTAGAATGAAGTAAAATAATGCATTCCTTATATTTTAAAGGATATTGTGTAAATGTTAAATTGTCAGTAGAGTAAAAGAAAATCGATGCATAAACGACCTTAGAAATCGCGTCTTGCGAGACTTTCGATAGTTGCTAATATGTTCCTGGTTGTAAATAAACTCATATAAAGTTTGTGTATTGTATTAAAGAAAGTAAACTGAAAATAAAATTTAAAGATAAAGAAAAAAAAGGTCAATTAGTCATACTGCTCAAACAAGGAATGTGAAAATTATTTATCAATCACTTTACATTATGAGAACTAAAACCTAACATTTTACTGTGAATGTCTTTAAAACAAGAAGTGGAAAGGAAATCGATATGCTTTTTGTAAAGACCGACCAATACCAAATTATCAGCCCTATAGGTCAATTGTTTTGTTATATACAAGTGATCCTTATAAAATTTTGTTGTCCGCAATTTTGGATCGCCATTTTGACCCAATTAACTTCATTTTTATAAGGCCAGCATATTTTTTAAGAATGAACACATTTTGGATATGATGAAATACTATGCTGTACCAATTCATTAGTATGTTTCGTTTTTTCCCATCGAAGAGAAAAGAATGAATCCTCTAAACACTCCAATCTCATCCCATTAAACCACCGAAATTAACCCTTTCAAACAAAAATATTGTAATATTTTAGGTAGAAGCTCCAAGCATGGTCTGTTTGAAAACATTTAAAAACATTTTTGTCAGGGAGACTTAATATCAATTAAATAAAGTTGTATAATTCAGTGCGAAATCTTGACTTCGCTGTTATTGGTATGTATTAAGGTCATTGTATTATAATCAATATTATCATTGTCAATGAATAAGAAGGAAGAGCGTCAATTAAGTGTGCTAATAGTAGTATGCATGAGTATATTATAGCATGTTTGAAGTGTTTACTAAGTTTAAGCTCATCTGAGCTGAAAGCTCAAGTGAGCTTTTCTGATCACATTTTGTCAGAGTTGTGAAGATCATGACCCTTGGGGATAGGGTGGGGCTACAATGGGGGTTGAACTTTTACATAGGAATTTATAGAGTAAATTTTTAAAATCTTCTTTTCAGAAACTAATCAGCCGGGAAAGCTGAAACTTATGTAAAAGCATCTTTAGGTAGTGTAGATTCAAAGTTGTGAAAATCATGACCCCCGGTGTTAGTGTGGGGCCACAATGGGGGGGGGGGTGTCAAACTTTGGGCCACATTGGGGATCAAATTTCACAAAGGAAAATATTTTAATTATTCACAAAAACTGAAATTTTATCATGTATGGTTTTACTGATATGCAAACATTTTAACATATTGCTGATTCTTTAAAATCGTTTAGACTTACCCCTGGATGATTTTTGGGCCTCACAAAGGGTTCAGAGTTTGATGTATAAACAATTGTTTGGGATCTTTTTGAGAACTGCAATGTTCAACAGGTGATATGACTATAAAATCATCCTGTTAAAAAAGGGACTTGATTAAAAAACATAATAATATCCAGGGCGAAAAAAAATGGATTTTTATTTGTACAGGATCTACATGTATTATACTACATTGTCCAGATAGTTTGTATTAAGACTCCATTTAGCAGATTTTATCATACCTATTGTTCCTGAGGTGAGCGATGTGGCCCATGGGCCTCTTGTTTAAGTGATACAAAAGAAAGCAATGAGACCGACAAAATATATTAATTAAAATTTAGATTTTGGCAATTTTTTGTTATAATTTTTTTGTTATTCATGAGGTCAAGAAGGGTTGAAATTCATAAACAACCTACCTTTACCATAGACACAAACATAAAATTTTATACCTTTTAAAAAAAAATTGGGGAATGTCTGACTGTTTCAGTTTCTTATATGAATGTGAATGATTAATATAACTGTTTACATTGACCATATTTATGACAACTAGAAACATTACTGTGCTCATATAGAAAACAGGATTTCAAAATGGGGGTGTGGCCTAAAATCTATGAGAAATTGATGTAAACAACAAACCCTGCTATATTAATTGAGACAATGCCTAATTACAGTAAAAGGAAATAAAAAAGAATGAAATTAGAATTTAAAAACCTCAATGTTTAAAGGAAAGGATGAGACAATAATACATGGAAAACCTTTAATTTGATTCCTTTGCAATTTGTAGGGGGCCGATTTTTGACGTTAAGAGGATTCATTCTTTAGAAGTTTGGCTGTCAGCCAATTTGAATCAGCATTTTGACCTTCTTAAAGCCATTTTCATGAAGACCAGCATTTTTTTCAGACTTGGCATACTTTAATTATGATAAAAAAAATCATGCTGGACCATATAAATATTTGCCATTAAAACGTATTTCTAGAGCCCTTTTTAAAAATTGGGACCAGATTAATAACGTAAGTTGAAAATTATAACAGTATCTTGAAGAGAAAATTCCAGTTTGAATGTTGAAATCTTCGTATTCATTTTTAGACCTCAGTATCTCTAAATCGTCTGCAGAAGTTTTTGAACAATTGGGAACTTGATGAAGGTGCAGTAATTAAAGAAGAAAATGGCAGTAAGTTATTAATCCCCCACTGATAAAACTGGGCTTGGTTGGGGGGATGGTCTTTATCACATTCTGTCCCAACTTCATTTATCAGACTATTTAGGTCATCTGAGTCACTCAGGTGACCTTTTGCGACCTTTTGCGATCTGCTTTGGTCCGTCTTTGTGTGTCATCCGTCGTGCGTTAACATTTGAACATTATCAGCTTTTTCTGAAATTACTAGGGTTTTTTTTACCAAATTTGGTGTCTAGCTTCTTTAGTGGAAGGGGAACATAAATTGTGAAATTTATTACCCCCACCCCCCAGGGGCCATTAACTTGGGGTGAAAACTGCAAAAATTGGTGCACAATTTAAAAAAATATTCTTCTCTACTATTGGACATTCAGCAGAGAAACTTAGCACATGGTTATGATGATCAGGGATGCCTCTATCAAAATTTTTAAATTCATGACCCTTGGGTCAGGGTTTCAGGCCCTAGGGTGGGGCCAATATGACCATATTCTCAGTAGTGAAAACTTATTAAAGCTAAGAAAATTTTCTTCTCTACTCCCATATGTATTTGAGAAAATCTAAATACTAAAATTGTAAAATTCATGGCCCCTGGGTCAGGGGTTTAGGTCTTGAGGTGCGGTCAATGTGGCTATATAGTGAAAATGTATTGAATCTTAGAGAAGCTTCCTTTACGCTCCTATAAAAATTGGAAAAAACTAAATGAATAATTATGATGTCCATGAAGCCCTCTACCTAAATTTTGAAACTCATAGCCCCTGGGTCAGGGGTTCAGGCCTAGGGCGTGGCAAATATAGCTATATAAGTAAAATTTATTTAGGGATAGGGTGGCACCACATTGGGAGGGGGATCCAATTTTTACATAAAATAATTTAAATTATTCTTGAAAACCCAAATGTTATAATACATGGTATTACTTATATGCCAGCATCTTGACATATTGTTGATTCTCAAGAACTTAGACTGTGACCACTGGACAAATTTTTGGCCCCACCAGGAACTCAAAGTTTGATGTAGGTTTACAGATATTTGTTTAAGATCTTCTTGAGAATTACAATACTCATTATGTGATATGACTATGAAATCATCTTATTACACAAGGGATTCAATTTGTAAGATGAGAATATCTGGAGAAAATTTTAAATATATTTTTATATAGGGTTTATTTTACTATATTGTCCAGAGATTTTGTATGACTCCATAAATATGATTTCATTATGGCTATTGCTGCTCAAGTGAGCGATGTGGCCCATGGGCCTCTTGTTTAAAAAATCATTTGACCAGAAAAACTGTAACTTCTATGTAAGTATCCTCAGGTAGTGTATATTTAAATTTATCAAAGTCATGATCTCCGGGGGTAAGGTAAAGTCAACAATGGGGGTCAAATTTCTACATAGGAATATAAAGAGATCTAAGCCGAAGCTCATTGCAAAGCAATGAGTGGGTCTTCCGTTAATGTCGAAAGTAAAGCTAGAAGTTTCTCTGAGAAGCAGAGTTCTTAAAACAATAAACATGAGTAACTAAAACAAAGAAAAAAAATCGAATTAGTGTTGGTAAGAGTTAACAAAATTCAAATGATTCTAAGTACGAATTAATAAAAACCTTATCGATTTCAAGCACGACTTAGCAAATAAAATTCGAATGTGTTTAAGTACGATTTAACAATTCTTGATTTTTTTTAGGTACGAGTTAATTTAACTTTCAACATAACACTATTTTCTAAGCCAAGAATGTGGAACCAAAATTTCTGGAAAAATCAATTTTTTAACCCCTATATCTCTGTAATGCATCATCCGATTTTAAAACGGATTTCAGTTTTTTAATTAAACTTGATAAAATCTCTTTTTTTTTATTTCATGATTAATAACAAATTATCACTCAAAAAAAATTATTATAAAAAGACTTTGTAGCCACTATTTTGAGGGGTCATCCCTGTTTTCTTGTTATCAAATAAAAGGTCTCACAAAAATAAACATATTTTGTTCAACAAGTGTCCAGGAATTGTTAACTGTTCTCGAGATATCTGAACAACTGTGTTTTAGGGGCCGACCTTTCAACTCCTTACTTGGACCACCCCAAAAAAAATTAGGTATCATATTGTTAGGAACATTATTTTGAGCAACTTTTCTTCTACAATGCTTTTCAAAATATTTCTCCTTTTTCAGATATTAATGATCAGAGTTTTTTACTTCTGGCCCCTTGAAACCCGTAATTATGTAACATATGACTTAGGTATGGTACTGTATAGATAAACAGCTGTACAATGAACATTTTTGCTTCTATAATTACAGTGGACCCCGCTTAATATAATAGTTATTTTGTCAGAAAAAATAATTATATTTACCGGACTATAATAATAACCGAACCCAGCTAAATTCAATGTGTATATGTATGCTATGTGCCTTATTCACGTCATGTATTATTACTAACTATTTCTAGACAATGTAATTTCCACAATTATAATTGATGATTTCTTCTAAAACTTTACTTTTAATGCTTCAAAAAGGTTAATTTAATGGATAAAGTTGTGTAATAACAAATTATTTTCAGTAAAGAGTTATTATAAGACTTTAGAGCCCTCTTGGCCCCTAATTTGAGGGGCCAGCCCCTTTTTCTTGATATCAAATAAAAGGTCTCGTAAATATAAACACATTTTGTTCAACAAGCGTTCAGTAATTGTTGACTGTTCTAAAGATAACTGAACAAATATGTTTTAGGGGCCGATCCTTAAACTCCTTACTTGGGCCACCAACAAATTTTTTTTAGGTAGCGTATTGTTAAGAACATTGTTCTAAGCATTTTTTGTTCTACAATGCTTTTCAAAATATTTCTCCTTTCTAGGTATTGATGATCAAAGTTTCAGACTTTTGGTTCCTTGAAGCCCCAAATTATGTAACATATGACTTAGTTATGGTACTGTATAGATAAACAGTTGTACAATGAACATTTTCACTTCTATAATTGATAACAAATTATTGTCCAGTAAAGAGTTATTGCAAAAAGACTTTAGAGTCTTCTTGGCCCCTAATTTGAGGAGCCAGCCCCTTTTTCATGATATCAAATGAAAGCCTTTTGCATTACATGTTTTACCAAAATATTTATACGTCAAAAGATATTACATAATATGTTCGAAAATTTCGTGAAAAAACTTGGTGCTAATTTTCATGTTCAGGCGAGCTTCGAGGCCTTGCGCAATATTTATAATTGGAAGCATGGGGGTACAACTTTAGACATTTATCTACAATCCTTGAAAAACTTCAAGCTTCTATCTTGATTAGTTTCAGAGAAGATGCGTGGACAAAATGACCCTTGAAAATTTGCAAAATCGTCACTTTTTGAAACCGGAAGTGACGTCATCATTCAAAAATTTAATAATATGTAGCGCCGATGATGCTTTATCAGTCCTGAAAGTTTCGTGCAAATCAGTTGGATAGTTTTTGAGAAATAACGCTCCAAAAAAGTCAGAAAAAGAAAAAAAAGAATATTAACTAGATAGATCTCGTTGCGAGCAACTAGGAGGTCTTCCGTCCATTTTTAGAAGGTGATATGCCATCCTCGACTTTGATTTTCAACAGCAAAACATGATCTGGAAATAGAGGCAGAGTACTAATGCTTTCCTGTAATGCTTTTTATAAGTTCTCTTATGTTGCTTTTTTATACCCGCACTTTCTAAAGAAAGTTCAGGTATATTGTTGTTACTTTGTTCCATCCGTCCGTCCGTCTGTCACGTTTTACTTTCTCAGACTGCTCTTACATCTTATAAACCAGAAAACTGAACTCTTGGAGTTTGATTTGGGGTATCATGTTGTTTTGTAAAAAGGTTTCAAAAATTATCTTGTAGTCCTGGGGGTCAAATAATTGGTAAAAAATGACGTTTTTCACAAAAAACCTTCTTCCTCGAACTCCTCCTTTATTTTCAACAATAGACATATCATCTCTTGGAATATGTTTATCTTTATCTTTAGCTTCGTTTGTCTTTCATATCCATTATGAAAATGCGAAATGTAAGTCACTGATTAAAGAGAATATAACTATAAAACTAAAGTTTAAAACATTTGTGTTGTGTTCTGTTTTCGCTAGTTATGAGAGGAATTGTACAATCACGTAAATGTACACCCCCAACCCCCCCCCCCCTCTGTATATTTTAATAATGCATTTCCCCCCACCATATTTTATTTCGCAAGGGGATGCTCTACTTTGCGGTGCCCTTGTTTATTTATTTTATAAATTTTTGAAGAAATAAAAAGCAGGTTAAAAGTTCACCAGGATATGAACTAAGTAGTTGGACACAAGCCTCTCAGAAGATTTGATTGGATATTTAAACACTTTAACAGCATTGACGTACATGTATGCTACTTTTGATGAATCTGATAATAAAGTTTTAATTACTTTTCGTAAAAGCTTTAAAACTTGACAGTGTCGCATTAAAAATATACAAAAGGCAACAGCTGGTGCTCTATACAGAAAATGTAGTCACTGTGTTACATGTATGTATTACGTTTCAATCCTGAGCCCAAATAAGATATATGCACTAAGTTTTTAAAAATTGATATTCATATATATTGCATTTTTATATACCCATTTGTGTTACGATTGACCCATTGAAATTTACCCTTGTGCCTTTCTGCAACAATGTGCTTGAAATGAAATTTAAGAGTCAAATTTGAACAACCTTTTTGAGTTGTAAAGTTTTTGAGTTTCAGTTGCTGTGCTTGACCTGTACCATAACAAATATGATTTCATTTAAAGAGTATGCGGTAATGATTGAAAATGGCACATTCAGTTGGGAAAAAAGCTGTGAGTCTTCAATAACATTAAAGAGGTATGTATTATGTGACTTGCACATGTATTCATTTCACAACATTTACATCTACTGAGTAATTTCTCTTCTATTTCTTAGAAAACTGGTTATGATTAATAGGACTATAGAAACTGACAGGACTGAAATTTACACGATCATGTTCTAACCAGTTTATTGATTAGTTGAAACCTTTCGCAATCTAAGAAAAATCAAGGACTACACAAAATAATCATGATGATACAAGAGTCAAATTCTCAGCTCAGTCAAAACTGTTTGTGCATGTTCAGTGACTGTGCTTGTGCTAAGCCTGATCATAAGGCAAGAAAATAGTATTGAAGTGATTGCAAGCGCAACGTAAGACAAATTAACATTTGACGTGCCAGGTGTTTCTTACGGTTTTATTAGCTCACCTGAGCTAAAAGCTCAAGTGAGCTTTTCTGATCAAAATTTGTCCGTTGTCTGTCGTCATTGGCGTTGGTGTTGGCGTTGGCGTTGTTGTAAACTTTTCACATTTTCATCTTCTTCTCCAGAACCACTGGGCAGATTTCAACCAAACTTGGCACAAAGCATCACTGGGTGAAGGGGATTCAAGTATGTTCAAATAAAGGGTCACACCCTCTTTAAAGGGGAGATAATTTAGAATTATTGAAAATTTGTTGGTATTTTTCAATAATCTTCTCAAAAACTATTAGACCAGGAAAGCTGTAACTTGTATGGAAGCATCTTCAGGTAGTGTAGATTCAATTTTGTTCAAATCATGGTACCCGGGGGTAGGGTGGGCCACAATGGGGTTATTGATTTTTACATAAGAATGTATAGAGAAAATCTTTAAAAATGTTCTTCTCAAAAACTAATTGGCCAGAAAAGCTTAAACTTGTGTGGAGGCGTCCTCAGGTAGTGTAGATTCAAGTTTGTTCAAATCATGGTCCCCGGGGGTAGGGTGGGGCCACAATGGGGGGATGAATTTTTACAAAGGAATATATTGAGAAAATTTTTAAAAATCTTCTTCTTAAAAACTTTTAGGCCAGAAAAGCTCAAACTTGTGTGGAGGCATCCTCAAATAGTGTAGATTCAAGATTCTTAAAATCATGGTCCCCAGAGGTAGGGCGAGGCCACAATGGGGGGGGGGATGAATTTTTACATAGGAATATATAGAGAAAACCTTTAAAAATATTCTGGGAAAGTTTTCAGTCCAAAATGCAGTACATTGTGAAAGCACTGGTTGTGCAGATTAAAGTTTGATCAAACCATGATTCATGAGAAAAGTGGGGCCACAAAGTGGGGGTGGGGGGGGGTATATAGGAATAGAGAAAAATCTTCTTACAGGTACAACAACAAGTAAAGGGGGCTTGGTATTTTATCTACATAAAAATATGTGGATAAAAATCGGGAGATTTTTTTAATTTTTTGAGCAAGATCTATTGTACTTAGTTGTCAAGATATTTTTAATTTGATACTGTAATGCTTATTTGATCAGAGTTAAGGCTGTTGTTGCTCAGGTGAGCGATGTGGCCCCTGGGCCTCTTGTTTGGAGACAGGTTGCTACTCGCAGCATGAGATGCCAATTGGAACTGTACTTGCGTCTCACAATTGTCAGCCCTAGGAAAAATGTTAAAAAAATCTTCTTCTCAAGAACCAGTGTGCACCAGAAATGCCAATATTTACATAAAACCTTGTATATATAGTGAAGATTCTAAATTGTTAAAATCGTTACCCCTGGACCAAAACTGGGGTCCCTGCCGGGGTTCAAAGTTTAACATAGAAATAAATAGGAAAAATGTTTAAAAATCTTCTTCTCAAGAACCACTGCACAAGAAATGCTAATATTTACACAAAAGCTTGTACATCTAGTGGAGATTTTAAATTGTAAAAATCATGACCCTCGGACCAAAACTAAGGCCCCAGGAGGGGTTCAAAGTTTAACATAGAAATAAATAGGAAAATGTTTAAAAGTCTTTCTCTCAAGAACCACTGCACCAGAAATGCTAATATTTACACAAAAGCTTGTACATCTAGTGGAGATTTTAAATTGTAAAAATCATGACCCTCGGACCAAAACTAAGGCCCCAGGAGGGGTTCAAAGTTTAACATAGAAATAAATAGGAAAATGCTTAAAAGTCTTTCTCTCAAGAACCACTGCACCAGAAATGCCAATATTTAAGCAAAAGCTTGTATATATAGTAAAGATTCTAAATTATAAAAATTGTGACCCCCGGATCAAAATTGGGGTCCCAGGTGGGGTTCAAAGTTTAACATAGAAATACATAAGAAAAACGTTTAAAAATCTTCTTTTCAAGAACCACTGCACCAGAAATGCTAATATTTACACAAAAGCTTGTATATTTAGTGAAGATTCTAAATTGTGATTACCTATGTTTGAACTTTGAAATTTCTTCGATTTTGTAATTAAACCATGATGAGGTATTGTATTACAAATGCATCACTACCTATTTTATAAGGAAATATGAGTATACAATCATATGTTAAAATTGCAAATAGAAATATGTTTGTTTGTCTTTTTTTTAAAGCAGCAGTTGCATGAAATTAGGTACACAAAACATGATTCATTTACTTTTTTAATCTGATATACGACTATTGGTACAGAAACTCAAATAAATGATATCTATATTAAATAAAATGTCAGCTCGACGCCTTTTGTGGCTGCATGTTCCGGTGTAAAGCAGAATAATGACCTCGTAAAATAATGATCGGGGGTTAATTTTGGACGTAGAATAGTGATCCCCCGGTCATTATTCTACGTAGAAAAATGACCCTTTTGCCTGAAGTATAAGTGTCATTATACCCCCGCAAACGAAGTTTAGGGGGGTATATTGGTTTCACCCTGTCCGTCTCTCTGTAGATGCAACTTTGTCCCCCCTATAGAATTTTTTACTACTGCACGGAACAGTCTGAAAATTTGTACATATGTTGAACACCATCTGAAGATGTGCACCTGCAATTTTTTTTTAAGATCAGACAAGATTTAATGATTTTATGGCAGTTTTCATTTTCCTTATTCTATATATTGTACACTGATGTTGAAAAGTAAGGGAGGTAATCCTTACAGACTTTATTAATTAATTAATAGTAAACACTCTAAAATATATCTATATTAATACATCCAGATGGAAGTTTTTTGTCTTTATTTCTTAACTTAATTTATTTTTTATAAGTATTCTATCAACTGACAATGCAAAATTTTTGTTTGTCATTGATAAATTCTTTAGGAGCTAATAAGAACATCAAAGACAAGTGTGGCTGAATTCAGTTGTCCCAAGGGGGCCATTATCTGAGCCATGGTTTAGATGGAGCATGGGTTTAGAAGAAATTGATAATCTGTAAAATGGGCGGTGGTTTTGGGGTTATTTTGATACTGCTTCATGTAAACCAAAAGTTTCATTATAAGGAAATAAATAATATCATTATTAATAAAGAAGTTGGCTATTTTTAGAAGCTGTTTAAATTTATTAGTCAAGTAAATTGATGAAGTGACCCTATAGGGCATTAATTTAAATGAAATTCAAAATTACTGATATGATTGTTGTGTTTTGGCAATTTTAAAATTGTTTGTAATATTAAATTTTCTTTTTTTCATATTTTTACATAGTATGCTAATTATGATAATGTTTTGGGATTTTATCCAATTTAACAAGCTCATCAAAGAAAATCTTAGTCCTATGGGATCAATTTTCTGATATGGAGTTGTATTGTACCATAGGAGAAAGTGAGGAAAATTTGAAACAACTAATTGCATCTGTCAAGACTCTGATTAGAAAGATATTCAAAGTGTTATCAACAGAAGAGCATTGCTTGGCTATTTTCATTTACTGCAAAGGGAGGGGTTATTGTCACTGTTGGTTTTTCTTTAAAACAATGAAATAAAAAAATATCACTAGATACATAAATTTTGTTAATGTATTACTGTTATACAATTTACAGTAAAGTTTTGAAAATTTTTATTTTATTTTAATTTTTCTGTGTTAACTTATTTAGTTTTTTACAATTCTAGAATTTTTTTTTATTTATGTGTCGCAAACCTTTATTATACAATTCAATTATTTGTCCCATTTGAAATTAGCCTTTCGGGGGTATACCGGTAAGTCCCATTAGGCCAGTTCTAGTTTTCAAAAAAATGAGCTCACTATACATGAAGAAAAGTGACCCCTGTAGAATAATGACCCCCTTATGAATTTAGGTTTTTCAGTATCAATTCTTGTTACATGTAAAATAGTCTCTACAATATTGCAGCAAGTAACTTGAAATTATAACTGATATTCAAATAATCTTACAGTAAAAGAAGGGGTATATTTCAGAAATTAATGTCCTTTTGTAATATAACAAGATACTGACATATCGTATCGAGATACAGTTCTCATTACAACGAGTTACATGTATCTCATTTTTTCGAGATACAAGTCACCAATCTATTTAACAAAATTCTGTTTATTGCAGATGAGAGAAAAGACTATATTTATATCGGTCATGAATTATACTTTCATTGATGTTTTTAATTTCCCAATGCAACAAACAACTGGGAATGCAAGTGCAGCACCCAGAATAAATTATTAAACCAAAATTAATAATTGTCTTCTCCACTGTTAGAAATTATTACTCGAATGATCTATTTAACAAATTTTAAGCTCTAAAATACCTTTTTCGCAGTCAAAACACTTTTCTCCGTTTCACTACAAAAAATGCATGAAAGTTTACATACTAGAATACATTAAACCTGATATTGGTATTGGTTTTGTGAAATCATATTAAAAATGATTCTTCATCGATCCATCAAATTAAATAGTGTTGTGTCGAGGAATCTTAAATCAAAATATTAAGAGAGCTTGATGGTTGTGTCCATTTTTAGACTATTCAAATCTCATTTGAAGAATAGCTCTGTATAAAGATAAAAGGAACTGATAAATTTCAAAGCTAAAATTTTGGATTTTTTTCTTGAATAAATGTTAGTAAATGGACAAATATATCTTAATATGTTAAAGTTTAAGGCAGACCTTTTATGGTTAATTTGTTGACCACCCAGCCTCCTTAGGAACTCTGTGTGATGAAATACTATACTTCAGTCCGTTCCTAGAGGGCGATCACAGATGCACTGTTTTTACTGTTGCATAAAATTGCAATTGAAACTTTGTATACGCAAACAAAAAATACATAATGTTAACTACATGTAAATGATATTAATAATACTTCACGTAATTTAGAAGTCGAATAGCTTGAATATACTTGTATGGATGGTGCGTCTTATAACACTGATGCACCAGACAGGCTTGAATTCTGAATCTGAGCGATAGGTTTCAGATGCTGGAGGAGGTTAAGGTTTTAAGAGCTGGTTAAAGTTTTTGGAACAGGTGCCCTCTGTTGATTATATCTTAATTATTACTGGTCCTAACTTCACCAAACTTGCATGGATGGTGCGTCTTATGATACTGATGCACCTGACAGGCTTGAATGCTGAATATGAGCCATAGGTTTCTGATGCTGGAGGAGGTTAAGGTTTTTTAGCTCACCTGAGCTGAAAGCTCAAGTGAGCTTTTCTGATCACCCGTTGTCTGTTGTCCGTCTGTCTGTCCGTCTGTCTGTCTGTCTGTCTGTCTGTCTGTCTGTCCGTCTGTAAACTTTTTACATTTTGAACTTCTTCTCTAAAACCACTTGACCAAATTTAACCAAATTTGGCACAAAGCATCGTTATAAGAAGGTGAATATAAATTGCAAAAATAAAAGACCAGATTGTATTCAAAGCGGAGAAAACCTCGAAACTGTAAAAAAGGGGGGTGCATTTTAAAAAATCTTCTTCTCAAGAACTAATGAGTCAAATTCAACGTAATTTAGCAAACATAATCGTTATGGAATGGAAAATATAAATTGCAAAATTTATGGGCTAATTCAGTTTCAAATTTGAGTATTTACGTAACTAATAATAAAGAAATAATAGCTGTCAATCAGTTTATAACTTCGGGTTCGGTATTCCATACCTCGAAAACTGAAGTATTTGTTCGAAGCAGCCATGATGAACGCGTGACACAGGGGTTAAACTGACAAAGATGAATTTGCTCATGGTTGTGCAACACTTTATGTGCGAAGAGAATATTTGAAACATGCAAGATCAATTTGTGCCGATTTTGTGAAGTAAATTGAGGTTAAATATTTCAATGCATTGACATTTTAACTTGTGACATTGGTATTAGCTTGTTTTGATTCTCGTTTCATTTTCGTTACTTGAGGGGAACTATCGCCTGTATTTTGGAATTTTTACGTATCAAATCAGATATAGACATCGGTAAATCAGACAGCTGATTGTTTATCTGCGCAAAATGAGCAAAATCTGATGCACTTACAACATATTATAAAATACTATACATTTCATTGGTAATTTGGTATGATCTCTATAACGTAATGGTTAATTAATGCAACATGTTTTGTTAAGATGCTCGGCATTTTCAGATTGTTTTCGCTGCTAGAAATATATAGGTATATATATGATGAAAAATAAATTGTGATCTTTCTTTGTTGTATTGCACGTTTCTTCTGTTAATTGTTTACAATTTTTTATTTACTTACTTTCGAATTATAAGCAAGATACAGAGCTTTGCTCACAATTTTCTGTTTGCACACAGAGCTGAGGCCATGCTTTTGTTCTTCTTCTTTTGTTATTATTTCTTCATTTTAAATGCTGAATAGGAACTACCAAGTTTAAAAATCTTAAGTTGAATGTAATAAACTCTTGTGAACAAAAAAATTGACTCAAACCTAGCAGATTACGAGCTCTGTATCATGCTTATAATTTTACGATTGACGCTGAAATTTTGATTGATCACCAGAAATGTCTCGCTAAACGTTAAGTACTTGTACAGAAAAATTATAGAAAATTTACACGAAATAGAACGCATTAAGGTACAATTTTCTTCTTTCACATATAGGATTTTTTAAAATAAAATACAATAACTAGTAAGAAGTTGAAGAAGAAAATCTACCTATATGCTCTCATATTTTGATCGCTTCATAAAGTGGGAGGGGGGGGAGCAGAACTAAAATAAAGGAAATTGGAAGTTAAAATCCTTTGAACACCCATATAAAGCCATTGTTGCTCAGGTGAGCGATGTGGCCCCATGGGCCTCTTGTAGAGCTGGTTAAAGGTGCCCTCTGAAATACATTATGTAAACTACATGAAAATGATATTAATGATACTTCACGTAATTTAGAGGTCGAATACCTTGGATATCCCTTCTTGTTTACGGCAGGGGTAATTTTTCTACATGGGTCGTTTCTCTTCATGTTTAACATGAAGAAAAGTGACCCCTAGGTCTTTTTTCTTCAAAATAATCCAATTATTGTACAGCTGGGGGTCATTATTCTACGTCAAAAAATGATCCCTGTCATTGTTCTATGGGGCATTAATCTTCTTTTAAGCGGCCTTTCATTTTTAAATTTACAAAAACTCATACAAACCTCTAATAAAATGATGAGAGTTTACTCTAATACCGCTTGAGTTTTTGTGTAAATATCATATGAACTTTTATCAATATACTGCAGTAATTTATCATAACAAATTAAGGAGGCCGATTTGGGTTTTTTGCGGAAAAACTACAAGAGCAAAACTCTTTATTCTTTAACCATATGTCATAAACCAACTCTAGTTTATTTGCAAAGTTTCAAGAAAATCGACCATCGGGATTTTTTAGCTCACCTGAACCGAAGGTTCAAGTGAGCTTTTCTGATCACCCGTTGTCCGTCGTCCGTCCGTCCGTCCGTCCGTCTGTCTATCCGTCTGTAAACTTTTCACATTTTTGACTTCTTCTCTAAAACCACCGGGCCAAATTTAACCGAACTTAGTACAAAGCATCTTTATGAAAAGGGAATTCTAAATTATTAAAATAAAGGGCACCACCCTTTTTAAAGGGGAGATAATTACGAAATAGTGAAAATAGGGTGCATGTCTTTAAAAATCTTCTTCTCAAGAACCACTGCACCAGAAAAGCCAACATTTACATAAATGCTTGTATGTATAGTGAAAATTCTAAATTGTAAAAATCGTGACCCCGGACCAAAACTGGGGCCCCAGGCGGGGTTCAAAGTTTAACATGGAAATACAGTGAAAAAATGTTTAAAAATCTTCTACGCAAGAACCACTGCACCAGAAATGCCAATATTTACACAAAAGCTTGTATATATAGTGAAGATTCTAAATTGTAAAAATCGCGACCCCTGGACCAAAACTGGGGCCCCAGGCGGGGTTCAAAGTTTAACATTGAAATACGTTGGAAAAATGTTTAAAAATCTTCTTCTCAAGAACTACTGCACCAGAAAAGCCAAAATTTACACAAAAGCTTGTATATATAGTGAAATTTCTAAATTGTAAAAATCGTGACCCCCTGACCAAAACTGGGGTCGCAGGCAGGGTTCAAAGTTTGTAAAAATATTCTTCTCAAGAACCACTGCACCAGAAATGCCAATATTTACATAAAAGCTTGTTTGTATAGTGAAGATTCTAAATTATAAAAATCGTGATCCCCGGACCAAAACTGGGGCCCCAGGCGGACCAGGCTACAACTTAAACATAGAAATATGTAGGAAAAATGTTTAAAAGTTTAAAAATCTTTTTCTCAAGAACCACTGCACCAGAAATGCCAATATTTACACAAAAGCTTGTATGTATAGTGAAGATTCAAAATTATAAAAATCGTGACCCCCATGCAAAATCTGGGGCTCCAGGCGGGGTTCAAAGTTTAACATAGAAATAAATAGGATCAATGTTAAAAAATCTTCTTCTCAAGAACCACTGCACCAGAAATGCCAATATATATACATAAGCTTGAATGTATAGTGAAGATTTTAAATTGTAAAAATCGTGACCCCCGGGCAAAAACTGGGGCCCCAGGCGGGGTTCAAAATTTAACATATATAAGAAAAATGTTTAAAAATCTTCTTCTCAAGAACTACAATGCAACAGTTTGGGATATTACTTTGCATACATTCTTGGCAATTGTAGATTCTAAAGTGTTAAAATCGTGACCCCCGGACTAATATTAGGGCATCAACAGGTGTTCAAAGTTTAACATAGAAATATATAGGAAACATGTTTAAAAATCTTCTTTTCGAGAACTACAATGTCATACTTTGTGAGAATACTATACTAGGATCCTCAAATAGTGAAAATTCTAAATTATAGAAGCGATCTAATACTGGGGCCCCAGAAGGGGTTCAATGTTTCACATAGAAAGATCAAGGGAACATGTTTAAAAATCTTCTTCTGGAGAACTACAATGCTTCAATTTGTGAGATTACTATGCAAGATTTCTCAAATTTTAAAGTTTCTAAATTGTGGAAGCCGTGACCCCCAGACTAATATTGGAGCCCAAGAAGGGGTTCAAAGTTAACACAGAAATATATAGGGAACAGGTTTAAAAATCTTCTTCTCAAGAACTACAGTGCAACAGTTTGTGAGATTACTATGCAAGCATCAGTGGCTATTGTAGATTCTAAATTGGTAAAATCGTGACCCCCGGACTAATACTGGGGCCCCAAGACCACCAGACCAATACTGAGGCCCCAAGTGGGGTTCAAAGTTTAACATAGAAATATATATGGAAAATGTTTAAAAATTTTCTTCTTGAGAACTACAATGCTACAGTTTGTGAGATTACTATGCAAGGATCCTCAAATAGTGTAGTTAAAGCCAACCATAAACCCCGGACCAATACTGGGACCCCAGAAAGGGGTTGAAAGTTTAAAATAGAAATAGCATATGCTATGAAATAGAATGTTACAAGGAACTGTTGTTCAGGTGAGCGATGTGGCCCATGGGCCTCTTGTTTAGGGATCATCTCAAAATACATGTACTAAAGGAATATATAGGAAACTGTCATTTTCCGCACATCAAATCAGATGAAAAAAATACTACAATAGCTTATTTTCTCAAATTGTTAAATATGATTACCGGTAGTAATATCATTTCCTACCTAAATATGTAAAAAATACTAAACTCTACCGTCTGGATTTTAGTGGGGGCCATCTCAAAATATTAAAATGCACCAAAATTTTGCTATATATTTGGATCATTACGAATGAAGATTTGTATAATGGATTCATTCAATAAATAAGGAAAATGTCCTCGTGGATAGCATCATTCTGTATATAAAATTTCAATGGCGTACAATTTTTACTTTTTCTTATATGTTATTTCTTATAACATACTCCTACAAAGCTTCGTTTATCATAACATCATAAAAGCACAATGGCAACGCTCCCCTACCACACAACGGGCAAATTGTTTAAAAAATAAAAGTTTCCTTATAAAATCTAAATATTTTTATTTGTATTTTGTTTATTGTGTTTCAATTTTATAAATGATATAGAAAAAAATTCATCAACTGTATTATTATAATACTAGAATGTGCAAAAACGTGCGCAATGAAAACTAAAGTCGGCCTCCTTAAATGTGAATAAATTTAATTTCTTCTTATATTTCTTACTTCAATTACTAAGACTGATACACCTTTCAGTCATTAATAACTTAACATGCATATTGAGCGCGTGCTTATGATAAACAGGAAATTGATTTCGCATGGTAAAGTAAAGTGGAACCATACAAAGGTTACTTAAGGGGAAAAAAATCGTCAGGTAGAAAAAACTGATTTGCTTTTTAGGTCACCGAGACGAAGTCGGGGGGAGCTTATGCTATACCCTCGTCGTCGGCGTCTGGACCTGGTTAAAGTTTTTGTTGCAGGTCCTGTATCTAACTTACTACTTGTCCTATCTTCACCAAACTTGCATGAATGATGCATCTGGATCTACTAATGGACTTGAGAGACTTGGATGCTGAATCTGGGCCATGAATTTCAGATGCTGGAGGAGGTTAAGGTTTTTGGAGCAGGTTAAAGTTTTTGTTGCAGGTACCCTTTAATAGACATTTCTAAGTTACTACTGGTCCTAACTTCACCAAACTTGCATAGATGGTGTGTCTTATGATACTGATGCACCTGACAGGCTTGAATGCTGAATCTGAGCCATAGGTTTTGGATGCTGGATGAGGTTAAGGTTTTTAGAGCTGGTTAAAGTTTTTGGAGCAGGTGCCCTCTGATGATTATATCTTAGTTACTACTGGTCCTAACTTCACCAAACTTGCATGGATGGTGTGTCTTATGATACTGTTGCACCTGACAGGCTTGAATGCTGAATCTGAGCCAAGGGTTTCGGATGCTGGATGAGTTTAAGGTTTTAAGAGCTGGTTAAAGTTTTTGGAGCAGGTGCCCTCTGATGATCATATCTTAGTAATTACTGGTCCTAACTTCACCAAACTTCCATGGATGATGCGGCTTATGATACTGATGCACCTGACAGGCTTGAATGCTGAATTTGAGCCATAGGTTTCGGATGCTGGATGAGATTTGTTTTTTTGAAACAGGTCACATAATTTATAGATAATAGCTTGCATAGTTGATTTAACTTTAATATTAATGAACTGTAGAGGTAGCTTCAGATGCAGATCTCCATTATTAAGCTACAAAAATTCTCCTATCTCAAACCTGCTTGATAGATGTGTTTGTTGTTAAATGATATAATATGATTCCTATGATATAGTATTGTATGATATGATACTCTATTGTTTTATATGATACAATATTATATCATATATTATATTGTAAAAAGTTATATGATACGATATGATATTGTATCAATTTTTTTGTACATTATGATATGATTTTGTATCATGATACTGTTATGTATAGTATTGTTTATTATGATACAATATTGTATAATATGATATTTTATTATATACTATTTTATCACATGCTATTGTTTCATATGATATTGCAACATATAATATTGTATCATATGATATGATATTGTATTATATATATCGTATCATATGATACGATTGTATGACACGATATTGTATAATATGATATTGGTTTATATAATATATTATTATATCACATGAAAATGTTTTGTATGATAGTGTATAATGTGATATTGTATCATATAATACAATATAGTATAATATGATATTGTATGATATAATATAGTACTATATCATATGATATTGTATCAATTGCTATTATACAATGTTGTTTCTAATTTTATTGTATCATATGATACAATATCCTATTATGTATCAAATATGATACAATATCATACAATACAATATCATACTATAATATTATACAATATAATATCATATGTTACAGTATTTTGATGTATTATGTGATATGATATTGTATTATATATTATTATATTGTATCATATAATATCAATATCATAATATATTATGACAGTGTTTTATGTGATCAAATACAATAATGTATAACAAGATACAATGTCATATCATATGTTACAATAACATATTTCATCATTATTTATTACAGTATTTTATTTTATTTTATGATATATATTGTAGGTATCATAGGATGCAATATCATATTTTATATTATTGTATTGATTATCATTGTATCATATAATACCCTATGAAATGAACATATGATTATTATACAATTTTTTAACATACGATATAGTTACACGATATTGTGTAAAACAGTATCCATGTATATCCAAGATCATTATTAATTATGATTTTCAAATAATATGATAAAGGTGGTCTCATAAAGGTGATTCCTTATAAGGTGATGCCTCGTCTCGGTGAGCTTTGTAATCTGTGATTACCTATGTTTTTATATGATATTGCAAATATATAATATTTGTATCTAATGATACAATGTTGTATAATTGAAAAAATATTGTATCATATGATAAAGTATTGTAAAATATGATGATGGTTTATTAATTATAATATCACATAAAATTGTCAGTATTAAATGATATTGTAATATATAATATTGTATCAAATGATACGATATTGACGTATACTATGAAATTGTATTCTGTAATATATTACTATAATATACATTATTGTATTATATGATACAATATTGTATACTATGATATTGTATTATGTAATATATTACTATATCACGTGATATTGTATCATATGATGATATAATGTTGTATCAAATTATATTGTACCATATGATACAATATCATATTATGTATCAAATGCAATACAATATCATAATAACAATTCAATATCATACTATATTATACAATATCCCTTTAAGTTTAATATAATATATTGTATCCTATGTATATTATATTTTTTTTTTTGTATTTTTACGTGCTGCTAATTTTTACTAATTTTTACGACTTTTATAAATCCGTAAAAAATTAAACACGTGAATTTTCACAGAAATAAAAAAACACCGCACGTAAATTTTCTACATCGTATGTATGAGAGTAATGTTCATGACCTTCAGCTCAGTCCCTGATGGCTGTACATGTAGGTATATTTGAGCAGTTTTGGTCACGTGGTGATAACAGTTAAGATCTTTCTATTCAGTTTTGAGAATTTTTAAAACTATAATGCCACGTTAGTTGCTAGATTTCAATCACTCAGTCAATAACTATGGCGGAGATACGATGCTATTTTAAACCAGTATCTACAATGCCTAATTCAAAGGGATCGCTTAGTGAAATGATTCCATCTTGCGATTTTTCCTGTGTTTTATGTCATGTGAATAAAAGCTTTGATTTTTGAGATGGAGTTGTCTCTATTGGTTGGGAGAGAAAGAAAAAAAGAGGGAGAAAAATTTTGAAATGGAGCTGTCTTTCTTTTTTTCCCGGTAAATCGAACTGATACGAGCACATGGTGTACATCAATGATGATACCCAGATTAATAGGAATAAGTAAAGTGTATATCACATATGAAATAAAGGTAAATGAATAAACACAATCATAATAATTAAGAAACTCGATAACTGAAAAAAGATTTTCTGATTTGTATGTGTGTTAACTGTAACAAAGTCACGGTGAAATTTTCCCCCCTTTTACCACAGATGATTTTAATTTTTACGGACATGTCCAATTCATAAAAAAAATACGCGTAAATATTCAAATCGCCCTATTTTAAGACAAATTCGTGAAAAATTCACAGCAGTAAAAATTACCCGTTATATGGTATATTAAGATATATATATTTTGTATTATGTGATCAAATACAATAGTGTATAACATGATACATTGTCATATCATATGTTACAATATCATATGGCATCAATATTTATTACAATATCATATGATATATATTGTAAGTATTATAGGATGCAATATCATATTTTATATTATTGTATTGATAAACATTGTATCTTATAATACCGTATGAAATGAACATATGATTATCATACAATTTTTTTAACATATGATATAGAATATTGTGTCAAAACAGTATCCATGAATATCCAAGACCATTCACAATGATTTTCATATAATATGATAAAGGTGGTCTCATAAATGTGATGCCTCATAAAGGTGATGCCTCTTCTCTGTGAGCTTTGTAATCTGTGATTACCTATGTTTTTATTATAGAATTATAAGTTTTTTCTCTAGTTTTAAAATAAAATCGGGATGAAATCTTAACCAGGTGTCTCTGAAATCAGTCTGAGTACTTGTTTATACACAGTTGAGCTCTCCGCAGAAACATTGAAAGTTCTTACTTTACACAAAGATTGCTTATGACCTAAGGGTGTGTCTCACCTTGATCCAAGGTCAATGTGGAAAGTTCAATGTCATTGTTTAAATATGCTTAATTCCTGTCTGTGTCATGTCTTGTATTAATGGAAATAATTAGAAGCTAAAATTTGACACAGAGTATGCTTGTGTCAGGCCACATAAAATAATTTTAGATTCTCATCCCTGCCCGTCTCTCTGAAAATGGCCTGCCCCGATGTATTTTTTTAATGTGTTGAAAAAAATAATTTGTAAGAAAAATCGGCCTCGGAATACCAAAAATTCAAAGTGTTTAATGGCTGCTTGAGATGTGGATTACCGTTTGATTCCAGTCATGTTTGTTAACATGAGAATGCAAATGTCTTCATGCATTAACAGTTAAGTTGAAATAAAGTGGAATTTAAAGAACAGAAATTAGTTTGTGTACTCATATTAGCATTAACAGTTTTAAAAAATAGAGCAGTTGTTATTTATAGAAAATGGACGGTGAAATAGATTCATTCATTATTTTCTATAATATATGTTGTATAGAAAAAATACTTGAGTTATGATTTTTTCTTAGCAGGGGTATCAATTGTGAGCTTGCTCACATAACCTCTAGTTATATGTTTATAAACATATATTATGTATTTTGTGTTACACAGAATCAATATATGTATCCCTGAAGGCAGCCTAGCAGCAGTTGTGGGACCTGTTGGCTGTGGCAAGTCTTCATTCCTGTCAGCATTATTAGGAGAAATGGAAAAAATTCATGGAAAAGTTGCTGTCAAGGTTTGTTGAATCTAATTAAATGCAGGAATTTGGAGAAATGTTCTTTGACTAATATACCGTTATTTATGTACATATGTATATACTATAACTATGACTTTAAATATGGACCATTATATATTCAGTAACAAGTAAAAGCTTTCCAAAAAGCTTGCCCGACTAAACAAAATTATTCCATTGGAAGCAATTGAATTAATTTTTTTATGAGATTTAAAATTTAATTTTTGCCTCTGTTCATAAATTCATGGAACAATAAGATTCAAACGGCAATGACTTTTTCTTTGATTTTTGTGCATATATATTACTTGCAAGTAAATTATTTTATTATTTTAAGTTATTGCAGGAAAGTACATGTACGTAACAAATAATTGTAAGCCGATTTAAAAAAAGATCATCATGTTGCCATTTTTTGAATTGGTGGACCATTTCTTCAGCCATAATATTGGTTCCTACCCCTGAATTAAAAGATTATCGAGTGATATCAACACAAGTTTTACTCCGATTTATCTGCATCCAGTATTTCAACGAGGTGGACCATTTCTTTGAGTATAATAGTATTCATTTGGCCACTACCTCTTTAATCTGATTATCAAAAGATGTCAGATAAAATATAATCCAGACTATTTTTGCGGGGTGGGCCTTATATTATACGACACCGGCTGCCCCCCCCCCCCCCCCCCCCCAATAAAAAATTGAAACAATTGTTGTTTTATTTGCTATACATGTGTGGAGAAAATGTGGTTTAAGATTTTTTTCTAAAGGGCAAACCCAATAAGTAATGAAAAATAAGTTGTTTTAAGGTGGTATAGGACATCTGTCGATAATAATCTGGATTAAAGTACGTTATAACCAAAATTCTTTCACCGGTTTAAAATTTCCAAATTTTACAATATTTCACCAAAAAATACGTTTTAAAGATTTCTGTAAAGGTAAAAAAATTTAAATCTCCAGCGGGATTCGAACTTATGACGTACAGTTCCATAGTGAACTCTCAAACCCACTGCGCTACACTGTTAGATCAAATTAGGCAAAGAAACTATTTATAAAATTATACTTGATTTTCTTGTTTATTTCGATAAATAATATGTCACAACATGGAGGTGTCCCATACCCCTTAAATAAATTTTATCATTTTTAGGTTCATTCGGGTATATTTGGGTCCATTTGGAACGCAACAAACTTGATGAGTGCTAATTTCTGTATTGAATGAATGATACAGTAGGATATGGGCCAAAAAGTACCGTCTTCTCTTTTCTTAACCTTTATTTATTGGAACACTAAATAAATTATCTAACCCAATCATAAGAGTCAAATTTAAAATTAAGTACGTAAATATACCTGTTAATCAAAAGTAAAACTACTCATAATTTATCTGAAGGGCATCGTAATGAAGCTTCACAGAAAGTTTGAAATTAATTCGCTGAACCAATTGAAAGTAAAAACACCCCTAGAAAATGAAGGGAAAAGTGGGAACAGAATAACTGACAAACCGGAATGAGGACTATAGCCCTCCCCCTCCCACGAAATTTATATAGTGAAAAAATAGATCTTTGTTACAACCAATCTGCAAACAATTTTCAGAAAAATTTTATGTTTTTATTGTTATCACTGGCTGATGTTTAAGACATCACAAATACCCCATGGAAAAGGAAATGCATTGCCGCAAACAACGGTTTTGAGTACATAATCTCCCTCAAAACAGGTGATGACAGAGAGAGAGAGAGAGAGAGAGAGAGAGAAAGAGTCTCTGTGTAAAAAACATGTGCGCTTAATTATCATCTTTTATTAGGTCACCTGAGTAAACTCAGGTGACCTATTGCTATCTGTTTTCGTCCGTCGTCGTGCGTCGTGCGTTAACAATTTACATTTTTAACTTCTTCTTAAAAACTACAAGGCCAATTGTTCCCATTTTTGGTGTGAAGCATCGTTATGGTAAGAGGAATGTAAATTGTGAAATTGGTGGCTCTACCACCACCAGGGTGCCACAGGTGGGGCCAAATATGCAAAAAACAGCCAAATTTTCAAAAATCTTCTTCTCTACTCCCACACATGTGAGGAAAAAACTGATTGCATGGTTATGATGTCCATGAAGCCCTCTACCAAAATTGTGAAATTCATGGCCCCTGGGTCAGGGGTTCAGGCTCTAGGGTGGGGCCAATATGGCCATATAGTAAAAATGTATTAAATCTTAGAAAATCTTCTTCTCAACTCCCATAGATATTTGTTAAAAACTAAATACATAGTTAATGATGTCCATGAAGCTCTCTACCAAAATTGTGAAATTCATGGCCCCTGGGTCAGGGGTTCAGGCTCTAGGGTGGTGCTAATATGGCCATATAGTAAAAATGTATTAAATCTTAGAAAATCTTCTTCTCTACTCCCATATATATTTGTTAAAAACTAAATGCATGGATATGATGTCCATGAAGCCCTAGTGTAGATTCAAAATTGTGAAAATCATGACCCCCGGGGGTAGGATGGGGCCACAATGGGGGGTTGAATTTTTACATAGGAATATATATAGTAAATCTTAAAAAATCTTCTTCTCAGAAACTAATCAGCCAGGAAAGGTGAAACTAATGTGGAAGCATCCTCATCTAGTGAAGAATCAAAGTTGTGAAAATCATGACCCCCGGGAGTAGGGTAGTGCCACAATGGGGGGGTCAAATTTTTACATAGGAATATATAGAGTAAATCTTTTAAAATCTTCTAAGAAACTAATCAACCAGGAAAGCTGAAACTTATGTGGAAGCATCCTCAGCTAGTGTAGATTCAAAGTTGTGAAAATCATGACCCCCAGGGTAGGGTGGGGCCACAGTGGGGGGTTGAATTTTTACATAGGAATATATAGAGTAAATCTTTAAAAATCTTCTTCTCAGAAACTAAACAGCCAGGAAAGCTGAAACTTATGTGGAAGGGGTGTATCGAATAACCGAAATCCGCGGTAATCACCGAAATCCTCCAAAAATCTAGCAAAATCTAACAAATGTGGGCATTTACTTTAAATCATTTTTCATATTTAGAAAGAATACAATTATATTCATCATTTGTAGCGATTTGAGTACTTTTCAAACATTTTTAAATATATTAATCGTAATTTCTGATCAAAAGCGGAGAAAATTGGCAGCCTTTATTAGGATTTAAAATAAAGAGACTCCCGCGATCGATCATTATTGTACCTGTAACATTTGGGTTTTTTATTCAACAGAGAATAGCGAAATAAACAACTATTACAAAAATATTCTGATCGTAGATCTTGTTTCGTTTGTTTGCTTTCTTCTTCTTAATCTGTCTAGTAAGATATTCATATAAGTATAGAGGGTCCAAACGGATTTAATTTAATGATTGATTTGGTAATTTTGTGCAATGAATGTATTAATTAGATTAGAAATATGTCATAAGATGATAATTTAAAATTAAAAAAATAAGAGTAAAGTATCGGGGGTCTATACTTGGAGGGATGGGGGTGGAAGCTAGGACACAAGAACATGTCAGTGGTCCGCATCTACCTTTTTGGAGTTGATTTTTTTTTTTATCAAGTTTAAATTGATATATTCATTGACAAATGAAATAATAAAATATTCTTTGAGACCATAATAGGTATATGCGTTTTTTTTTTAATCTAAACATTTCATTAAATAAGATCAATTTTAAAATATGCATGATGAAACTTTCTGCATGTTATGCATGATGATAATTTTTAGCAATCAGATTATTTTGGTTGTTCATTAAACATGAGAATGGGAAAAAATACTTGGGGGTTTTATTCATAGTTCTTAGTCAATATATCATACGTATATTTCAAAAATTGTTCATAATACGGTGAAACATCATTCCATGAACAGCATACACCCCCCCCCCCTACCATCACCGCGTTGAAAAAGAAATATGCCATAATAGATTTCATCAATAGGATGAATTGATTATTATATCTATAGCAATATATCCATTATTCAAGTTGCATTGTGTCTACATTTTCGTTTTTTAGTAGAAAGAAGTTAAATGAACTGCTTCTGCATAGTATATAATGGTTTCCATACTGTCTAATGTTATCCAACGTAAACACAGAGAATTTACGTAACTATGAACAATTAATTGTTTTTCACTTATCTCATTATACACACAAAACTACTGCACTGAGTTCTTTTTATCTTAAACAAACACCAGTGTCACCACAGCACGGACTAATCATGACCTCTTTAGACACCCTTTACTGTTAACCTGGGATGTGTGTGCGTTCAGGCGGAAAAGTGATTTCCTGAGTTCCGTGTCTTAAATAAACAATGGAATTTGGGACAGGTGGTTTTTTTTCAATGTGTTGATAAACTTAGTTACATATATACTATGTTTAAAAAAAAATAACAAACAAAATGCTTTTCTTGATTATTATTACCTACCCTACCCCCCCCCCCCCACCCATATCCCCTTACCAAAAAATGTAATAGGAAAGGAGGAATATTAAATTAAATGGTGTTTTTTTTTTAATTCAAAGCGAACTAGCTTGCTGCTAAGTTGAATTTGTATTTTTTGCTTGACTCTTAATTTTTTTTCCCAGTAAATGAATTTAACTACTGCAAATCCCTTATATATTAATAATTAATTCATCATATGTAGAAAGAAACTGCATAAAAATACATATAGGTTGGTAAAAATACTAAGTTTAAACTGTCTTTGCAAGAAAAAATTCTAAATCCTAAAAAATTATGCTGAAAAAATACAAAGTTGAAACAGAGCAGAAATAATGATGTGAAAAATTCTAAGTCCAAGAAAAGTACAGAAAAAATACACTGTAAAAAATCTAAGTCCCACAAAAGCACAAAAAAGTATGTTGAAAAAAAAACTAAGTCCAAAACAGTACAAAAAAAGTAGAGTGGAAAAATTCTAAGTCCCAAAAAAGTACAGAAAAAGGTCTTCAGATCTGAGGACCTGTTTGACAATTTAGTACTGAAAAAAGTATACTTTTTCTGTACTTTTTCAAAAAAGTACTAAAAAGACTGTACTAAAAGCACGAAAAAAGTATACTTTTTTGTACTTTTTTTTGGTATGGGTCTGTTGTCACGCTCGTGTAATGGTCATGTATATGCCAAAGTTTTTTAAAATTGTTCAATATATGTAAAATTGATTATTTATTGTTGACCATTTTTATACTGTTATACGACTATTTATATGGATTATAATCATATCTAGCCAACAGGTGCTTGAGGACAGGACTGACCACCCACCCACCCCCTCCCTCCCTCAAGTATCTTGAACCCGGGACTTGGCTCCTTATTTTCATTAAATTATCCTTTTATGACATATTTCTAATCTAATTTACGCATTCATTGCACAAAATTACCTAAAACAAAAAAAAATCCCCTCTATAAGATGATTTTATTTGCAATTTTGGGTCCAGAGGGCATACCAGTTTACAATCCTAAATGAGAGATTATATACACATACAAAATTGTCCATACATATACATGAATATGAACGTGCAGCAGTTTGGTAAATACATACCAGTATGCCATTAACATATTAACAATATACATAATTTAACTTTAATATATTGTATGATGTTTCCCTATTACTAATGTATTCTTGATATGTATGTGTTCACAATCTCTGGAAAGAGGAAACAAGAATTAATGAATGAATGTACTTTTTACACTCAGATAATGAATGCTAATTTTCTTACTGAAATTGTCCTCTAACAGTTAACATAGACTAAGATTACTAGTTACTTTATACGCATTGTGTAACAGGGAAGGTTCTGCACTTAATTCCAATCTATGCCAGTATAGTACAGTGTACGATGCTTTGAATTATTGAAAAATACAAGTGATGTCGACCCAGTTAAGATATAATTGCAATATGTGTGCTTTTTCCCCCAGCTCCTAAAATATATTTACAAAATTTGATATTTAAGTTTTCCAAGTTTTAAAGATATCATATAAATGTTTGTCTTTTTCCTGTATGCGTGATGTAAGGGTTCCCCAAATTTCTCTATATATAATACAAGGTTGTTACTGTAATTCGTCTGCAAGCCGAGGCACTGCCGGTGAATATTAGTTGAAATATACTATCAAACTACATGTACATGTACCAGTATTAAAAACGATGACCTCATGCCGTAGCCTGATAATTCCCTTCACTGAATATCTGCATGTCATGCCCATGTAAATACAATTATTGGGTAAATTGGGACAATTTTTAAAATTTAAGTGCAGATTTATGATCTTAAGTCAAACTCAATATTTAAGACAGTTCATGATCCCGAAGCCTGATCCTCCACTTATCCAGGTTTGTTGTCTGAAACTTAGACTTAGTACCGGATCAGCCGTGAGAATGTATATTGTTCATTTACATTCTTGATAGAATTTCTTAGATTGAAATCTTTTTCTATATGCACATTAATATACACACAGAGAGACTACATTTGATAATTTTGATGGGAGTCAGCCCTTACGACCAAATTCAATTTGAAGAATATACATGTAAATAAATGCATAGTCAGAAGTTTTTATATTGAATTATTTTAAAAGCGTAGGACACAGCCAGACATTTTTTTGTTTGAAGTTACATTTTATATAGTTTGAATGTTTTGAGTACAAATTCAGTTAATACCAGAGTTTACACAGCTATAGTTATATCATAATATTCAACCCGTTCCAAATTGATTTAATTATGGATATATTTTGAATTAATATATTTAATTTCAAAATGAAAATCTAACATACAATTTTTTAAAAGTTTCATATTTTCTGTATGGCTTTCATAAAGTCTGCGTGTACTCAAATTTTAGGCCAATTGACAGTGGATACATGATATACAAAAGGTGTGAATGAAACAGTCATGTAGACAATAGGCTGTAATTAACGATGTATAACGCCAAATCTTGTGTATATACACAAGAGGGATGTGGGTGTATGGGGTGTCTGCAGATCAAAAGGACGTATATACTTCCCTTGTGTAAACAGATTTTGTCGAAATGTATTGTCAATTTCCTCAGGCTTTTTATTGTCGATTTTTCATGAGAAAAAATAAAATAAAACATACTTAGCAGAGATAATCAAGACACCGTCATTTTTATTCATCTCATACATGTATATACTGTACTTGTAAACTTAGGCAATAAAATGCTTTTGAAAAAATTAATATGCCAGCAATTTAGCTACCGAGAAAAATCTCTAAAATGAAAATGCTACGCAGCTATAGACATTAATTTAATTACCATCACAAATAGTGGTTGACAAATACTATGTACATGTAAGTGTCTGCATGTATCATGTGTTTTGTGAGCTGTTTCTGTAAAAATGAAATCATATAAGTTATAACATTTCATGATAAGTAACATAATTTATAGCTATTTCTCTCTTATTCAAAGTAACCACATAATAAGTGTCACGTAATCTCGAAAGTTTTAAAATTGACTAGTTCGCTACTGTATTTCAAATTTAAAAAAAAGTTAAAAAAAAAAAAATAAAATAAAATCAGATTGCTATGAATTTCCACTGGCATAAAAAACATCGGAGATCAATCGTCGCTTATTAGATGAAGTTGAAGATCACGGAATCTATGATGCTGTGAACACGAATATAGTCCGAAATATCTGACGTTATCCTAGCTGGCTTTTTTTTAACGATTTTGATATGAAATATATCAAAATCGTTAAAAAAAGCCAGATCAAAGTTCACTTACTATAGCATTAAAGAAGATCCACATCCTTCAAATACACTGTAGTTTTAATTATAAAATACACTAAAAAAATAAACTTTGAATTAATTATATATATATAAACACCATTTCAACTCAGACTTTTAAAAAATGTCTGATTGTCTTATTATAAAATTGTCTTTAAGCGACATAAGTTGCAATTTTCATGAAGCAATTTTTTACTTTGGAATTGGAATTTTCTTCTTAAATGACACAAAAATAAAATGATTTATTCACTTTTGTCTATCATAATTTTGTAGAAAAAGATATTTAGATGCCCCGATTGAAGTAAGACTACATTTATTATTTGTATCCTGGCGTCATGGGTTTCCGATAGTCTAACACTAAACGATGTATCTAATGATTGTGTCTTTAGTCAACGTACAATTTTAAAACTATATCATATTTAACCTCAGACATAGCATCGAAAATTGCCGATACTAAATCAATGAAAAATCGACAGTATATGCAGTTCTTAGATACAAATAAACTTGATGCCGCATTTGGTCATTAAAAATCAGCGTCATGTGTTTCCGATAGTATGATTCATCAGCAAATTTCTCATTTAATAATTGAAATAAAAATTAAATAACCTTATAAATATATCTAATAATGGTTTCAATTGTTTTTAAAGTTTTTATTTCAACTTAATTAAATCGTTTAGTTATTTAATTTACCCCATAATTACATTTCATCACTTAAACGTTCTACAATACCATTATTTGTATGATTATACGTTACGTTTTAATTTTAGACGAAGCTTATTTTATAGCGCTCTTCGGCTTCGATTCTAAGAAAAACTTTACAAAGTCACCTAATAATTTTAGCCTGAAAATACGACATCAGAAGTATATTTTACCAAACGTTAAGCACGTTTAAATATTGTGATCTTCTATTTAAGATTTTAAGCAATTTTTAATGACTTGCATTAAAGTAATAGTAAAAGATAGCATTTTATTAGTCTCTTCAGTAATTGTGTGATTTAAATCTTTGCAAGCAGCATAACTTGGGTAGTGCATATTTATAAAATCGAAAGAAGACTCCGTACGTCCAGTATCGTAAGTAATTAAGAAAATGACGTCATTTTGGAGAAAACTCGCGCGACCAAAATAAACTATCGGAAACACATGACTATCGGAAACACATGACGACACCCTATATTATATATATATATATATATATATATATATATATATATATATATATATATAAAACTTAAAATGACATTTTGAATTAGAGTCAATATAGCATAATAGAGCTTATAGATGTAAAATTGATAAATTGTAAAAGATTTTCATTAAGAGAATATTTTATTATATACTTCAAGAGCAAGCATTGATACATTGGGAAAAAAAACCCCAAAAAACAAAAAAAAAACCCCAAAAAACAAAAAAACGATCGGGTGCGGTAGTCGCTATATTTTCAATTCTAGTGATGGCCGCCTATTTTCTCCGCTTAGATCAGAAATCATGAATTTGTGTGGGAAAGACTGCATAAAAAGTATTCAAATTAATGCAAATTAAGAACAATAGTATGTTCTTTCTAAATATGAAAAATAATTTAAAGTAAATGCTCACATTTGTTAGATTTTGCTAGATTTTGGTAGGATTTCGGTTATTACCGCGGATTTCGGTTATTCGATACACCGATGTGGAAGCACCCTCAGCGTGTGTAAATGTAGAATCAAAGTTTGTTCAAATCATGACCCCCGGGAGTAGGGTGGTGCCACAATGGGGGGTTGAATTTTTACATAGGAATATATAGAGTAAATCTTAAGAAATCTTCTTCTCAGAAACTAATCAGCCAGGAAAGCTGAAACTTATGTGGAAGCAGCCTCAGCTAGTGTAGAATCAAAGTTTGTTCAAATCATGACCCCCGGGAGTAGGGTGGGGCCACAATGGGGGAGGTCAAATTTTTACATAGGAATTTATAGTGTAAATTTTTTAAAATCTTCTTTTCAGAAACTAATCAGCCAGGAAAGCTGAAACTTATGTGAAAGCATTCTCAATAAGTGTAGATTCAAAGATGTGAAAATCATGACCCCTGGGGGTAGGGTGGGGCCACAATGGGGATCAAATTTTTACATAGGAATAGAGTAAATCTTTAAAATCTCTAAAACTAAGTAGCTAGGAAAGGTGAAACTTATGTGGATTAGTATCCTCAGGTAAGGACTAGGTAGATTTAAGTTTGTTCAAATCATGATCCCCGGGGGTAGGATGGGGTCACAACGGGGAGGGGGGAGGGAGACAAATTTTTGACATAGGAATATATGGAGAAAAATCTTCTACAAAACCATTTGTCTAGAAAATCTGTAACTTTAGTAAAAGCAACCTTGGGTAGTGTAGATTCAAATTCATTAAAATAAAAATCTTGAGGAGTAGGGTGGGGCCACATTCGGGATCCAATTTTACAAAGGAAAACATTTTTAATTCACAAAAACTGAAATGTTATAATATATATGGTTTTACTTATATGCAAACATTTTGCCAATTTGTGAGTCTTTAAAATTGTTAAGACTTTTGCCCCTGGATGATTCTTGGGCCTCACAAGGGGTTCAGAGTTTGATGTAGGTTTATATCCCATGTATAAACAATTGTCTAGGATCTTGTTGAGAACTGCGATGCTCAACATGTGATATGAATATAAAATCATCCTGTTAGAAAAGGGACTTGATTATAAACATAAGAATATCTACATGTATTACTACATTGTCCAGATATTTTGTATTATGTCGATCTCCATTAAGCTGATTTTATCATGCCTATTGTTGCTCAGGTGAGCGATGTGGCCCATGGGCCTCTTGTTTGGGAATGAATTTTGGTCTGCAATTATGTAGACATATATTCAGCCCTTTTTGGTATAAATATGTTAAATAACAATATATAAAACCCCTTAAAAGGAATTTTTGTTTCACAGGGGGAAAGATTTTTTTTTTTAAATCTGTTTACCTTTAGTTTTTATTATGAAATGAGCTGTTTTAACCCAAAATACAAAATTATCTCTCTTTGTTTTACCAAATCATTTATATTTAATGAAAATATACATAAATGTTTACATTATTATAAAAAAATAAATTGAATTAGACAATTATCAAAAAATGACTTTTAGTTAGGCAGCTAGACAATGCTATCATTTGCAATCCTTAACCATCAGATCATAATTAGATTTTCAGATTTAATGTCTTTTGCTATAAACTATTTTTTAATAAAAAAAAAAATCCATATAATTTACATTTTAAATTTTAGCATTCTCTTATATTCAAAGGAGAAAAATACAGTCTAAAATTGGTCACAATTACGAGCCCTATTAAGTCAAAGATATAGTTTTGATCGACTTTGCTGTTGCATGATAACATGCATGTCATTAAGTAGGTTCTTGTGAACTCATTCCATATTTTATACACCTATTTACTGGTAATGAGGACAAAAGCAAGCGAGTTTGTAATTCTCCCCCGAGACTGCAACTTTTTCCCTGAGACGGAATCGAAGGATTTGTTGTCGAGAGAGACAATTAACGGACTTTGTCTGTATAGTCAGTAAATACTGGTAGGTATTTTATCATACCATTAATAGCTTTATTTGTTCTTCTTACTTTGAGAAATTTGCATAATCTTAGAAATCATAATTTGATATCCCATCTATGAGATTCACAGAATTACCCATGTAGGAAACTCACAGCCAGTTGTGCATGTATGCATGATGTATGAGTATGGGATACTGGCGTTGGCTTTTGACAATGATAACTTTTAGCTCACTAGAGTCAAAGGCTCAAGTGAGCTTTGCTGATCAAGATTTGTCAGTTGTCTGTCGTTGTTGTCATTGTCGTTGTTGTTGTAAACTTTTCACATTTTCATCTTCTTCTCCAGAACCACTGCACTGATTTCAACCAAACTTGGCACAAAGCATAACTGATTGAAGAGGGATCAAGTTTGTTCAAACAAAGAACCACACCCTCTTTAAAGGGGAGATAATTTAGAATTATTGAAAATTTGTTGGTATTTTTCAAAAATCTTCTTCTCAAAAACCATTTATCCAGAAAAGGAAGCATTCCCAGGTAGTGTAGATTCAAGTTTGATCAAATCAAGGTCCCTGGGAGTATGGTGGAGCCACAATGGGGGGGGGGGGGTGATGAATTGTTTCATAGCAATATATATATGACATCTTTAAAACACTTTTTCTCAAAAACCATTTGGCCAGAATAGCTTAAATTTGTATTGAAGCATCCTAAGGTAGTGTAGATTCAATTTTGTTAAAAAAACAGGTTCCCGGTGGTAGGGTGGGGCCACAACTGAGAGATGAAGTTTTACAGAGGAATATGTAGTGAAAATCTTTAAAAATCTTCTTCTCAAAAACCATTTGGCCAGAAAAGCTTTAATTTGTGTGGAAGCATTTTCAGGTAGTGTAGATTCATGTGAAAGCATAGATTGTGCAAATTAAAGTTTCAATTGATCATATTATGATTCCTTGGAGAAAAGTATACGTAGGGCCACAAAGGGAGAATTTTTAAATCACTACTAATGCAATGGAATAGTGAAGAAATAGTGATTCAGAAGAATCTTCCCAAATACTAAAACAACAAGGCTTGGTATTTACCATAAAAATATGTGGATAAAAATTGACAGATTTTTGAGTCGGCGAGCGAGTCCTTGCTATCATAGCCGTTTCTGCGAATATTTTGCACTACATTATTCATGCGCTAAAGAAAATAGTGCATACATTAACAGCTTTTGTTTGCGTAATTGCTAATTCGAAAGGGTGAAACAATCTCATCTTTATTTACACATATATTTTTAAAGTTTTTCTTGATGTTTAAAAAATAAAACAAATCAAAGTAATTTTTGTTTAATTGCTGCCCATGAATTCAACAACTTACACTCAGGGCAAACCTTGTTCCGTAACTATTTGAGAAGTTCCGAATGGAGATGTGCATAAAATCTGTTTTTAGAAAAACCCAGTTTGTTTTCAGTTGTCTTTATTGAGCTAAGATCCTTGCTGTCATCAGCACTCTCGGAATGGATGTTGAGCACAAACGTGAAATGATAATGTGCGATATAATGCAAATAGTTCTTATTTCTTCGTCATTGAAATAGAATGGTCCTCTGTCTCTATCTTACGAAATATGTATATCGCTCGCGCATATCAAACAGGCATTGCCAGTCTATCATTGAAATATCAACAGAACGTGTTAAAAATGTTATTCCTTTCTTATTCTTTGTCTATGAAAATATAACTAAGTATGCTTTTACGAGATAAACATCCAATTTACCCCTCAGGTAATCTTTTTGTTTAAAATGTGTAAATTATATAACATTGATGAGTATGAATATCTTGTTTCAAGAACGACCTGTTTAACTCCACGTAATTGCCTTGTGACTTAGAGGTTTAAAATAGCGTGTGTGTTTACAGAAGATTCTGCAGCGCAGAAAAGAATAATAAAACATAATCGTAATTACTTTATGTACATTATTGTTATAAAGGAAGATTCTCGTATAATGTTCGATGTCAATTATAAGAACCAGGTAAAGGAATGTAAATAAACTAGCGTAAATGTCGCGTAAAATTAAGATTCGTAATCAACAAAAAATGGGGAATCGGCGAAATGTTCAATCAACGGTTTAAGTTGAGGAACATCAATCATGAGGAAGTTCCATAGGAATTTAATATTAAAAGACTTTAAAATAGACGTAACATTTTTGTTTTTAGCTCACCTGAGCTAAAAGCTCAAGTGAGCTATTCTGATCACATTTTGTCTGTCGTCCGTCCATCCATCTGTCTGTCCATCCGTCTGTAAACTTTCACATTTTCAACATCATCTCAAGAACCACTGGGCCAATTTCAACCAACCTTTGCACAAAGCATCCTTAGCCTAAGAGGAATCAAAGTTGTAAAAATTAAGGACCAAGCCCTCTTACAAGGCGAGATAATTAGGAATTAATGAAAAGTTTCAAGAAATTTTCAAAAATCTTCTTCTCAAGAAACATTTGGCCAGGAAAGCTGAAACTTGTGTGGAAGCATCCTCAGGTAGTGTAGATTCAAAGATTCAAAGTTGTGAAAATCATGACCCTCGGGGGTAGGATGGGGCCACAATGGGGGTTTGACTTTTTAAATAGGAATATATAGAGAAAATCTTTAAAAATCTTCTTCTCAAGAACCATTAGGCCAGGAAAGCTGAAACTTGTGTGAAAGCATCCTCAGGTAGTGTAGATTCAAAGTGTAGATTCAGAGTTGTGAAAATCATGACTCCCGAGGGTAGGGTGTGGCCACAATGGGGGTTTGACTTTTTAAATAGGAATATATAGAGTAAATCTTTAAAAATCTTCTTCTCAAGAACCATTAGGCCAGAAAAGCTAAAACTTGTGTGGAAGCATCCTCAGGTAGTGTAGATTCAAAGTTTTGAAAATCATGACCCTCAGGGGTAGGGTGGGGGTACAATGGAGGGTCGAAGTTTAACATAGGAATATATAGAGTAAATCTTTCAAAATCTTCTTCTCAAGAACCATTTGGCCAGGAAAGCTGAAACTTGTGTGGAAGCATCCTAAGGTAGTGTAAATTCAGAGTTGTGAAAATCATGACTCCCGAGAGTAGGGTGGGGCCACAATGGGGGTGGGTCGAATTTTTACATAGGAATATGTAGTGTAAATCTTTAAAAAATCCTCTTCTAAAAAAACCATTTGGCCAGGAAAGCTGGAACTTGTGGGAAAGCATCCCGAGGTAGTGAAGATTCAAAGTTGTAAAAAATCATGAACCCAGGGGGTAGGGTGGGGCCACAATGGGGGGGTCAACTTTTTACATAGGAATATATAGAGTAAATCTTTAAAAATCTTCTTCTCAGAAACTTATTAGCCAGAAAAGCTGAAACTTGTGTGGAAGCATTCTCAGGTAGTGTAAATTTAAAGTTGTGAAAATCATTACCCCCAGGGTTAGAGTGGGGCCACAATTGGGGATCGAATTTCTACATAGAAATATATAGAGTAAATCTTTAATAATTGTCTTTACAGAAACTAATAAGCCAAGATATTCTAGATGATTCCGTCTGTTTAAAATTATCCCCAAGTGGTCATAAACATGACCAATCCACTTCCTTTGAAGTTTATGACAGGAATTAGGTTAAAAAGCTGTGAATTGAGGCTAATTCACGACACCTGTGCATGACAACAACAATGGCGGCCTCCGAACATCGGCACATGTGCATTGCATCAGTCTGGGCCTATTCTAACTTATAAAATCAACTCATTCATTGTTGAACTTCTCCAGTTTTATAGTTATACTGTTCCATAAAATAATTTAAGAAATAAAAGCCAAAGGAAACTAATACACTATGCCTTACATGCTATGCGACGATGGGGGGGGGGGGGGGGTGTGCCCAGTAAACGAAACTTTGGCGAAGATAATTAGCACATACCTTGGTTATTAAACAAATGTTTTGAAATCTCTATTTGAAAATTATTATGTTTATCCTGAATTATAATAACAATTTAAAACAAATTTTGCTGTATAACTGTGCAGACAATAGGTAAGATAATGTACAGGTATTTTCTACCTGAATTACCTTCAAAACAGGTATCTAATGTAATTGATATTAAAAATTATTAAAAATGGCATAATTACAAAACCTTAAAAAATTATGATTGCAGTCTTAAAATGAAATAAGATCATTTGATAACATATTACTTTAGGGATGAATTCCAATGATTTTAATTAAATCTTGATTGTTGTGTATTGCTCTCAATTTGCAAGATAAAACAAGAAATACATTATCCAAAAAAAGGAAAAATATTTTTGAACAATAGTTGATCATATGCTAAAATTTCATGCAAAAATTTTCATGTTTATCACGATTTTTTATAATGTAAAGGTAAAATTACCTGAATAAACTCACCTGATTAATTTCGATTAATATATTTGTGTACTCTAAAGTTATAATGTTGAAGTTCAATCTTTTCCGATCACAGTGGTATATCATATGACATGGTTTGACAATAATTCTTGTCAATAACTATGGTGAAACAGACTTTTATTATAAGTAAGTAAATGGGAAAACCCCCGAATGAATCATTTTCCAAACTTTTACCCTCAGATGGTAACAAAAAAGATGAACTATTTGAATTACATGGTTTAGTCATTTACAATTTATAAAAAGACAACCAAGTTGTTATATGCAATTTATCTGGTTGTACTTGTTTTACATTTATTAACTTGTCTACAAACTTATGTTCAATCAAACAAATGAATCATTTCACTGCGTCAATCATATCGGGGACCTTAACTCTAAAGAAAATGTAATTAATGCATGATACATTTTTTAATTGCATGTGTATAGATGCAATAAATGAAGTTATCTTACCATGGAAAACAATGTATTGACAAGTTCGTGTATTATTTGAGTTATTTTATCAAAATTAATTTTGGGGCGATAAAATGTAAATACCCGCTACACCATGGTTCAATGTATATCTAAAACTTTACAAATTTAAAATTCTTTTATGTACTACTTTGCAAAAATATTGTTGAACTCAGAAATTAGATATGAACGATTTTTAGCTCACTGAGACGAAGTCGGGGAGAGCTTATGCTATATCGTCAGCGTCTGGACCTGGTGAACATTTTGGGAGTAGGTCCTACAATAATGTATCTTATAATATGGTACAATATCATATACCGGTAATAAAATAAAATATCATATTATATAATACGATATTGTATCATATGATATTAAATGATTATTGTGCCAAACCACCCTACCATATACAATATTTTAATAAAGATCATTATGATTCTCATATAATATGATAAAGGTGGTCTCATAAAGGTGATGTCTGCGCTCTGTAATCGTTGATTACCTATGTTTTATTTATTTACAAAAGACAGAAAAGAAATTTTATGTATTGCTAACAATGTAATAAAAAAATTTCCATCAAAATATTGACAACATGTTGAGAGCGAGTTGACTCTCAGGCCCTTCAGGCCTTTGATTTTCTATTTTAGGGGTTTACAAATTGATACATTCAACTTGTCTTGTGTTATCATTTCTTGTGAAATATTGATAATGCTTAAGCTCCAATTGCCCACTCTGTGTCAGAGCATGAAATATTACTATGTCAGGGAATAACACTATGACTTGGATGATTCTTCTAAGAACTGTGTTATTATTTTTGACAGGGCTCTCTGGCATATGTTCCCCAGCAAGCATGGATTCAAAATTTAACTCTCAGAGAAAATATTCTTTTTGGAAAAAACTTTTCTGAGCAAGAATATTCCAAAGTATTAGAAAGTTGTGCATTGCAGTCTGACTTAAAAAGTTTGCCAGCTGGAGACCTGACTGAAATTGGTGAAAAGGTAAGTACAAAAACTATATTTACATGTTTAATTAAGATCTTTTCTACATTTCATCTATTGCATTGTTTCCAACAGAAGACCTTATTATATTCGTTCGGTTTCTAAATATTCCCTATTACCAGTATTATAAAGGTCTTCCGTCTTCAGTGGAAGACCTTACTGGTTTTCTACTGTTTCTCCTTCTTCTATATTCTTCTTCTTCTTGGTAGTTACCCTCAATTTCTCTGTCATTTCTTGATGGATTTCAATGAATTTTTCAGGATAGTTGTTTTTTTGAATATCTCTTTGCGCCTTATTTCATATATAGATATTTCCCTTCATTTGTGAATAAAATGTCTCCCATTTTCACTTTTTTTTCGAACCTTATTTTGCCTTGCATCTCCCAAAAAACTGTCAAAGCTAGAGTCTTAAAATTGGATACAAGAAAGAGTCATTATTGTAGATGTGCTTTTTTATTTTTATGATTTGACGACAGATCATTTTCCTAGAAGCTCGCCTAGACCTGAAAATCTTGATATCAATTTTTTCTCCAGTTTTTATGAAATTGAACATTTGATCTAAAATATCAATTCTGTAAAATTGCCACGCTTATTTATTACGTAATAAAGGATTTTTAGGCGACAAAAATTTGCAATTTGCATTGTTATATGTTAAAAATTTAAAAAAACAAACCACTTTGTTGAGCTTTGTAAAAGATAATTGTAATCCTATAATTATCTAAAAGTTGGGGGTGTCTGAATTTTCACCGGTATTGCATCGTATCGTTTCAAAAACAATCAAAAAAAAAAAAAACAGGATTTTTTCATTTATATGTATTATGTAATTGGGGGTTTTAAGGGAGTCAGACATGCCAAACTTTGATCACTTGTATCTCAAAAAGAAGAATTATTTTGAAGAGCAATATAGACAGACAGACAGACATACATTTCCTCTATGAGTTAGAGATTAAATCCATCAAACAAGTGTTTGGTCAATGTGTTTACAATTAATAGTGCTTAAATTTCAAACATAATATTATCAATCTTGCAATACACAATTTCTTGAAAAACAGGGAATAGTTAAATCTGCAGAGCCGATTCCAGAAAAGTAATTGTAGTTTCTGAACCATCTTTTCCATTTTAATTAATAAGACCTTAGTGAGTAAATAGTGCATGGAGGAGATTGCTGATCAAAACCTTGAATCCTTTTTGATGTCTTCTCTAAAACCACTAGCCCAAATTTAACCAAACTTGGTACAAACCATCTTTATGGGAATGGGATTTTAAATTGTTAAAATAAACGGCTAAACCCCTTTTAAAAGGGAGATAATTGCGAAACAGTAGTTATAGGATGAGTGTCTTTAAAAATCTTCTTCTCAAAAACCACTGCACCAGAAATGCCAATATTTACACATAAGCTTGAATATATAGTGAAGATTTTAAATTGTAAAAATCTTCACCCTCCCACCAAAACTCGGGCCTAAAGAGAGGTTCAGAGTTTAACATAGAAATACGTAGGAAAAATGTGTAAAAATCTTCCTCTCAAGAACCACTAGCACCAGAAATGCCAATATTTACACAAAAGCTTGTATATTTGTAGAGAAAATTCCAAATTGTAAAAATCGTGACCCCCACCAAAACTGGGGCCCCAGGCGGGGTTCAAAGTTTAACATAGAAATACGTAGGAAAAATGTTTTAAAATCTTCTTCTCACTAACCGCTGCACCAGAAATGCCAATATTTACACAAAACCTTGTATATATAGTGAACATTCCAAATTGTAAAAATCATGAACCCCAGACCAAAATTGGGGCCCCAGGTGGGGTTTAAAGTTAAACATAGAAATACAAAGGAATAATGTTTAAAAATCTTCTTCTCAAGAACCACTGCACCAGAAATGCCAATATTTACACAAAATCTTGTAAATATAGTGAAGATTCCAAATTGTAAAAATCGTGACCCTGAGACCAAAACTGGTGGCCAAGACGGGGTTCAAAGTTTAACATATATAGGAAAATGTTTAAAATCTTCTTCTCAAGACCTCCAATGCAACAGTTTGGGATATTACTATGCGTACATCCTTGGCTATTGTAGATTCTAAATTGTTAAAATCGTGACCCCTGGACTGCTACAGGGGCACCAAGAGGGGTTCAAAGTTGAACAAAGAATATATAGAAAATATATTTTAAAATCTTCTTCTCGAGAACTTCAATGTGGCAGTTTGTGAGATTACTATGCAAGGATCCTCAAATAGTGAAGATTCTAAATTGTAAAAGCTGTGACCCCCAGACTAATACTGGGGCCCCAGAAGGGGTTCAAGTTAACAATGAAATATATAGGGAACATGTTTGAAAAATCTTCTTCTGAAGAAGTACAATGCAACAGTTTGAAATATTACTATGTGTATATCCTTGGCTATTGTAGATTCTAAATTGTTAAAATTGTGACCCTTTGACTAATACAGGGGCACCAAGAGGGGTTCAAAGTTGAAGTTGAGTTTAAATCTTCTTCTCGAGAACTACAATATCGCAGTTACCGTTCTTGAGATATATGAGGAAGAATGTTTTAGGGGCCGGTCCCTTATCTCCTTATTGGGGCCGCTGAACAAAATTTTGAGGGTTGCATATTGTTAAGTACATCATTTTGAGCATCTTTTCTTCTATACTGCATTTCAAAATATTTTTCCTTTTTGAGATATAGGTGATCATATTTTTGGACTTTTGACCCCTAAAAACCCTTTTTTACATAACATGTGAGAAAATCATTATACTGTTTGGCTACATAACTGTAATATAAACATATTTGCTTCTATAATTTATTACAAAATATCCCACAGTAAAGGGTTATAGATAAAAGACTATAGAGCCCTCTAGGTTCCTAATTTGAGGGGCCAGCCCCTTTTTCATGGTATCTAATGAAAGGTCTTGTAAATTTAAACGTTTTTTGCATTACATTTTTTAACAAAATATTTTCCAGAAAAAAGATAAACAAAGAAAAGCACGAAAATTCATGGCGCTTTTAATATCTCAATTTTCGAGCCCTACCTAGCTTTGGTGCATTTAGTGCTACATATATAAAACAAAAACCATGCAAAACTTCAATCTTTCCTCTACCAACCGTAGAAATTTGAGCTCAATATCTCTTATAGTTTAAGAGAACACTCTTGGACAAACCAACCCCCTAAAAATCCTTAAAATGCCAATATCTCAAAAACGTAAATGACGTCATCAACCAAAAAAAGGTTCCAAACATAGTTAGTAAGATATGAAAATTTCGTGCAAATCGGTCGAGCCATTTGTGAGATATCGCGTGCACAAAATTGGTAAGAAAAAAAAGAAGACTAGACACGATCTCATTGCGAGCAACAAGGAGGTCTTCCGTCCAATTTTTAGAAGAGGAAATGAAATTGCCTTTGATCTTCATGAACGAAGCATATCAGGAAATGCGGGTGGGATCTAAAGTGTGATGAATGAAGGATTATATACCCCTTTGGACCTTGAATTTAAGGGGGCAGCCACTTTTTCTTGATATCAAAAGAAAGCTCATGTCATGTCAAACACATTTTGTTCAACAAGTGTTCAGAAATTAAATACCGTTCTGGAGATATCTGGAAAAGATCATTTTAGGGGCCGACCCTATAACTCCTTTTAGGGACCGGTTAACAAAAAAATGATGGTTGCATATTGTTAGGCACAAGCATCTTTTGTTCAATTTTACTTTTCAAAATTTTTCTCCGTTTTGAGATATTGAAGATCGAAATTTCGGACTTCTGGCCCCTTAAAATCCCTTATTACATAACAAAGGAGTAAACAGTTGTCATTTATAGGTTTATAATGTTTAGATTAACATAATTGCTTATATGTATTACAAAATATTTCACAATTTAAATGTCTATATATTACAAAATATTTCACAATTAAAAGTTATTATCAAAAGACTTCTAGCCTCTTAAAGCTCCTAATTACGTAACATGAGAAAACTATTATCAGAAATGGATGCATAACTGGAAGATGAACATTTTGCTTCTTAAACATATTACAAAATATTTCTCAGTAAAGTGCTATGGAAGAAAGAATTCAGAGCCCTTTTCGGCCCTAATTTGAGGGGCCAGCCCCTTTTTCTTGATATCAAATGAAAGGTCTTTTGATATTAAACATATTTTGTTCAATAAGTGTTTAGAAATTCGTTAACGTTCTTGAGCTTTCTGGAAAAAACATTTCAGGGGCCGACCCCTTATCTCCTTATTGGGGCCACATAACGAAGTTTTGATGGTTGAATATTGTTTACATAACATTCTGAACATATTTAATTCTATATTGCTTTTAAAAAATTTGTCCTTTTTGTAATATATGTGATCGATATTTTGGATTCTGGCCCCTTAAAACCCTAAATTACGTAACATGAATTTTTTTTCTAATGTAAAGTTAAATAACTGGAAGATGAACATTTTTGCTTCTTAAACATATTATAAAATATTTCTCAGTAAAGTGCTATGGATGAAAGACTTCAGAGAACTTTTGGCCCCTAAATTGAGGGACCAGCCCCTTTTTCTTGATATCAAATGAAAGGTCTTTTGATATTAAACATATTTTGTTCAACAAGTGTTCAGAAATTCGTTACCGTTCTTGAGTTATCTGAAAAAAATGTTTTAGGTGCCGACCCCTTATCTCCTTATTCAAGGGCCACAGAACGAAATTTTGATGGTTGAATATTGTTTACAATTCTAAATTGCTTTTCAAAATATTTGTCCTTTTTGTGATATATGTGATCGATATTTTGGATTCTAGCCCCATAAAACCCTTAATTACGTAACATATGAATTTTTTTCCTAATGTTAAGTTAAATAACTGTAAGATGAACATTTTTGCTTCTTAAACATATTATAAAATATTTCTCAGTAAAGTGCTATGGATGAAAGACTTCAAAGAACTTTTGGCCCCATTTGAGGGGCCAGCCCCTTTTTTGATATCAAATGAAAGGTCTTTTGATATTAAACATATTTTGTTCAACAAGTGTTTAAAAATTTGTTAACATTCGTGAGTTATCTGGAAAAAAACGTTGTATGTGCCGACCCCTTATCTCCTTATTGGGACCACAGAACGAAATTTTGATGGTTGAATATTGTTTAGATAAACATTCCAAGTATCTTTTATCCTTTATTGCTTTTCAAAATATTTGTCCTTTTTGTGATATATGTGATCGATATTTTGGATTCTGGCCCCTTAAAACCCTAAATTACGTAACATGAATTTTTTTTCTAATGTAAAGTTAAATAACTGGAAGATGAACATTTTTGCTTCTTAAACATATTATAAAATATTTCTCAGTAAAGTGCTATGGATGAAAGACTTCAGAGAACTTTTGGCCCCTAAATTGAGGGACCAGCCCCTTTTTCTTGATATCAAATGAAAGGTCTTTTGATATTAAACATATTTTGTTCAACAAGTGTTCAGAAATT